>OZ024797.1:34159642-34759642 GCA_964017045.1 Omphiscola glabra | reverse complement strand
CTGGTGCTATGACAAGAGAAGTGAAATGTGAGGGGAAATAACAAGAAAACAAGAAAAGCTTAATTAACTTCTCCTGATGCCCGCAGCGAACGCATCCTTTCAACCTTGTTTGTTGAGTTCATCTTCAGAACAATCTGTGATGACTGACATGACTGAACTTGGTTGACTTTAATAGAATTAAAAATGAAAACAACGAAAACTCCCATAATGGCTGCAGGGGCTGAAGACGGCACAGATGGGGGCAGTCAACTGCTTAGCGAGATGTTCACTGAATCAGGGCGTGTAAGTTGGAGTTTACTGAGATTGATGCTCTCAAAAATATAAGAGATTTGCTTCCCCCGTCTTATGGTAACGTTTCCGCTAAGTAAATAAATTAATTTCTATTTCAGACACTTCAAATCGTGCAGCTAGAAAACATATGGTTTTAAAATGTGTTATTATATCGTATTTAACAAAGAAATACAGTGTCTACATCAAGATCACATATTGTTGGCAAAAACCTAGACACACGCTTTTCTGGTGTATTTTTTTATTTTTGCTTACACATGATAATTCAGAAAGAAATATAGTCTTGGACTCTAATTACACGAAGACACGTATGGCTTTTCATCGACGGTGAGTGAATGTTTATTTATAAATAGTGTTCGTCTTTCGCACGCGAAGATGACAATAAAGAAAATTTTGACTTGCGTAGTAGCATTGACTTGAGTAGTAGCCTTGACTTGAGTAGCAGCCTTGACTTGAGCAGTAGCTTTGACTTGAGTAGCAGCCTTGACTTGAGTAGTAGCTTTGACTTGAGTAGAAGCCTTGACTTGAGCAGTAGCTTTGACTTGAGTAGCAGCCTTGACTTGAGTAGTAGCCTTGACTTGAGCAGCAGCCTTGACTTGAGCAGTAGCTTTGACTTGAGTAGCAGCCTTGACTTGAGCAGCAGCCTTGACTTGAGTAGCAGCCTTGACTTGAGTAGCAGCCTTGACTTGAGTAGCAGCATTGACTTGAGTAGTAGCCTTGACTTGAGTAGTAGCCTTGACTTGAGTAGTAGCCTTGACTTGAGTAGCAGCATTGACTTGAGTAGTAGCCTTGACTTGAGTAGCAGCCTTGACTTGAGTAGCAGTCTTGACTTGAGTAGCAGCCTTGACTTGAGCAGTAGCCTTGACTTGAGCAGTAGCCTTGACTTGAGTAGCAGCCTTGACTTGAGTAGCAGCCTTGACTTGAGTAGTAGCCTTGACTTGAGTAGTAGCCTTGACTTGAGTAGTAGCCTTGACTTGAGCAGCAGCCTTGACTTGAGCAGCAGCATTGACTTGAGCAGCAGCCTTGACTTGAGCAGTAGCCTTGACTTGAGTAGCAGCCTTGACTTGAGTGTATTTTTGTTTAACGTGAGAGAGGGCTGCTCAATTCGCCAGCTTCTCACGTCATTGCCTACTTGATCCAATGGCAAGACTTAGTCAAGATTATACTTAAAATAGACCAGGATGTAGTAGATGACCTGCGAGTGAATGTAGAGTAAAGATATTAGAACTTAAGTAGGATTATCTGTTGCACTTTTTTAATAATCCGTCTAAGCTGAGCTGTATCCAGACATGTCATATGAGCTGTAATCAGACATGTCATCTGAGCCTTTTTCAGACATGTCATATGAGCTGTAATCAGACATGTCATCTGAGCTGTATTCAGACATATCATCAGAGCTGTATTCAGACATGTCATCTGAGCTGTATTCAGACATGTCTATGAGCTGTAATCAGACATGTCATCTAAGCTATATTCAGACATGTCATCTGATCTGTATTCATACATCTCATCTAATTTTTATCGCTTTGATTTTATCGATAACTGTCAAAGAAAAATTATTCCCAAAAATACATTTATGTATAATTTATACGCTCAGAATAAAAAAAGACAAAATCGCTAAATAGTATGTCATTCTAAATGTCATTCTATATGTCATTCTATATGTTATTCTATATGTTATTCTATATGTTATTTTATATGTTATTCTATATTTTTTAAAAAAACATTCCCCGCCATTGTTATTTGTAAGCGTGAGGACAGTTTCACTGTACAAAGTCCTCGCTGTCAGGTTGTAAACCTCTCTATCTTGGACCAGGTGCCCCGGTACCTCTCTCGTCATGTTCAAGGAGTCGTTCAAGTCTTGAGTCCGTGGTTGTCTTGGGCACCCCCTTTGTTTTTTTGTTGTTGTTGTTTTTTTTTTTGCGTACACCTGGTGCACATCTAATTATGTGTTCCAGGCGGATTATTGATATTTGCTACGATTGATTACTTGTTTTCAACTGACCATTAAAACTGATTAAGTTGATTATAATTTCTGCGTCAGAATTTCTCTACAAATGTAAGAATCTGAAATGGCAAAATTTCTTTTAGCTGCTCTGCCCATGAAGCAAAACAGTTTGCCTGGCGCTTGCCTTGGGTTTAGTTGAGAAATTTTCATGAATTTAATGATACTTTCTTTTTAATATGTTATTTTGCTTTACTATTACATGTGTGTTTCAAATAACATATTGTATTAACAAACGAGCAAATGAAATTATTTCAGGACAATTACCCTTTAATTTTTGTCATTGACAATGAGATGTTAACAATTGATTTTTTAACATTTTATTTAACATTTGTATTGTAACAATGACAATATCACTCCTTAGCATTTATAAAGTAAACATTGAAGAAGTATATGTTCGACATGTAAACACGTTTTAACAAGGAGTTTTTGGAGATGTTGTTAGCCTTATTCAAGGTAGAAGGCAATGTGTGAAACAAGATATAGAAACCCAAAATGTTCAATTACAATAATAGTTTAAAATATAATATATTTACAAGTTTAAATAACTTTTTAATGCAAATGGTAAAAGAAGTATTAATTAAATATTTATGTATTAAAATTCACGATAATCTCGTTTTTATAACTAGTATATAATTATCGATAATTTAGCCCCCCTCCCCCCCCCCAACTTCAAATAATTTTTTGACCGGCGCAGAACGTATGCGCGAACGAGTTTCGAAATATCTAAACCTTTCGGTTTCAGCCAAAAGCATCACTAAGCTTTTTATTTCATCTTCGGTTTAAGCACAATGTCATTTTTTTAATTTTCGGGTTGTTTTCGGTTTCGGCCGGCCCAGAAAATCACATTCGGTCGGTCTCTACTTTAAACCCACCCACACTCCTACAACCACACACATACAACCTCGCAACATTCCATTAAACAGTTTTTGACCTCCTGTGAAACTTTTTTTTTTTAAACTTAACCAAACCGGCAAAGTAAAAACCCAAACTTCCGATCCATTCCTTTCATTAACTTGATGGCGTAAAATCCGCTATGTTTATATTAATATAAATATTCCGTATGGACTTTATTCCCATGCATATTTCATCAGGCGTTATCAAATTCCCGAAATCCATAAATGTTTTTAATGTGTGTTTTTGCCCGTGCCTCGCGATTAATTGACATTTCGGACTTTTGTTATTCAGCTGTCATGCTTCCCAATTGCATCGTCTGTTAATACAAGGGGGATTGTTGCATTATGCGGGGATAAATTCGCCCTGTGAATCAACCCAAAACAGTTGTGTAATGTAATAAGTACTCAGTACCAGTGCTATGATACTCCTAATTTGACCGAGTAAAAGTAAGCTTCATGGATATGCTTGCCACAAACAACTATATATACCAAACATTGATCTTCCCCTTAATATTCTTTAAACCAACGAGACTACTGGATTTCTAGAGGACCATGAAGAAGCGGTTTTCAATCTGTGTGCTGGTATCTACTTGGGGGGGGGGGGGGTCGTCGCTGTCAAATGTTATATTGTAGATTGATCGTGCGATCAACAATGTCAAATATTAAGTTGTTGTGTGCCTGACAGATTTTTGTGACTCGCAGTACGTTAGGCTTGTTAGAAGTCTGCCTGTAACTGCCAGTATGTCAGGCTGTTAGAAGTCTGTTTGTAACTGGCAGTATGTCAGGCTGTTAGATGTCTGTTATTTACTGCCAGTATGTCAGGCTGTTAGATGTCTGTTTGTTACTGCCAGTATGTCAGGCTGTTAGATGTCTGTTTGTTACTGCCAGTATGTCAGGCTGTTAGATGTCTGGCTGTTACTGCCAGCATGTCAGGCTGTTAGATGTCTGGTTGTTACTGCCAGCATGTCAGGCTGTTAGATGTCTGGCTGTTACTGCCAGCATGTCAGGCTGTTAGATGTCTGGTTGTTACTGCCAGCATGTCAGGCTGTTAGATGTCTGGTTGTTACTGCCAGCATGTCAGGCTGTTAGAAGTCTGGCTGTTACTGAAGTGCTTGAGTGATAGATGAATGTGGCGATTTTTTTTCCTTCCGATCTTTAAATTACTTAACTTACTCGCCGTCCCTCCTTTAACTGCAAACATCATCTTTAAGATATCGTTCAAGTGTCCAAAGGTCGCTCTATCCTTTGAACTGATCGGCTGACCACGCCTCTCCCGGCCCGTGAATCAATTTCTCAGATCACGGCCGCTCAACAACATCAAACGGAGTTTATGCCATTTCTTCCACAGTGAGATGAACCGCTCTTTCCGGATATTCTTGAACAAGATCATTACGCTTCCGGTTAACTGCATGGGATTCTGGGAGAAAAAGAAAGCGCTCCTCCTCAAATTTCCAGGTAATTAAATACGTTAATAAGAACGAGTAAAGCCATTTTTTAAAAATTGTAATACGGGTCAAGGACGTCAAAATAATGGACTTTATTTTGACAACCCTGAGCAGTGGCGTGTAGCAAGGGCGTGTAGTCCAACCCGTCTTCCCTGACTTCCTACGCCGCTGACCCGAGGGCCACGTTAGAGCAGTTGGATCTGTTAAAGATCCGCAAAGAGCTTCATTTAAATGCGCCAGAAAGATATTGGTAAATGCTATTTTAAAATAAGTAAATTGTCAGTGAGATATTAGTAAAGTGACATTCAGTCTCTACAAAATGAAATGAACGTATCACTAAATCAAAGATCAGCCCATTGTACAACAGAAAGAGTTTATTCACTGGCAGATAGATCGCTTGAGGATGTGACAAGGCTGTCGCACGTAAGGATATAGCAATGCCATCTCGTTTGAGGATACGGCTATGTTATCTTGATTGGGAATATGGCCATGCGATCTGGCTTGAAGAAATGGCAATGCCATCTGGCTTGAGGATATTGCTTTGCTATCTGACTTTAGGATATTGCTATGCTACATGGTTTGAGGATAAGGCGCTGCTTTCTTGCTTGAGGATAAGGCTCTGCTATCTCGCTTGAGGATATGGCTATGTTATCTCGCTTGAGGATATGGCTCTGCTATCTCGCTTGAGGATATGGCTCTGCTATGTTGCTTCAGGACATGACGCTGCTATTTCAGGATTAGCCGTTCTATATATATCGTACTATAGCTGCCCCTGAAAAAATATCTCATCCCTTGTATACCAACCATCCCTTGTATATCAACCATCCCTTGTATACCAAAATGCCCTTGCTTACCACTCATTCCTTGTATACCAACCATCCCTTGTATACCAAAATGCCCTTGCTTACCAATCATCCCTTGTAACACCAACCATCCCTTGCATACCACACAAATATCACAAATAAAATAGGATAGTCAAAAAAATAGTATACATTCTTTTGTATATATTTTTTAAATTGCAATTAATGCTTTGCGTGATTGGCCAAGTTGTTCATTCATTGTTAAAAGAAGTTATTTTTTTGATAGATAAATGTGGCGATTTTTTTCCTTCCGATCTTTAAATTACTTAACTTACTCGCCGTCCCTCCTTTAACTGCAAACATCATCTTTAAGATATCGTTCAAGTGTCCAAAGGTCGCGCTATCCTTTGAACTGATCGGCTGACCACGCCTCTCCCGGCCCGTGAATCAATTTCTCAGATCACGGCCGCTCAACAACATCAAACGGAGTTTATGCCATTTTTTCCACAGTGAGATGAACCGCTCTTTCCGGATATTCTTGAACAAGATCATTACGCTTCAAAATCGTCCTGCGTTGTTGTTGTTGCTGCTGTTTTTAAACGGCTGTGCAACCTCAGCATACTCAACCACACGATGGCATGACGGTCACGTTACCCGGTTCAATGCCCATCAAAAAGGAGTTGTCTGTCTGTGTGCGACTTCACTCGTTTCTCAATAACAAAACGGGGTCAATCATGAATGTATCTCTGGAAAGATAGCACGGTGAACCCGGAAAATACTCTGTTTGAAAAAAAAAAAAATTAAATTCGATCCATCAGTACACTTTCCTCCAATTCATGTGTTTTTCCTGGATGTGATTGTTGTAAAGAATAATAATAGTTAACAAAACAAAATCAAAAAACAAAAAACAAAAAAAACAACATAATTTCATTACGTAATGAAAGTATCCTGTTAAAAGAAACTTGCGTTTATCCGTTTTCGCCGTTATCATGTCAAACTGACTTTTCTAATTCAATTTTTGTTTCGTTTTGTTTTTGTTTGTTTGTTTGCTCCGTTGGATATTTTAGTTCCATTTTTTCTAATAAGACCAGATGTCATTGAGTTCAATCCCTGCCAAAGCCAACATCCCAAGCACCCCGGGTGGATCGGACTCGTTAGCCATCCAAACGGCATCTCATCTAAGAGGAGACAAACTCTGTATTCAAACCAGGAGCCAAAGTGCTCAATTAATTGATCGTGGGCCCTAGATTATGAGGGAAAAAAAACAAACATCATGTACTTAATTATTATGCAAACGTCATGTATTTAATTATAAGGCAAACAACATGTACTTAATTTCTCGAAAACCATTCGTGGGACCCATAACCAGAGCACAGCTCTTACCCATTTTGCCTCTATGTAGCGCCTCAAAATCTACCTCACATCTAACCGGTTCTCCCGTAACCGAGATTACTTCAGCTAATCTGAACTTTTAAAAAAAAGTACTTAAATGACCAGAGCAAAAATACTAAACCAAAAAAAAAAATGTTTCGGACAATTTACAAGTAAATGCTAACCCAATTCCAGCCCGTTATCTTAACACCTCACTGGCGTTAAGTGCCTTTTATTGAAAGCTTCAAAACGTTAGCAAGTGGTTGTTGTTTATTTTCTTCCTTTGTTACTTCTCTCTAAACACCTGTGAGCAGTCCTAATGTATCAGACTAGGCAGCGGCGTGCGGCCCATCCATTGCTGCCGGTTATAGAAAAAAAATGTCCATGTATTTGTGGAATGCACAAAAAAACATCTTTTCCCCCCGAAACGGACGGAAAGGGCTCCAGCACACCGCTGACATTAGGAGACGCAGAGATAAATCTAAGTAATTTTAATACCGGTATTAAAAAGTACCACCCACAAACATGTTTGTAAAAAATCACAATACTATTTCTAATTGCATGACAATATGTTCTCCGAACAAATTTATGTACCAACAGAGGATGATTATGGATGGAGAATACGAACCAACGAGGTATACTGCAGTCTATTTTAGGATCACACGCTAGTACAGCGGTTCTCAACCTGTGGGTCGCGGCCCCATTGTGTTCGCACGACCCTTTTCCGGGGGTCGCCTAAGACCACCTGAAAACACATATGCGCTACAGTTACGAAGTAGCACGAAGATAATTTAATGGCTGTGGGGTCGCCACAACATGAAGAACTGTATTAAAGGGTCGCGGCATTAGGAAGGTTGAGAACCACTGCGCTAGTAGAAGAAATAAAAAAAAGGGTAGGCTACGCTGGACAGGACACTTAGAAAGAATTCGAAATGACAGAGAAGCGAAGAAAGTATATAATAATAATAATAATAATAAAGTTTATTTGAAAAGTCTCGCTTCATCCCCAAAGGCTCGAAGCGCGTTACAAAGTCAAATCTTCGATGTTCGAGAGGCATCACTGCTGCCAGTTAGGCGCATGTGAACTCCATCCGAAGAAATAATACTCACCAAGGTATATCACCAAAACCCCAGAGGAAAACGGCTCAAAGGCAAACCTAGGCTTAAATGGATGGATGATTTTGGAAAAGATCTACAACAACTGGGAATCCAAGGATGGAAAGGAAAAGCATCAGTTAGGTCTGAGCAGAAGGAAGCGGTGAGGCAGGCCAAAACCCCACATAGGATGTAGCGAAACAGGGATGGACGATCACAATATATTTGGTCATCGCTAGCATAGAATCTGAACCCACGCTGGTTTTCTTCATTCCAATACCATTTATCAATCTTTATTCCTCGAACTGGCTTTCCCATCTAGTTTTCCAACACGCCGTCACCGGCCGTGTTGTGATTTACACCAACGTGTGATCTGTAGAGAATTCCGGAATGATTAATACACCCGGGGACCGTGTGCCGCTCCAAGGGCAGACTAATCCTGCTCTTCGTTGCAAGATCTGATGAGGTGGTGTGGTGCTCGTCTTTAAAACTGTGTCAAATCACTCCGTGGGGGGGGGGGTGGACATGCAGCGATATCTTAGCACGCCATGTGTCTTCAACAGGGTTATTTGGTATCGAATGTCTTAAAGTCACGAGGGTGGAGTTCGCGCATTATTCTACCAACTGGAGCAGATGTTCCCAACCCGTTTGCACAAGCGACCCCATGTTATAGAAGCCACGCGTGACCCCAAGTTATATAAGCAAGGGACCATCGCTTCAGACGTTTTTAAAAAATGGTTTTTAATTAGTGTAAAAGAGATCACATGAGAAACAGATTTGCACTATAAAATCCTTAGATGTCATGTTAACTTCCGGCATATTTAAAGCGGTCATAACTTAAAGTCGCTGATCGCGTGATGTGTGGATATTTTGGATTAAAAACAAATAAATGACGTTATATTTTTAATGAAATTTGAACAAAATCTGACGTGAAAGGGCATTCCTTATTCTGTAGTAGCTTTGTCTTTAGAGAAATTTCTTCTTTTTTTTTTAAAATATTAATATTATTTTAAAAAATGAGATCCGATCAGAATTCCTTTTTAATAATAGTTTAAACCATACCGGATGTAGTTTGGTTTTTTCTAAACCCGGGCCCGCAGTGGCGTAGCGAGCTTAAATCGCGCCCGGGGCACAATACATTTTTAGCGCCCCTCCCCATTCGAAAACCATAAATATTATATGTAAAATATACCATTTGGCGCCCCTTTGTGAGTAGCACCCGGTGCATGATGCCCCCCTTGCCCCCCCTCGCTACGCCACTGCGGGCCCGTGTATTTCGAGAAAATACCCGGTGGGTCCTTGTGTTAAAAAAAAAAGGTAGTTAACTTCTCATTTACTATAATATGCAACGAATTCTACTGCCCCATGTTGCTATGTTGCAGTTAGAGTGCATTGCCTCCGTCAACCGTTTGTCTCAAGAAATAATCCACTGATAGGAACAGGAAGTTGCCGGATCTCGGAATAGAGATGACGTTATACAAATACCCGTCGACAGAGAAGTTTTATATATATAAGAGATTGCAAAATATTAAAACAGATTATTAAGCCTGTCAATTATTTCTTCATCACTCAATCACTTGTGAGACATGCGAGGGTGACGAGTTTGGAGAAAAGACAAGATGGCGGCTTGGGCGACAAGACAAGATGGCGACTTGAGCGTAAAGACAAGATGGTGGCTTGGGCGACAAGACAAGATGGCGACTTGAGAGTAAAGACAAGATGGTGGCTTGGGCGACAAGACAAGATGGCGACTTGAGAGTAAAGACAAGATGGTGGCTTGGGCGACAAGACAAGACGGCTGCTTGAGAGTAAAGACAAGATGGTGGCTTGGGCGACAAGACAAGATGGCGACTTGAGCGTAAAGACAAGATGGCTGCTTGAGAGGAAAGACAAGATGGCGGCTTGGGCGACAAGACAAGATGGCGACTTGAGCGTAAAGACAAGATGGTGGCTTGGGCGACAAGACAAGATGGCGACTTGAGAGTAAAGACAAGATGGTGGCTTGGGCGACAAGACAAGATGGCGACTTGAGAGTAAAGACAAGATGGTGGCTTGGGCGACAAGACAAGATGGTGGCTTGGGCGACAAGACAAGATGGTGGCTTGGGCGACAAGACAAGATGGCGACTTGAGAGTAAAGACAAGATGGTGGCTTGGGAGAAAAGACAAGATTGCGGCCTGGGCGACAAGACAAGATGGCTGCTTGAGAGGAAAGACAAGATGGCGGCTTGGGAGACAAGACAAGATGGCGGCTTGGGAGACAAGACAAGATGGCGGCTTGGGAGACAAGACAAGATGGCGGCGTTTTTATGTTAATTTTATCTTAATATTATTTTACTTTTATATGATGGCAATATGAGAGAAAAGTTCTAAATTAGTCATGTCAACATGGACACATATAGACAGACGTTGGGAGGTCATTGACCCGTTTCGAACGCATCAGCTGGCCATAACGTAACAGTCATTTAAGAAACATAATACATGCACGGTTTAAAAACATCTTAACAGATTGCTTATGTCAGATTTAATGTATGACATTCACCCCACACCCTCCTTTTTTACTCTCCCTTTTCCCGCCCTTTGATCGTCTCCTGGTATGCGGGATTTTTGTTTTGAAAATTGATTTTTTAATGAGTATTTTCTTGGAAAATCGTAAGTGATGCGTCTCGAGTTCAACATATTTAGGTGCTTTCTCTTACTTGAGGATTATATTCCGCTACACCTGATAGCAGGGACATAAATCTACCCGGATGATAAGACCGGTAGGGGGAGGCGAGGGCTGTGTCGTTACAGAATCCCTGCAGAACGTCAGTCAGCGGCGGTGCTCATGTTTTAACCGTATTAGGGTGACAATAATTTATTAATACTTTACCGTGCTCAGAGAGCGCGCGACCTTGGACGTGCGACCTCGAAGACACATTGTCCTACATCTGGCGAAATTCGGCAAGAGTTAAGGGTGTTGTTCTAGAATCAAAATATTTTTTTTTCCTGAAACTAGGTTAACGAGTACCCCATGGGGTCGGAGTAAGGACGCCTGGGCAATGTAAGGTGTCAGATTTACTGTAAACCTTAGGGCGTTGGATTGCCCCATGAAAATGAAGAAATAATACTCACCAGGTTCAGTGAGTACGCGTGTCTCTGTCTCTACCTAACTTGTTAGTTTTGTAAGCTAGGGGTCCCCAACCCCCGCGCTGTGGACCTGGATCCGGTCTACAGCCTATAAGGAAAGGGCGCACACGGTGTCACGGAGCGTACGTTTTGTAAATTTTTTTTTTCCCTTTTCAAATAAAACCACACACCCCTCTCCCAGTAAGTGGAAATACTGTCTTAAACAAAGCAGGTCTCATGTCATGAAAATATGGGGACCGCTGTGGGAAGAGATCAAAAAGACATTACTGTTCGGCCCCTACTCCAAAAGAGACAATGCTGTTCGGCCCTAATCCAAAAAGAGACATTGCTGTTCGGCCCCTACTCCAAAAGAGACATTGCTGTTCAGCCGCTACTCCAAAAAGAGACATTACTGTTCTGTCTCCTACTCCAAAAGAGACATTACTGTGGGGCCCCTAATCAAAAAAGAGACATTGCTGTTCGGCTCCTACTCCAAAAGAGACATGGCTGTTCGGCCCCCACTCCAAAAGAGACATTACTGTTCGGCTCCGACTCCAAAAAAGTGTTTGACGTAAATTGCGTTCTTGCTGACTAAACTCTACGTACGTCATCGGTTATATTTATTTCGTCGCTCGAGAAACAGTCAAGGGAAATGACATATTGCTATATATCGCCCGATGAAATGATACGAAACTGAAACGTTAGAGCTCTACAAGGTTTAAAACGCTGGCTGAATTTTACCCACAGTCATCAAGTGTTCGTTATAAATAACTCCATGACAACTTCCGGCACTGACCGTTGATGAGATATTATGTGTCTGTCACGTGACTGGCTAAGCGCACTCGTGGCACCAGAGACGAGTACATTTGGACATCGAAGCACCCTTGACGTGAAACGGAGATCCCTCCTTTGAATTTTGGAGAAAAAAAAAAACACTTTAAATTGGTTTTGTGTTAGCATCTAGCAAACTGGTTTAGGGAAAAATGCAAAATATTTTTTTTTTTTATCTGAAACATCTAGCGATCCAGTTCTAGCGAACTGTGGAGTGATATTTTTTTTTTCCCTTTGTCAATCATATCGACAAACAAATATTATTATTACAAGAGTTTCATTTAAATTTAAAAGAACTTATATTTTAACTTAATCCCCAAGACTACATCAAAGGTTGCCCACGTTATTTTATTTTTAAACTTAATATATTCCTCTTCTTCTTCTATATTTTGAGGGCCAACCATCAATGAATTGATCATTCTGGCTCCTATGTTAATCATCATCTCATTTATTTTCTAGAAATCTCGTTTGCACCGATGAAAAAATACATTATAATATTTTTTTTAAAGATAGATCGGGAACGAAAGTGGTCATTAATATTAATTATAAAAATAAAATACACCATAATGAAATGAGTTTTTTTTTTAAAAAGACCATTCTCGATTTCGCCCAAGATCTGAGCCCACCAAGGGACTCAGAACAACTGACATATCTGCAACGAGCCAATAAACGCTGGGAGCGCAAAATGCAAGGAAGACTGCTAAGAAAAAAAAATGATATCATTTTCAAACCCCATTTTAATTTAATTTTTTTAAAATATTTTTTTTCAAATTTTCTGCCTAACGACTGATGACGTCATTCAACGAATATAAACTGACCGATGGGATTTTACTCTCTGTTTTTTTATATAAAGAGTAATTTCATTGATTGGCCATAAAGGAAAACAATTTGTCCACCCCACCCCCACCCCACTTTTTTTTCCTTCCAAGTCTGAAATTATGACGCACTGACTTCAAAATATTTGTATTCGTGTCATTTTTCATTCCATTACATTTAATCGATCATTAATCTCAGAACAAAAATGTCCAAGTCTATTTCTTGATAAATTATGTTTTTTTCCGTTTTTTCTGCTTAAAAAACAGAATTTACATATATATGATCAACTATCAAAAACGCACGAATCCCGCCCCCCCCCTCACACACACACACTTTTTTTCCTCCTGTGAATAGAGGCAACTCTTTCAGCGATGGATATCAAATTTTCTAACCCCCCCCCCCCCCAACATTGCTAAATGTTAATTCGTTACCCACTAAACTCCATGATTTACTTGTATCACACTGAAAGCCAAGATTTACTTGTATCACACTGAAAGCCAAGATTTACTTGTATCACACTGAAAGCCATCATTTACTTGTATCACACTGAAAGCCATGATTTAATTGTATCACACTGAAAGCCAAGATTTACTTGTATCACACTGAAAGCCATGATTTACTTGCATCACACTGAAAGCCATGATTTACTTGTATCACACTGAAAGCCATCATTTACTTGTATCACACCGAAAGCCATGATTTACTTGTATCACACTGAAAGCCAAGATTTACTTGTATCACACTGAAAGCCATCATTTACTTGTATCACACTGAAAGCCATGATTTACTTGTATCACACTGAAAGCCATGATTTACTTGTATCACACTGAAAGCCATCATTTACTTGTATCACACTGAAAGCCATGATTTACTTGTATCACACTGAAAGCCATGATTTACTTGTATCACACTGAAAGCCATTATTTACTTGTATCACACTGAAAGCCATGATTTACTTGTATCACACTGAAAGCCATGATTTACTTGTATCACACTGAAAGCCATCATTTACTTGTATCACACTGAAAGCCATGATTTACTTGTATCACACTGAAATCCACGATTAACTTCTTTTAACGAAAAAAAAGGGGGGGAGGCAGAAAAATCGTTATGAAAGCTTGCTCACTGCGCCACTAAAACTTTGTTAACTGGAGATTCCAAATATCTCAACTGGATTTCTGCAGTGTTGTTAAATTGTCATTTCTACTTCTTCTGCTTGGTTTACTTGGTCTGCTTGGTCTACTTGGTCTGCTTGATCTACTTGGTCTGCTTGATCTATTTGGTCTGCTTTGTCTACTTGGTCTGCTTGATCTATTTGGTCTGCTTGGTTTGCTTGGTCTACTTGGTCTACTTGGTCTGCTTTGTCTATTTGTCTGATTCGTCTGCTTGGTCTGCTTGATCTACTTGGTCTGCTTGGTCTACTTGTCTGATTGGTCTACTTGGTCTGCTTGGTTTGCTTGGTCTACTTGGTCTGCTTTGTCTATTTGTCTGATTGGTCTGCTTGGTCTACTTGGTCTGCTTGGTCTACTTGGTCTGCTTGGTCCGCTTAAGTTCGGGCAGTTCTTTTGTTCTCGTGGTAGAATACACTCATACGGCGTACAGGCACCTTAATTTCCATAGATGTTCCAAATAAATCTTATAAATTTGTGGTTGGGTCCACACGCACTTGAATCACCCCTTCCAGTGTAGCAGGTCGGGGGGAGGGGGATCATTAAAATGATGCATGTGGCGTTTTCGTGAAATCGTTTGGTTTTTCTTGTTTTTTTTTTTTTTTTTTCGGAGTATAATTTTAACTATTTGTTAATTTTTTAAAACAATATTTTGAAGTTTGACAGTGTAGCGTACTTTTACAGGAATTTTTTTTTGAAGGACAGGAGATTTTTGACGGAGTGTGACAGGGGGGAAACTAGGGGGGGGGGTAAAAGATTCTCCTAATATAGCGGGACATACGTTAGGGCCCCCCTTCTCCTTATTCATAATCATGGACTTCGCACATTGTGTAGTCCCACAGGATAAGCAAGTCTCCGCTGCTTCTGCTTGAAATGGACACGTGATTATGGAATGGTTTCCAATCTATTTTTTTCTTTCTCTCGCGATGTATATTAATAAGGTAACTCGAAACTATCTCGAGGCTGTTTCTCGCCCGCGTCCCCCGTCGTTTTCGTGTTACAGCTGCCCGTGATGCTGCATTATTGAAATGTGTCGATGCTCTGGCATCAGGAGTTACCGTTTGCGGGGCCGAGACATCGTACAGAGGGAGCATCATGAGGACTCACAGCCGAGATTCGACGACTGTCAGACACAACTTTGAGCAGCTAAGCTTTCCCGCCAGTTCGCGATATTTAACCGTCGAGTCGGCTGGTGATATACTTTACGACAATTCCCCGTGGGGGGGGGGGGGGGCGGGCTTTACACAAAGCTGTGAAAAATTAATATTTGTGAACAGCGCAAAGTGTCCACAGAGTGTTGACGACAGCAACCGAGGGAGAATACTCTATTTCCAATGAGAAAGAAAGCTATAATTTTTAGAAATCTCCACAATTTTATTAATTTTTTTAGCAAACCCTTTCTTAATGAGTTTTTTTTTTTTTTTTTTAAACTTTAAAATTTTAGAACAGGGAAAACCCGCTTCGCTTTACGCATGCACTGTGAGTTTAAGCTGTTGTCTTGGAATTTGACTACGATTTCATTCAACTACATGCGGAATGCAGTAAGAATGGCTGGGTGGGGGATTGTCAGAAGGAAACCCGCTAGAGGGGGTTCTCAACCTTTCTAATCCCGCGACCCATTAGTACAGTTCCTCGTGTTGTGGCGACCCAAAACCACATAATTATTTCCGTTGCTACTTCGTAACTGTATAGTATATGTGTTTTCACTTTGGTCTTAGGCGACCCCTGTGAAAGGGTCGTTCGACCCCCAGAGGGATCGCGATCCACATGATGAGAACCGCTGCGCTAGAGTATGAGGTTCTTGTAAACGACAGCTTGCGTTTGAAACTAATCCAGATAAATGTGTTCCATAAGGCCACAGAGAAAAGAAAACACCCAGTTTCCTACACGGTCTGATGGCCAACGCAGATTTTGTCGGTGAGGCGGTGCGTCATTCATCAACACGTGTGGAGTGCATTGGGGCTTTCGTTGACAAAACAACTAGTGAAGGAATTGGATATAAAGAAACAACAGCGGGCGGTTTTCCTAAATCCCCACTCCATGTGTCTCACTCTCTTCCCCACCTTACCTTTTTTCTCTTTCTTTCTGTTTCTGTATCGCTTTATCTCACTCCTTTTTTTCCAATTTTTTCTATTCCTCTATTGTTCACGTGTATCAGCTGACCACTGCCTTTGACATTATTTTGTGTTTCCTTTGTTCTCCCGTGTTCGCGTTGATTTGTGAAACTTTATTTTGACATTTGAGCAACGTGGCTCCTCTTGAACTACGTGATGAGGTTATGGGTTCATTACATGGCTTCATGGCATTACAGATGGATGTTTGGGCCTTGTGGTATAACAGATCAGTGCTAGGGACTTATGGCGTTACATATCAATGCTAGAGACATGGCGTTACATATCAATGCTAGGGACTTATGGAATTACATATCAATGCTAGAGACTTATGGCATTACATATCAATGCTAGGGACATGGCACTACAGATCAATGCTAGGGCTTTGTTGTATTACATATGGCACACTAGGAAATTGCGTGCACGGGCCGTTGAGCTATTGCTCTTTATGACCTCCCCAAAGCACCCCTTCCCTAAATTCAAAGGCCGCGAAGCGGCACGGTGGAGATGTGCCTTTGCTTGGACAACACCCGAGTCCGCTCGATCGGGATTTTTGCTGGAGGCCGCCCCAACCCAAGGAAACTCGGTCGGTCCGACACTGTGCATGCACAAACAGCACATGATCGACTTTCCTAGAAGTCGGTATGTTAAATTTACGTCCTAATATCTCCCCCCCCCCAACCCATCCAAAGGGAGCGTCGGACGCCGTATAAGAAGGGTTCTACAGTGGGTTTCCACCTCGCAACTGGTTTGCGAAATAGCTGGGGCGAACGGTTGCTATAAGTCAGCCTCTGAAGACATTGACTGCATCGTGTTGTGCTGTCAGCGGCCTGGTCTCTACTTGGCAGAGTAAGTTAAAGGGAGGGCACTGTGCTAGCCTGGTCTCTACTTGACACAGTATGTGAAAGGGACGGCACTGTGCTAGTCTGGTCTCTACTTGACAGAGTAAGTTAAAAGGAAGGCACTGTACTAGTCTGGTCTCTACTTGACAGAGTAAGTTAAAGGAAAGGCACTATGCTAGCCTCGTCTCCTCTTGACAGAGTAAGTTAAAGGGAGGGCACTGTGCTAGTCTGGTCTCTACTTGACAGAGTAAGTTAAAGGGAAGGCACTGAGCTAGTCTGGTCTCTACTTGGCAGAGTAAGTTAAAGGGAGGGCACTGTGCTAGCCTGGTCTCTACTTGACACAGTACGTTAAAGGGAGGGCACTGTGCTAGTCTGGTCTCTACTTGACAGAGTAAGTTAAAGGGAAGGCACTGTACTAGTCTGGTCTCTACTTGACACAGTACGTTAAAGGGAGGGCACTGTGGTAGTCTGGTCTCTACTTGACAGAGTAAGTTAAAGGGAAGGCACTGTACTAGTCTGTTCTCTACTTGACACAGTACGTTAAAGGGAGGGCACTGTGCTAGTCTGGTCTCTACTTGACAGAGTAAGTTAAAGGGAAGGCACTGTACTAGTCTGGTCTCTACTTGACAGAGTAAGTTAAAGGAAAGACACTATGCTAGCCTCGTCTCCTCTTGACAGAGTAAGTTAAAGGGAGGGCACTGTGCTAGTCTGGTCTATACTTGACAGAGTAAGATAAAGGGAAGGCACTGAGCTAGTCTGGTCTCTACTTGGCAGAGTAAGTTAAAGGGAGGGCACTGTGCTAGCCTGGTCTCTACTTGACACAGTACGTTAAAGGGAGGGCACTGTGCTAGCCTGGTCTCTACTTGACACAGTACGTTAAAGGGAGGGCACTGTAGCCTGATCTCTACTTGACACAGTACGTTAAAGGGAGGGCACTGTGCTAGCCTGGTCTCTACTTGACACAGTACGTTAAAGGGAAGGTGACAGCCTGGTCCCTACTTGACAGAGTAAGTTAAAAGGAAGGCACTGTGCTAGCCTGGTCTCTACTTGACAGAGTAAGTTAAAAGGAAGGCACTGTGCTAGCCTGGTCTCTACTTGACAGAGTAAGTTAAAAGGAAGGCACTGTACTAGTCTGGTCTCTACTTGACACCGTACGTTAAAGGGAAGGTGACAGCCTGGTCCCTACTTGACAGAGTTAGTCAAAGGGAAGGCACTGTGCTAGTCTGGTCTCTACTTGACAGAGTAAGTTAAAGGGAAGGTGACAGCCTGGCCCTACTTGACAGAGTTAGTTAAATAGAAGGCACTGTGCTAGTCTGGTCTCTGCTTGACACAGTGCGTTAAAGGGAAGGTGACAGTCTGGTCCCTACTTGACAGAGTTAGTCAAAGGGAAGGCACTGCGCTAGTCTGGTCTCTACTTGACAGAGTAAGTTAAAGAGAAGGAGACAACCTGGCCCTACTTGACAGAGTTAGTTAAAGAGAAGGCACTGTGCTAGTCTGGTCTTTACTTGACAGAGTAAGTTAAAGAGAAGGAGACAGCCTGGTCTCTACTTGACAAGAGTTAGTTAAAGGGAAGGCACTGTGCTAGTCTGGTCTCTACTTGACAGAGTAAGTTAAAGGGAAGGTGACAGTCTGGTCTCTACTTGACAAGAGTTAGTTAAAGGGAAGGCACTGTGCTAGTCTGGTCTCTACTTGACAGAGTAAGTTAAAGGGAAGGTGCTAGCCTGGTCTCTACTTGACAGAGTAAGTTAAATGGAAGGTGCTAGCCTGGTCTCTACTTGATAGAGTAAGTTAAATGGAAGGTGCTAGCCTGGTCTCTACTTGACAGAGTTAGTTAAATGGAAGGTGCTAGCCTGGTCTCTACTTGACAGAGTAAGTTAAATGGAAGGTGCTAGCCTGGTCTCTACTTGACAGAGTAAGTTAAATGGAAGGTGCTAGCCTGGTCTCTACTTGACAGAGTTAGTTAAAGGGAAGGTGCTAGCCTGGTCTCTACTTGACAGAGTAAGTTAAATGGAAGGTGCTAGCCTGGTCTCTACTTGACAGAGTAAGTTAAAGGGAAGGTGACAGTCTGGTCTCTACTTAACAGAGTAAGTTAAAGGGAAGGTGACAGTCTGGTCTCTACTTGACAGAGTAAGTTAAATGGAAGGTGCTAGCTTGGTCTCTACTTGACAGAGTAAGTTAAAAGGAAGGTGCTAGCCTGGTCTCTACTTGACAGAGTAAGTTAAAGGGAAGGTGCTAGCCTGGTCTCTACTTGACAGAGTAAGTTAAAGGGAAGGTGACAGTCTGGTCTCTACTTGACAGAGTAAGTTAAAGGGAAGGTGACAGTCTGGTCTCTACTTGACAGAGTGTTAAATCGAAGGTGCTAGCCTGGTCTCTACTTGACAGAGTAAGTTACAGGGAAGGTGCTAGCCTGGTCTCTACTTGACAGAGTTAGTTAAATGGAAGGTGCTAGCCTGGTTTCTACTTGACAGAGTAAGTTAAATGGAAGGTGCTAGCCAGGTCTCTACTTGACAGAGTAAGTTAAAGGGAAGGTGCTAGCCTGGTCTCTACTTGACAGAGTAAGTTAAAGGGAAGGTGCTAGCCTGGTCTCTACTTGACAGAGTAAGTTAAATGGAAGGTGCTAGCCTGGTCTCTACTTGACAAGAGTTAGTTAAAGGGAAGGTGCTAGCCTGTCTCTACTTGACAAGAGTTAGTTAAAGGGAAGGTGCTAGTCTGGTCTCTACTTGACAGAGTAAGTTAAATGGAAGGTGCTAGCCTGGTCTCTACTTGACAGAGTTAGTTAAATGGAAGGTGCTAGCCTGGTCTCTACTTGACAGAGTAAGTTAAATGGAAGGTGCTAGCCTGGTCTCTACTTGACAGAGTTAGTTAAATGGAAGGTGCTAGCCTGGTCTCTACTTGACAGAGTAAGTTAAATGGAAGGTGCTAGCCTGGTCTCTACTTGACAGAGTAAGTTAAAGGGAAGGTGCTAGCCTGGTCTCTACTTGACAGAGTAATTTAAAGGGAAGGTGCTAGCCTGGTCTCTACTTGACAGAGTAAGTTAAATGGAAGGTGCTAGCCTGGTCTCTACTTGACAAGAGTTAGTTAAAGGGAAGGTGCTAGCCTGTCTTTACTTGACAAGAGTTAGTTAAAGGGAAGGTGCTAGTCTGGTCTCTACTTGACAGAGTAAGTTAAATGGAAGGTGCTAGCCTGGTCTCTACTTGACAGAGTAAGTTAAATGGAAGGTGCTAGCCTGGTCTCTACTTGACAGAGTAAGTTAAATGGAAGGTGCTAGCCTGGTCTCTACTTGACAGAGTAAGTTAAAGGGAAGGTGCTAGCCTGGTCTCTACTTGACAAGAGTTAGTTAAATGGAAGGTGCTAGCCTGGTCTCTACTTGACAGAGTAAGTTAAATGGAAGGTGCTAGCCTGGTCTCTACTTGACAAGAGTTAGTTAAAGGGAAGGTGCTAGCCTGGTCTCTACTTGACAGAGTAAGTTAAATGGAAGGTGCTAGCCTGGTCTCTACTTGACAGAGTAAGTTAAATGGAAGGTGCTAGCCTGGTCTCTACTTGACAGAGTAAGTTAAATGGAAGGTGCTAGCCTGGTCTCTACTTGACAAGAGTTAGTTAAATGGAAGGTGCTAGCCTGGTCTCTACTTGACAGAGTAAGTTAAAGGGAAGGTGACAGTCTGGTCTCTACTTGACAGAGTAAGTTAAAGGGAAGGTGACAGTCTGGTCTCTACTTGACAGAGTAAGTTAAATCGAAGGTGCTAGCCTGGTCTCTACTTGACAGAGTAAGTTACAGGGAAGGTGCTAGCCTGGTCTCTACTTGACAGAGTTAGTTAAATGGAAGGTGCTAGCCTGGTCTCTACTTGACAGAGTAAGTTAAATGGAAGGTGCTAGCCTGGTCTCTACTTGACAGAGTAAGTTAAAGGGAAGGTGCTAGCCTGGTCTCTACTTGACAGAGTAAGTTAAAGGGAAGGTGCTAGCCTGGTCTCTACTTGACAGAGTAAGTTAAATGGAAGGTGCTAGCCTGGTCTCTACTTGACAAGAGTTAGTTAAAGGGAAGGTGCTAGCCTGTCTCTACTTGACAAGAGTTAGTTAAAGGGAAGGTGCTAGTCTGGTCTCTACTTGACAGAGTAAGTTAAATGGAAGGTGCTAGCCTGGTCTCTACTTGACAGAGTAAGTTAAATGGAAGGTGCTAGCCTGGTCTCTACTTGACAGAGTAAGTTAAATGGAAGGTGCTAGCCTGGTCTCTACTTGACAGAGTAAGTTAAAGGGAAGGTGCTAGCCTGGTCTCTACTTGACAAGAGTTAGTTAAATGGAAGGTGCTAGCCTGGTCTCTACTTGACAGAGTAAGTTAAATGGAAGGTGCTAGCCTGGTCTCTACTTGACAAGAGTTAGTTAAAGGGAAGGTGCTAGCCTGGTCTCTACTTGACAGAGTAAGTTAAATGGAAGGTGCTAGCCTGGTCTCTACTTGACAGAGTAAGTTAAATGGAAGGTGCTAGCCTGGTCTCTACTTGACAGAGTAAGTTAAATGGAAGGTGCTAGCCTGGTCTCTACTTGACAAGAGTTAGTTAAATGGAAGGTGCTAGCCTGGTCTCTACTTGACAGAGTAAGTTAAAGGGAAGGTGCTAGCCTGGTCTCTACTTGACAGAGTAAGTTAAATGGAAGGTGCTAGCCTGGTCTCTACTTGACAGAGTAAGTTAAATGGAAGGTGCTAGCCTGGTCTCTACTTGACAGATTAAGTTAAAGGGAAGGTGCTAGCCTGGTCTCTACTTGACAAGAGTTAGTTAAATGGAAGGTGCTAGCCTGGTCTCTACTTGACAAGAGTTAGTTAAAGGGAATGTTTGTAGGACAAATGTTTCTCTCTTGCCTCCGTACGAAAAAAGGGAGGGGGTGCAAAGTATGGGCTCAAGCATAAGAGGGACGCCAAAATCGTAAGTCATATCTATGTATATATATATACTGTGACCGGAAAAGGGGAAACTCTTATTATAAAGATAAAGCTAATGGTATATACTTATCAATGTTTTTAAGTTCAAAAACTCATTTTAATTCTAACATAAAGTTAAATTTTATCAGGGACCGTTCATTATTTTCCGTAAGTAGGTCAGGACTAAAATGAGTTTGATTTTTACAATTGATAAATAGGCCTTTATCTACAAACGTATAGGGTGGGAAGAGAGAGGAGAAGGGAATCGAACTTACATAGTTCAAAACCTTTTAAGAATTGTGTATAAAACTAACATACATTGTGTTAGAGTCCAGGCCTGCACAACTCAAAATGTAAGACGGGCCGTAATAGTTTATGAAAAACGTGTCCGGGCCGAATGAAAATAGGACAAGGGGGCAAAGCTATTATTAAGAAAATAATATATTTAATTAACATTCCGTTCCTTCGCGGGGGGCCGCAAAGTGGGTGTCGGCGGGCCGTATGTTGTGCAGGCCTGTGCTAGACAAGTCTCAATGAGCATTCAAGGTAGACAATTTCGTATGATTCTTTCACTTTGCATAAAACATTTCAATTCAACCCGACACATATAATTTATCCTTCTTAAATTGTTCATAAAATTTTAGCGACCCACGCATATGTTTTTAGTCTGCAGCCATCCAGGTGTCCTTTAGTCTTTCTTTTCTACTCTATTTTTAGGGCTTTCCAACATTTCTATTTTTAAACGCTCGTGTTTCTATAAATGCAATGTTTATTTTTATTTATGGAACTTAAACGAAACTCCAATGTTTATAGTTTTTTTTTTCCTTAAATGCTTGCCTTAAGATTTAAAGACAACAACAACTAATAAAAAAGAATTGGTTTACACTTATACAACCAGTTCAAAGGAATCCTATGTGTCCACTAGAATCTCGCCTGCTGATCTGCGATCAAGTGTAGCACGATGACAAACCACACAGACAAGAACCAGACGCCCCGGGCATTAATCTTGCCTTCAGCTCCACATTTTCAAATTGTTAACATTCCACCGTGCGGTTGCAGGGATGAGATGGTGTTTACAGGGAATTGTCGACTATGTTAACAGATGTGCTTCCCTGATGTGGCTACACATCGGCGCGGTCAGTCAGTTGATTTAATTTTATCAAATCTTTTATCAATAATTATTTTGGTCAAGTAATGTCTAAACATCTACTTATCCAAACCTTAAAAAAAAAACATTAAATCCCTAACAACTAGATTCAATATAGATAGATTCCTGCAAAAACAGCAGGACAGACAATTTTGTTTGTTCATTTCTGTCAATGGCATTTCTCGACCTGATTAAAAACAAAAATACAACACAATGATTTATATAAACAAGCAAAAATTTTAGATTTCAAATCTGCGAAAGCTTGATTCAACTACAAAGTCGGTGAAGAGAAACTAGAATATCAATTTCAAGTTATTTCAGGAAGAAACGGTTGTGGATTAAGGATGATGTCAACAAAGACCACGTGTCTTAGAACTGGCAACTCAGAGAAGCGACATCCCGTATCTCTGATCGGTACGTTGGTCTGTGATAAGCAGACGATAACCCATTGAATCCAGCATCAGGACGCGCTGCACCAGGTAGGGGCGTAATACATTTTGCCCCAAAAATAATCCGGCCCTAAATTTTGGTGTAATCTCCAAGACACGAAGTGACAACTATCAATTAATAGAAGACAGTGGTACGTTACAAGCGTCTTTCATTTCGATGAGGATTTGGAGCACGTCTAGTTTTATTGGACATCCCCTGCCATAAGCGAGACTTTTAATTGTAATTTATTTTTAATAATTATTATTGCTTATTATAATTATTATTATTACTGTGGGTCTTATGTAGCGTGGTACCCCAGACTAGGGCAGGGCACACCAAGCTGCACATAAAAATATTAGCGAACGCAATCATGAAATTTAAAAAAATAACTTACATTTATTTATATTATTTAAAAGAACATCGGTATAAAAACGCAACAAAAAAAACAAGAAATATATATATTCACCCCACCCACCCCGAAACTCTTTACATGTCAAGCCATGGGCGGAACCCAGCAACGTCGTTTATCGGCCAGAGGGGGGTGGGAATCAGTCGGGATATTTTTTTGTTGCTGTTTCAAGGAAATTTAGAATCTTTCTATCACTTTATACGACCGCTTACATAGGCCATCTTATTTTGTGTTTTAATATAATTATTATGATATGACTTCATTGAACTTATTTGTAAATTGACATTGGTATCACTGGGCTTTTGTTACATTCACTTTTTTTAAAAATGTAACTTTTTGTTTAGGTCAAATGTGATCATTGCCATGCAGCTTCGATTTAAGACGCGTATCAGGATTATAGAGTATTTAAACACTTCGACGCTTAAAATGTTTTGATACCCCATACTAGTTTGTTAATAGATCGCGTGACATGAGGTACGCTATCCATAAAATAAGCACTATATTATTAAACTTACTTAACTTTGAGCCTCAAATATGAGTCTGTCTACCCTTCACTATAATGAGTCGGTCTACTCTTCACTATGAGTCTGTCTACTCTCACTATGAGTCTGTATACTCTCTACCATGAATCTGTCTACTCTACACCGTGAGTCTGTCTATACTCTACACTATACGTCTGTCTGCTCTACACCTGGACTCTGTCTGCTCTACATTATGAGTCTGTCTACTTTACATTATGAGTCTGTCTACTCTACAGTAGGAGTCTGTCTTCTCTACATTATGAGTCTGTTTACTCTACACCCCGAGTCTGTCTACGCTACACCACGAGCCTGTTTACTCTACATCACGAGCCTGTCTACTCTACACCACGAGCCTGTCTACTCTACATCACGAGCCTGTCTACTCTACACCACGAGCCTGTCTACTCTACACCACGAGCCTGTCTACTCTACACCACGAGCCTGTCTACTCTACACCTCGAGTCTTTCTACTCTACACCTCGAGTCTTTCTACTCTACACCTCGAGTCTTTCTACTCTACACCACGAGCCTGTCTACACTACACCACGAGCCTGTCTACTCTACACCACGAGCCTGTCTACTCTACACCTCGAGTCTTTCTACTCTACACCTCGAGTCTTTCTACTCTACACCTCGAGTCTTTCTACTCTACACCTCGAGTACGTCTCCTCTACATCGTTGTGTGATGAAATTCGTGTGAGTAAAAAACTATAATCTATTTATCAAGTTCATTTTAGAGCACTAATAAAATAAATCCCCATTATAAAAAGTCATTCGGAAAACAAGATATCCCACAAGTTTATACCAAAAGTCGCGCGGTACAGCCTCACACAGTCTTCACCAATCAGCCGACAAAAAAAATATATTGAATTGTGTTTCGATTTCAAAACGATTATATTTGTGTTTCAGGAAATTCTTTCAATTATCAAAGTCCTTTTCTTTTTCTTTTTTTTTTTTTTAAAAAAAACCTTCTGTCCTTAGCCAACCAATAATTTCAGTTCATTAAAGTTAAAGGATACTTTTTCGATGACTTGTCTGCAATTTGTTTCAATTTGCTTCCAGCCCTTTGTGAGTGCATTCCCTCCCCTGAGATCCTTAACAATGAGCTCTGTTAGCATCTCAGACTCGCATTACCTTGATCATTTCCAAAAATATTCCCTGAAGCTAAAAGTAAGCCCAAGCGAGTTTGACTGGACTAGCTGTCACGCTCGATTGATTCGTCCATTCTCCGATTTCCTCCATATTAAAAAGGGTAACTGCCCTCGGAGCGGTGAAGTGCATTGTGCGCGGTGAACTGATTCTTGGTTTCGGTCATCAGGATGGATCGTGTTTTACGTCAGTGAGCGGGGGGCCTCTAACATGTAGCGCAGTACGCCAATGAGTCCAGGTTTCTAAAAGATAATATAATACTAAATTTAGTTGAAGCTACTGATATATACATTTGGCACTGGCAATATGAATAAGTCGAGCTAATATGTCTAAATCTCTTCAAAAACTAAGAATTCGACTCGTGGTAAACTTATCTGATACAAGCAGAATCTTATCACAAAAATGCTGTTTTGGTCTTTTTTTGTGTAAGTATTAATGTTCAGTAATGTGATACGCCAGTACCCCACGCCTTGCTAAACCCGCCCCCCCCCCCGGCCTCGCTACGCCAGTGTAGTGTTTCTATTGTGGAAAGCAAAGACGGTTTCTTATTGCAATATAATATTTTTTGATAATTATCTTATTGCAAAATATCTTATAGTAACATAGTCTATTGCAATATTACCTTATCGCAACAGTATCTTATCGCTACATTATCTTATCGCAACATTATCTTATAGCAACATTATCTTATTGCAAAATTATCTTATGTCAACAGTATCTTCTTGCAACATTATGTTTTTGCATCATGATTTTATTGCAACACTATCTTATGGCAACAAGCAGCTTCGGGTCAAATGAATTAGGGGGTCCATTCTGAAATCGTCTGATACCTCCAGTTATCTCCCCCGTCAGATGCTTCCCTCTGCCAAAACCCAGCGGGTCGATGTCCGTTTATCCACAAACCAGGACATGCCATCAGTGGCACCATGACATTCGCGAAGTAGCATGACTTTGATTGACTGCAACTCTCCCCCATTTGACTTATAGCTGGCTGACAACTGTCAGTTTAAAGTTTCGAAGGGTCGGCAACTTTCTCAGCTGTGGGACTAAGCAGACAGGCTGTCATCGACTCGCAGACAAGACGACGATTTTATTAAAGCAGTAACGCTACCGGAATTGGAGGTTTCGGCATGAACTTTCTTTCTATGCGACTTCTCGAAAGGTCAACGGTCTAACTAAACTTTGAATAAATTTGAGTAGTTCTATAAGTTTCTGGTCGCCAAAGCAACACAAAAAAGGGAACTTTATGAAATAAAATGACATTTAAATGAGACGCCCTCTATATCAAGAGACGCCCCTTCATATCATGAGTCGCCCCTCTTTATAATGGGAATCCCATTCGCTTCAAAAGATACCTTCAATATCATAAATCGCCCCCCTGCATATCATGAGACGCCCTTCCATATCATAAGGGGCCAATCCATATAACGAGACGCCCTCCATATGAACGTTCGCCTTCCGAATCGTGAGACGCCCACCATATCATAAGGCGCCCCCATCCTAATTATAAGACTCTATCCTTATCATGAGACGCTTCTCGACATCATAAGACGGCCATGCAGACGTCGCTCACTATCATGTGACGCCCCTCCATCAACGCATCCATAATGTAAAAGCGAGACGTCTCCACCGCCTGCAGCAGCCGATGAAAAAAAAATACGGTCTCCAAGTCAGATACAACATCCGGTTTCCATCATTGCAGCAAAAAAAAAAAAAAGAAACATATCAAAGGCGGGATCTTGTGACGGGGAAATTCAACTTGATGAGGACGACAGAGATAATACATAGAAATTGAGCCGCTTTCTATGGGTCAGAGGTACTCTCAGACCCTCTAAGTGCAGACTCGATAGTTGAAGCTTTTCCCCGTTCAAGATTTATTTCAATCTCTTTCTAAACTACCAGTCTGACGGAACCACACCACCCCCCCCCCCCACAATCCACCCTTTCACCCACCCAAAAATATGCCGGTTTGAAATCTTAATAGACATTGAGATCCACTAACAGGTCAAGGGGTTTTCTCGGAGTCTAAAAGACGGTAATTTCACTTGAAGACAAGAATGACAACTCACATTTTCCGAACTCTTCAAATTAAATAGTTTTTTTTTGGTGGGTTTTTTTTTTGCCCCCATCCAACTCTTCATATTAAAGAGCTACATTTTTCCTCCTTCCTTGCTGATGTTTATTTTAAAGCAACTTCGTGTACGACGATATCCCCCCCCCCCTTTTTCATTTAATGTTGTTGCCTTGTTGGTGGACACACACACACAAAAATAATATTTTTGGGGGAGATTTTCGTAAAAAGGAGTAATTTTTAAAGGAGGACTACCTTTCAGTGCAGGAAGTTCGAACACAAGTTGGCCTCCAAAGGGATCGGTAGACGGTTGGCGAACTGAATCTGAATCAGGGGAACTGGACTCTGTGCAGAGTACGCGTGCCGTTAGCCAATGCGTCATTATAGTGTAGGATTCCTGCGGTCAGTTATCGTGTCCAGGAATGTGTACGAAATTAATGTGCTCGAAACCAGTTTCGAACCAAGGAATGTTGTTCGAACGGAGTTGGGCTCGAATAGAAGCTTGTCCCAAGCCTAGGTATTTTCGTAACGGAATTTCCGGTAACCCAAACGCGTGGTTATACCACCGAGAAATGCAATACAACAAGAAATTTAATTTTAAGAAAGAAAACAACAAATAAATACCATAAATTTGCTCAAAAATTGTTAACAAAGGGCACACTCTTTCGGATATCATAAGAAGGGTCCATTACATGTGACTCCGGAAATCTGTGTCATATGAATTCGTTCAGTCGGTGTTTACGTCTGTCACGAAACGTTGCATCTTAATATCTTTGTGTAAGAGCTGTAAGATCTTAATATCTTTGTGTAAGAGCTGTAAGATCTTAATATCTTTGTGTAAGAGCTGTAAGATCTTATATCTTTGTGAAAGAGCTGTAAGATCTTAATATCTTTGTGTACGAGCTGTAAGATCTTAATATCTTTGTGAAAGAGCTGTAAGATCTTAATATCTTTGTGTAAGAGCTGTAAGATCTTAATATCTTTGTGTACGAGCTGTAAGATCTTAATATCTTTGTGTAAGAGCTGTAAGATCTTAATATCTTTGTGTACGAGCTGTAAGATCTTAATATCTTTGTGTAAGAGCTGTAAGGTCTTAATATCTTTGTGTACGAGCTGTAAGATCTTAATATCTTTGTGTACGAGCTGTAAGATCTTAATATCTTTGTGTACGAGCTGTAAGATCTTAATATCTTTGTGTAAGAGCTGTAAGATCTTAATATCTTTGTGTAAGAGCTGTAAGATCTTAATATCTTTGTGTAAGAGCTGTAAGATCTTAATATCTTTGTGAAAGAGCTGTAAGATCTTAATATCTTTGTGTAAGAGCTGTAAGATCTTAATATCTTTGTGTAAGAGCTGTAAGATCTTAATATCTTTGTGTAAGAGCTGTAAGATCTTAATATCTTTGTGTACGAGCTGTAAGATCTTAATATATTTGTGTAAGAGCTGTAAGATCTTAATATCTTTGTGTAAGAGCTGTAAGATCTTAATATCTTTGTGTAAGAGCTGTAAGATCTTAATATCTTTGTGTAAGAGCTGTAAGATCTTAATATCTTTGTGTACGAGCTGTAAGATCTTAATATCTTTGTGTAAGAGCTGTAAGATCTTAATATCCTTGTGTTCATCTAGCAAAATGACCATAGATGTATACTTTGGTAGACTATGCCCCCCCCCCCCACCTCATCTCACGGGCCAGTGTAAACAACGACAACCAATACCGATACACCAACACCAACCGGATTAGTGTACAATGAAGTTTATTCTCGAACAATTAACTATCGTGGCTATATAAAATACTGAAGTCGTTCCAACCATCGCACTAATCATCACCCTAACGTCCAACGGCCATCTATGCACACTGAATAACAACAACTAAAAAAAAAACACGTCATTTCCCCCTACCCAAATAGGTCACAACATTCTCTCACAATTAATACATAAACAGCTACACATATAATCTCTAACTAAACATGTTTTACGTACCAACGTAACAACAGTGATATCACACCCATGACAGTCTGATTATTCTCGGAATTTTGAGGCCCAATTATTTATTTTTTTCATTTGGCGACTTGGAGTTTACCACGTGATTGAACTGGAATCGTGTGTGCCGCCGAGAAGGACAAAGGTGGCGTCAATAAATTTTTTCATAAAAAAAATATTTTCTTTCGTGATTGACTTCCCAACACGGGTAAGACTAGATGCAGTTATTTCATCGCTTTGTTCAAGAACTGTACATTTAACCACCCGGTATCTGTATAATGTTAGATTGCTCTTTATATAATGTTCGGAGAAAACATTACAAAAGAAGAATCACCCCCCCCCCCAAAACCCTTTTTCCCAACCCACAAGAACCTTTTTGTATCATTTACACGCATACTCAACCCATCCACTTTTGGTCCACCAGGTACTCAACCCATCCGCTATTGGCCCACCAGGTACTCAACCCATCCACTATTGGTCCACCAGGTACTCAACCCATCCGCTATTGGTCCACCATGTACTCAACCCATCCGCTATTGGCCCACCAGGTACTCAACCCATCCGCTATTGGTCCACCAGGTACTCAACCAATCCGCTATTGGTCCACCAGGTACTCAACCCATCCGCTATTGGTCCACCAGGTACTCAACCCATCCGCTATTGGCCCACCAGGTACTCAGCCCATCCGCTATTGGTCCACCAGGTACTCAACCCATCCGCTATTGGCCCACAAGGTACTCAGCCCATCCGCTATTGGCCCACCAGGTACTCAACCCATCCGCTATTGGCCCACCAGGTACTCAACCCATTCACTATTGGTCCACCAGGTACTCAACCCATCCGCTATTGGCCAACCAGGTACTCAACCCATCCGCTATTGGTCCACCAGGTACTCAACCCATCCGCTATTGGTCCACCAGGTACTCAACCCATCCGCTATTGGCCCACCAGGTACTCAGCTCATCCGCTATTGGTCCACTAGGTACGCAACCCATCTGCTATTGGCCCACCAGGTACTCAACCCATCCGCTATTGGCCCACCAGGTACTCAACCCATCCGCTATTGGCCCACCAGGTACTCAACCCACCCGCTATTGGCCAAACAGGTACTCAACCCATCCGATATTGGTCCACCAGGTACTCAACCCATCCGCTATTGGTCCACCAGGTACTCAACCCATCCGCTATTGGTCCACCAGGTACTCAACCCATCCGCTATTGGTCCACCAGGTACTCAACCCATCCGCTATTGGTCCACCAGGTACTCAACCTATCCGCTATTGGCCCACCAGGTACTCAACCCATCCGCTATGGCCCACAAGGTACTCAACTCATCCGCTATTGGTCCACCAGGTACTCAACCCATCCGCTATTGGTCAACCAGGTACTCAACCCATCCGCTATTGGTCCACCAGGTACTCAACTCATCCGCTATTGGTCCACCAGGTACTCAACCCATCCGCTATTGGTCCACCAGGTACTCAACCCATCCGCTATTGGTCCACCAGGTACTCAACTCATCCGCTATTGGTCCACCAGGTACTCAACTCATCCGCTATTGGTCCACCAGGTACTCAACTCATCCGCTATTGGTCCACCAGGTACTCAACTCATCCGCTATTGGTCCACCAGGTACTCAACTCATCCGCTATTGGTCCACCAGGTACTCAACCCATCCGCTATTGGTCCACCAGGCACTCAACTCATCCGCTATTGGTCCACCAGGTTCTCAACTTATCCGCTATTGGTCCACCAGGTACTCAACTCATCCGCTATTGGTCCACCAGGTACTCAACTCATCCGCTATTGGTCCACCAGGTACTCAACTCATCCGCTATTGGTCCACCAGGTACTCAACTCATCCGCTATTGGTTTACCAGGTACTCAACCCATCCGCTATTGGTCCACCAGGTACTCAACCCATCCGCCATTGGCCCACCAGGTACTCAACCCATCCGCTATTGGTCCACCAGGTACTCAACCCATCCGCTATTGGTCCACCATGTACTCAACCCATCCGCTATTGGCCCACCAGGTACTCAACCCATCCGCTATTGGCCCACCAGGTACTCAACCCATCCGCTATTGGTCCACCAGGTACTCAACCCATCCGCTATTGGTCCACCAGGTTCTCAACCCATCCGAAATTGGTCCACCAGGTACTCAACCCATCCGCTATTGGCCCACCAGGTACTCAACCCATCCGCTATTGGCCCACCAGGTACTCAACCCATCCGCTACTGGCCCACCAGGTACTCAACCCATCCGCTACTGGTCCACCTGGTACTAAACCCATCCGCTATTGGCCCACCAGGTACTCAACCCATCCGCTACTGGCCCACCAGGTACTAAACCCATCCGCTATTGGCCCGGCGGCAGACAATAATAAACAATAACCGTTGCGGTCCTCCCTCAGACGATTCGTTGATCCACCTGTATACAAAAAATGGTAATGAAGACGTGTTTACATCAGACGGGTGATGAAACATCGGACACACATTTCATTCATGATAAAGGAACGGAAACCACTGGATATAAATTGCTTAGTGCGGCAGATGGCTGGGCCGCGTGCGTCTTGTGTGATTTTTGTTTACACAAATCGTCAAAACTCGCGTCATAATTTATATATGGATACGCCTTACGTAAAAAAAAATATATTAAACACAAATCGTTAACCCGCGTCTTATATACGGGTGCGTCTTATATGCGCGAAAATATTCTATGCTGATGAGTCCGTGTTGTTTTGACGTTGATGAAAGATTACTTCTAAAAATTATCGACCCAGTTAGATTAAAAAATATTATTAATAATACTCATCCAATCGCACCCCAAACAGAGATATGACAATAAGTAACGATTTTTCTCGTATCTTCAAAATAGACACGCATCGTTAGCAGTAACTGATGTCAATCACTAATGTTTTTTTTTTTTGTTTTTTTTTGCAACGAATAAAATGAAACAAAGTTGTTGTTTTTTAATCATTACACAATATCTTTCTTTTTAAATTTAAATAATTATTTTTTTATTTTTTTTTTAAATGGGTTCCGTCTTTTTTTTTTTTCAACATAATTTGGAGACACGTTACTATCTCATTGGAGTGTAATTTCAAAGTCAGCACTCGAATCGCGATTCGGTGAGAGCTGTAACGTAACGCATGAAGAGAGTCGGGCAAGCTCAAATACTTCTGTGATAAACGTCTTTTTTTTCAAACGACTCGCTCTACGTACAAGGGGGCTTAACTTGTATGATGGTTGGTAATCGCGGAGCCGAAATCCGCCCAATGAAGAGTTATCGCTCGTGGCCGGAAAGACGTCAAGACGCCGGAAATGATGCAGCTCATCTACTTCCGGTTAAAAGCACTAAAGGTTGGCGTCATGCAAAGAGTACGAAGCGAAGAAGGAGGAGACTGTCAATAAATCCTAATGCACATTTTTTAGATGGCTTTCAGTTGCCTTGAGTGCCTTGTACTGTTGACGTCATACCTTTTGTTCTCCATAATTTTAACAAGAACAAAAAAAAACGATGCACTTAGATCTGATTATAATTGTGTACTTTGTGTAAATTTATGCATTTTAGAGAATAATTGGTTAATCCTGAGTATAGGTCCACAAAGACCTGTGATATACTAGTCTTTCTCTGAAGGTCTAAAAAACTGATTGGCGTGTATTGCTCAGAAGGTCTCAAAATACCTGCTATTGACCCGCATTGTACTGAAGGTCTCAAAATACCTGCTATTGGCCCGCATTGTACTGAAGGTCTCAAAATACCTGCAATTGACCCGCATTGCTCTGAAGGTCTCAAAATACCTCCTATTGACCCTCATTGCTGTGAAGGTCTCAAAATACCTGCGATTGACCCTCATTGCTCTGAAGGTCGCAAAACACCAATTGTTTATTACCTAGACACTAATGTATCATCTCATATCCACCACATGACCACCTTTCAACGTTTCGCGACCACCGTTCTGAGTTTTCCACCGTTGTTAAGGGGCGGGCGCTTTTAAAAAGTTATGGTTGCTTTAAGTAATTCCAAATCGAAACTGAAAACCAGATGACAAAAATATATTCCGAATCTTCATTTCCATAAACGTTTACAAATAAGTTGCACGCTTCAGCCGATTTCAAAACGGAACGTCAAATGGCTCCAAATATGATAATACATAAATTAAACCTTCATCGTCTATTATCAAGATTAATTGGTTATTGCGGGAGAATCCTAAACAAACTTGATCTCGCGATCGGCATTCCTCGAGTTTTTCTTACGCCGAGACTGACCCCCCGAGCTGTCCTCAATCACCTAAGTTACCTCTGGCATTTATCACCGTTTCATTTCATCTCCGTCACATAAATTAAAGCGGCGAAGGGAGATTCACGGGGACACACACCACCGCAGCTAAGGAGGAAGCGCAGGCAAACAATAGAAACGAGGTGCCCCTCGGGAAATCTCTCATTTTGCGTGAGCATGTCTCTGTCGCGAGAGTTGTATGCTGCGTTCAATTTGAGTTCTTTTCCTGGGTCCCGAGACAGACTTTCAACCTCTCTGGACGGACCCCGCTGATCCCGGCTTTTCGCCGGAGAAAGAGGTGTGGTCCGTGTGGATAAAAGGGTAATGCGGGGTTAGAATCTTGGACACACAAATTATACACTCCACTTGCGTCCAATTCTATTGCGTCGTTAATTTTACATATTTTAAAGTCATTTTTTTGAAAAGCCTGACAATTTTATGAATGCACCGGTGTAACTCTTTCATGTGACGTCAGGCTCATTTTGTGTGTGTTTGTGTATGAGTATTTGTGCGCGTGCGTGCATATGTGTGTGCACGTATGTGTGTGTGTCTTTCATTTTAAGCTCAAACTACTTTAAGCCCTGTATCTGCAAACATTTTTGACAGATTCGGAATGGAAGACATCTGTTCCAGTTACCCATCCTGACATCAATTTTGAAGTCCGTGACTGTATTCCTCCAATGTCCTTAGTTGTCAGTTGTAATCATTTTAAAATTTGATCAAAATCCACAAGTCAACTAAATTTTATAATTGAAAACAGAAATTTTCTTAAAGTTGGAGAGCATCTTTCCTTTTAAAAAAAATGTTTTGGGATCATCTTATAATGCGGCCTGGCAAAAAAAAAAACAACGTTTCAGATTGATTCGAGAATATATTTTGTGTGTTTTTTCGAGGGTGTGCAGTAAAATGGGCAGAATCTTCTCGCATTGCAAAACTTTTCAATTCGTGGGATTACTTTTTCTTCTATTTTCAGAATTGCTTTTTTTAAAAATGATAATACAAAAAACTTTTAATGAAAAATTGTGTTGTGTCGGTGAGATGTTTTAACGTAATCAGACAACGTAAGCCACTCTCGGATCGCTCCCCTTTCGCACTTCGACATACATTTGCTTATTTTTTATTTATTTTTTTTTTAATATTGAAAAACGTCTACATCAAACTTCAAACAATTATAAAATACTTTTTTTTTAACTGAAAAAATTATATATCCCAAATCTTAAGATTGCACTACTGAGTGCCTTGATAAATGAGTTTAATGTTTACTGGCGCTTAGAAAACAGACATACAAACATTGTTGCGTTAAGAATTCATGTATGCGGAATACTGAAGTAAATTTTTTTTCTTTGTTCCCACTCATAAAATGTGTACCAAAAGTGATTTGAGTTCTGAAAAAAAAAAAAAGATATCATGAAACTCTTTTCTCTCATGGAAACTGGTTTTCAGATCGGGGATTTCTATAACATAGTCTGATCTTAGTTGTGGTTGTCATGGTAACTGTTGTCGTTAGCGAACTTTGTAAATAATGAAAGATATCTGGTGAGAGAATAGTACATAAGCGTTGTCAATGTAGATATTGAAAAATATGATAGAAAACTCTATTAGATATAGAAAACTCTATTAGATATAGAAAACTCTATTAGATATAGAAAACTCTATTAGATATAGAAAACTCTATTAGATATAGAAAACTCTATTAGATATAGAAAACTCTATTAGATATAGAAAACTCTATTAGATATAGAAAACTCTATTAGATATAGAAAACTCTATTAGATATAGAAAACTAAGATATCTGTTATTAAGAGCGATGAGTGGAAGACGCCGATTCAGAATTAACAGTTGACATTATGCATCATAAACAAGGGCAAGAACGCTCTTATCTGAACAAATTACATTTACTTCTGATACCCATATGGACACAGCATCAGTCGGTACGGCGAGGGCGCATCCAGCCTTGCGTGTTGTTAAGCGTATCCGGAAATTTGATCGAAAGAAATTTCGTCGACGGAAAATTGATCGACAGAAATTTGATCGAACGGAAATTTAGTCGAATCGTTTTTTTTAGTTTATACGTTAAAATTTTGCGTCAAATTTCTTTTTGAACGCATTATTTTGTTTTACTATATAGTATAGTGCGTTCAAAAAGAAAATTTGACGTACATTTTAACGTCTGAACTAAAAAAAGATTCGACCAAATTTCCGTTCGATCAAATTACCGTCGATCAATTTTCCGTCGATGAAATTTCTTTCGATCAAATTTCCGTTGTTAAGTCATCAAGGATGCGACACCGAAGCACCTTCAAAAAAAAGAAGGAAAACAAAACGCTTCCTTCTGTCGCAACTCAAAACTTCCGGTCGGTTTCTTCCAGAGATATAACAATGAATAAACTACAAGGTCACGGACGGTCAAAACAGCGAATGTGAAGAGCGGCGGCAAGCAGAGAAAAAAAAAGATTTTCTGAGCTTGGCTATGTTTGTGAGAGGATTGGATGGACGAGAACAGTTGAGATTGATAACATTTTTGTTTTGTTTGTTTGTAAATTTTTTTCTTATTTAAATTATAGAGCACAAGCGGTTAACTTGCGTAAAAGGATGTAAGATTGACTAGATGTGAGCGAAGCTGTAAAGAAAGAAAGAGGAAGAATAATATATATATATATATGTATATATATATATTACGTTGAATGCAATTTTAAATAGATGTCTTACACGACTCAAAATTTTACAGGATGTCAGGGAAATAATACAAACCTAAAGTTAATGTCATGTCTGTGCCACATTGACAAGTATATCGTATTATGTTTGAGTTCACTGTATGGGCATAGCTAACTTAACTGTGCATTTCATTCCACTGGTATACATAGGGGATATTAAGATGTTAATTTGATAAAACTTCTAAACCAGAGACTTCTTACAGGTCTGGGTAAGCGCTCCCTGGATTGGGGAAAAGGGGGGGGGGGGGGGACGTCTACTTATCCAAAGAGAGGCGACGATTTATATGTATGTATTTATTTATTTATATTTATATCTATACGTTTATAATCTATAAATTTGAGTGGCATGGCAACAATATGTTTGTTAAATAATTAACCAAAGAGTATTAACGTAAAGTTTGTAAAACTTTTCCCCATGTAACCTATACCGTCTCAACTGCAACAAAAAACCACGGAGTTCTCAAACTGCTGAAATATTTGAAGCCCAGCAGTGAATGGAAATGGACAACGGACATGACCTGCTTGCGTGCTTGTTTCGCTTTTCTGAATCAGAGACACATATTTAACTGTCATGCGACACGAGACACACATACGGTAATTTAATGCATGATGGAGCCTAGAAGGTTTGGTTTTGCATATGGAACAAATAAACATTGTTATTTCTCTTCCTTTTTTTAAAGCGCATTGGCCGTATTGACAGAACATGTGGCACATGCAACACATTGAAGTAATGCGTTCAGAAACAAAATGAATGGTTGGAACATCGCGGGACTGCTATTGCGTTGTCTAGGAGGAGTAGGCCCATTCGTCATAGCAACAGAAAACAATGTCAGGGTCTAGGACTCCCAGCCCCCCCCCCCCCCAAAGCAAGGTGTGTTAAGAAGTCAAAATAACTAGGAGGCGAGTGAATGTACAGGTTTCTCTATAGTATTAGCTAAGTGTACGTATTGGCTGCGAGTGTACGTATTGGCTGAGTGTACGTTTTGGCTGAGCGGACGTATTGGCTGAGTGTATGTGTTGAGTGTATGTAGATATTGGCTTAATTTACACAGTGTATATATTGGATGAGTGTAGATGTTAAATGAGTGTAGATATTGGACGAGTTTAGATATTGGCTGCGTGTAGTTTTCAATATATCTAACCAGGCCTGACACTTGGAATTCAAATGTCTCTATAAACCTTCGAGGTTCTATTAATAGTTTCATTCATCTCGTTCAGGGGGTCACCAAACTACGGCCCACGTGCCGCTCCGGCCCGCGACGTCAGTTCATCCGGCACCGCCGGCGGTACTTGAATCTGCTTGGTAAAACGTACGGAACACGAGACGTTGTGATACAATTTAAAATTTCAATACTATGTTTAAAATAGCAGGAGATCTTCACACAATCAGAGTCCTCCTGGCTGCCATGCGCCATAAAGCTACCATTTTCAATTTTAAATAATTTATTGTATCTAGATTTCCCTTTTTATTCTATTGTAATGGTTCTCAATCCATCGAAAAAGTTTGACCGGTGAACATGTGTAAGTAATTCTCTTGATTGGATGCAGCAATCCCAAAGCAAACATCGATGATATCTGGAAAGCCAAGCGTCAGTGTCAGTTTCACAAATCTTACTAACCATTGTTGCGGCCTAGTTTATGAGATTCGGATATGTGCGCACTATGTCTTATGTAACCAGTGGCGTAGTGAGGGGGCAAGGGGGGCATCATGCCCCGGGCGCTACTCACAATGGGGCGCCAAATGGTATATTTTACTATAATATTGTATCGTTTTCGAATGGGGGGGGGCGCTAAAAAGGTATTGGGGGCGCTAAAAAGGTATTGTGCCCCGGGCGCGAGTTAAGCACGCTACGCCACTGTATGTAACTGTCTTTTTTTCTAACGTCTCCTTCTTTGGTCATATTTTTAGTAAATAAATATGTTAGCTAACTTTCGTTGTTTTTTTTTTTTACTTGTTTGTGTGTGTGTGTGTGTTGTTTTTGGTGGGTTTTATTTTAGCGTTAACGCCACTTACCCGTGATCAACCTTGAAGTTTCGATCTAGCTTGCAAATATGGTAAAGGATGATCATCCGGTCCACGCTCGTCATTAGCAAGCTCTATGTTAACCGGCAATAAAAGTAACATAACATACCCACGATGTTTGCCTCAGAAATAATAACAAACATATGATAATTATTCTACACCGCTTCCCCCCCCCCCCCCCCCGGGCCGCGCCAAAAAAACCAAACAAGATAATTGATCTTAGCAACAAAAAAAAAGTAAAAAACTTGAACCGTTGTCATTCAGTGCTAGACCGTTTCCAGTGACCCCCCCCCCCCCCTAGTAAGTCCAGATGCTCTTTAGAAAACCCACGCTCCTTTGTGCCATTGTCACGTGAATTTCCATTCTGGTGCTCCTTTGAAATTAAAAGTGATGAATCTTCTCGGGCAAAGCTGGTCAAAGCGCTGTACCCCCACACCCCCACACCCCCACCCCACACTCGCATACACCGACGGAGAGAGGATGACGTCAATGTATTTGGTCACCTGACCAGGCTGTTTAAAAGCAAGTCGGAGAATGAGACCACATGTCATCTTTTGGGCTGAATGACTTTAGCTTATTTAGTGTCGTTGTTTGAGTGGGTGCTTCTTTGACATTTTTTGTAAGTGCTTTGTAACAACAACAACAAACAAAAAAAAGACAGAAGATGTTCAAACTGAAATTCCGGTTGCTGCAGATATTTTCTTCCCTGCTTCCGTCTTCGGAAGAACTGTTCAGGAATTCCTAGAAATAATCGTCTCCAACTCCTGAAAGATTTACCCGGATCGATTTTTTTTTTTTACAAATCATCGTTTAAACTGGAGTTGAAATTCCTTTCTTGAGATGGTCGATGCTTGAAATAATTGTATCCAATAGTTTGTAAAGTAAAAAAAATTATGTTAAAATTAAATATATATATATATATATATATATATATATATATATATATATAAATTAAGCAAACCAAGAGAAGACAATGGTACTGAACGTTTAGGGAAAGATGATTTGAACGGAAAACTTGCCCGGCGAGAACACGGCGATAGAGGGAAGTGAAGGTTTCTTCATGTAAACACTAACTTTGTGAGATGACTCGATGTCAACTGGACAAATAACGTCCTGTACCGTCATGGACATCTGGCTCCATTAATACGGCGATAAACGAAGGACTGCTTTCAAGCCGTGTAAAGGAAATAGTGGAACAAGGTGCGTGGAAGGATAGATGTCAAAAGACAGGATATTACGGACCGTTATGAATTGAGAATTTAATCTCTTAATTTTAGACTATGGCTCGTTCTATAAACGGTCCATAATAAAGGACGATACCAACATTTAAAAATAATAACAAATACGACGACAATCAAGGCCAGAGCTAATTACAATTAATAACTTTTTAATTTGTGAACTTCAAGTAAATAATAACAGCAAGAGAAATATTATTAAAATTATAAACTTACAGATTTTCTGGTACCGGTACTGTATATAAAAATACAATGAGCACAAAATTGTATGAGGAAATAGAAAACTCTACACACAACAAAGTATGACATAGCATATCTCGTGATCAAAACAAAATCTCCCCCCTCTCTATCGGTCAGCCCTTTTTATAGGCATTTCCTACTAAGGTCTCTCGAACCACCTAACACATTGTTTTGCCTTACCATTTTATCCAGAATCTTCTATTATTTTCGACAGTTCTCCTGACTAGAATTTATGTTGTAAATAAGGTTTTTCTAGCCACACTTCAAAGGCGGTCACGAGAGTTCACGTGGGGTCATGCACGTGGGACGTGAGATAGGTGTGCTAAGAGCACGTCATCCTTCATAACACAGGACAATAAAAGAATTCGTGTATCATTGCGGTGGGAAAAAATAAGATTTTAACGGGCAAAAAAATATTAAGGAAATAAGAAAATTTTAAGAAATAATAATTTTAAGTGTTTACAAAATATTGTGACCGTTAAAGTCTTATTTTTTTCATTGCAATAACACATTAAACATTTTACTTCTTGTTGTCTGGGCTTTGGAAAACCCAAAATCCGGCAATAACATTAACGGCGAACACGAACGTTCTTGAACTACGTTCTATTTCTTGTTGTTTCTTCATTTGTCCTGTCTACCGAGGAAGGCTCTTGGCCGAAACGTTCTTCTTTTATTGCTCTGTCTTTCTATTTCAAGCGTCCACATGCCCTTTCCCAGTATTTCCATTAACAGCTTCGATGAATTGATTGATTGGTTGATTGGATGCTTCTATAACGCTGGTATCCATGCTACTTTAGCATGCTCACTGCGCTCTGGTTTTCATAAATCTATTTAAACAAAAACGTCTTTAAATGTTTCCCAAATGATTTTCTGTCCTTGTCAGTACTCCTCAAAGATGGAGGTAAAATATTCCATAACTTTGGCGCTACCGCTTCAAAAGAGCGCACTCCGTACGACTTTTTTCTGTGTTCATCCACACTGGGAATTTTCAGTAAGGACTGAGTTGAGGACCGCAGGTTCTTTAAGGTTACATGTTTATAAAGCAGTTCTTTCAGATATCCCGGTGCAGAGCCTTCTATGAATCAAACCTAAATACGAAACTCGAGTAGTACAATTATTTTTATTTTATGGCGTGGTCGGTCATCAAAACTATTTTTTAACCCACAAAGTGGCCCAATCGTCACTTGCAGTAAATATCTCGGAGGAATGAACACAAGGGACAACTGCCGTTTCACAAAGCATTTCATAGGTCAAGAAAAAGTTCAACGCAGTGCAGAACACCAAAAAAACGTAATTTAGGTGCATCCTCTATAAGGGTGAGAGTCAAAATAATACAACAAAATTCCCAATAGGGTTTGCCATGTAAATGGGAAAATCTATTGATAGAACATCCGGGCATGCAGTCTTAAAGATCTTAAGAAAACATCATGGTTTTAAGTTTGGCCAATCTCTTAAACAGCTGTTCGATACTTCCATTTACCAAAGATTTTACAAATAAATTGTTACTGCCATGATATGTATAAGTATTACATCTTATGTAAGCGGAAATACATTGTTAGAAGCTATGTTTTAGAAGACATTGTATAAAAATAGTAACATTATGTAAATCGATGCGACGTTATCCGGTCTGAGAAAAGACAAATCCTATACTTTATTTTGGAACAAAATGAAAATTCTCCGTTTTTTCGACTTCCGATATTTAATGCTGATGAGTAGTTGATGAATTTGTGAAGACAACGTTTCGGGTACTTTTATTTTGAAATAAACTTCTAGAGCTAGTCGTTGAATGAATGTTATTGTTATAATTGTGTGTGCAGAGATATAAAGTAAATTTAAAAAAGAGAAATAGAAATCATGAAAGAAAAAAAAATTCTATCACGCTGGCCTGAACTGGTTGACATGACGGCAGCAAAGAGAAGAATCAACTCATTGGCGCCTCGAGAGAAGCGAGTTTACGGAGATGAAATCACTAGAGAATACCAAAGTGTTGACATTAAATTAGGTCAGGAATTTTTATCAGCAGCACCGGATTGAAATGTCAGTGCACGCGGACGTGAAAAGTGCACGGCTGATTATTTCTGGTTACAAACGTCTCTTACCGTGGTTCATCCCTAGCTGTAGAGTCCACTGTGTCCCCATGTGGTGCGCACCTGTGTGGTGTGTGCCAATATGGTGTGTCCCCGTATGATGATTCAGCATATGGTGTGTGTCCCTGTGGTGTGTTCCCATGTGGTGTCTCCCCTTATTGGGTGCCCCCATCTGGTGTGTGCCCCCCCCTGTGTCCTGTTCCCTCGTAGGGTGTCCCCACAGTGTGTGTGTGTGTCCCCATGTGGTGTAACCCTGCGGCGTGTCCTCCTTGGGTGTATCCCTCTATGGTGCGTCGCCATATGGTGTGTCTAGGGAAATATGGTTAAGAAATAACAACTACTATGAAGAGATGTTATTTGGATTTTAAAACTTTACCTTTTTCATAAATATTTATACATTATTTATTTTTGAGAACGTCCATTTGCTCTCATGACATCGTTACTACTTATCATCATTCTAACAAACATTCATGATGTTTTGCTCTCTCAATCCACAACACATGATTCAGACACGAACTATTTCGTAACGGTTGAAGTCGTAATGTTTTTAACTCCAGGTAAGACTCAAATTCTAAATCCGACTCTTGACACCGGTGCCAGATATACACCTGTGCAGCATGCCAGGAATTTCAGTTCACATTGGGGGTCGGCGTGTAAAGAATAACCCACTGCAAATTTACGATCCATGAGTCTTCAACAGCTGCAGTGCGCACGCGTCGAAAAAAAAAACCGAGTTGAGAATCGCCTCCCTAGTAAACAAAGACTACGATGCTGTGCAAAGTGGCGTCTCGTGCCAGTGGTACCGATTCGCACGGTAAATGTGATCCATTCTAATGTCACATTATACAGAACAAAAAAAAAGGTGGACCCCCCGCACTTTAAGGATACGTTTTCATTGAATCTCTGAATTTTTGGTCAGCAGCAGACATGCTCACTTTGGGATTTGAGTAATCGTAATATTTTATTACTACGCAAACCATGGCGTGGATGGGGGCTGGGGGTGGGGGTGGGGTTTACTGTTTAAATGATTCTTTGAAGTTCTGCTGACCCGACGGCATGATCAAATGAAGAGAACTGTTTCAATTATGGATAGAATTCTAAAAACACCAATGTCAAGGCCGCCGAACTCATCGCATTATATAAGTTAAGACCTTCACCTTCGTCTCCTACTGGCTAGTCTTTGTTGCTTGTTTTTTTTTTCCCAAGGAATAAATATTTACGTAATGAGATATTACATCAAGTCAATTTACATGTTACTTTTAAATGTATCCAGAAATGAAATAGCCTCAGACACAAAACGCTCTACCTCAAAAGTTTAAGTCGTTTGTCCTCATTAAAAACCTCTCCCCTTGGCAAATCTGCGGCACACAAGTGGACGAATACAGGGGTTGAAGTAGTGCGAACCCCGCCATCACGTCATCAAACGGTTTTCAACCAGTCCAGGTTTTGTCGAAGACCAAAATAGAACTCGAAAGATAATACCGTGAGCTGGTATTGAAGTGGTGCGCCCCGCCCACCCGGGAGTTTAAGTGGGAACAATTAGAAGGTCCTTTAAGGCGCTCAGCACAACTCTTTGAGCAGAAATGGAAATATTTTAAGATATCCTGAAACATACTTTAAAAATTAAAGACTTTTACAATGGTGTCTGATGGTTGATAAATACATATAATTGCTTTAAATTGTGTCTTGAATCAGAATGTGGACACAGAAACGTGTAACAAGGTGCAATATTTCCATACCCGGACAAGAGCCAATTCCATACCTGGACTGAACCAATTCTATAACTGTACAGGGCCAATTCCATACCTGGACACAGCTAATTCGTACCTGGACTGGACCAATTCTATCACTGGTCAGGGCGAATTAGAAATTTTAAAATGTGGGGGGAAACTTTGGCATTTTTTTTTTCATTTCTGGTTTAATAATTGTACATCTTGGAAGCAGGGTTTGAGAACCATTGTTTCTCTAAACTGGTCATTAAGAGTTTGAACCATCATCCTTTCCCATTTAAAAATTCACTAAAAATAATCTTATCTAATGTCTTTTACTTTTTAAATTTTTTTTTTTTTTTAAATAAGCCATTTGAGATGACAGCTTCATATTTCTTCAGTCAGCATAATCTGGGACCGAAAGTCTTCGCCCCGAATTCCGAGTCACGTGTTCTGCTCTCAGCACTCTTCCTGTCAAGAGAAATTTATATTTTATTTTCCCGTTGTTTCAATACAGTCCACGCTCTTTTGGCTCTAGCCCGGGGGGGGGGGGGGGGGAGGGGGGTCAAAGGTGAAATGAAGTGATCGTGATGATGGTAGATACAAAAACAACTTAATCCTAATACCACACACCCCGCCCGCCCGCCCCCCTTGACTCATCATGCTTTGTCACGAGATATTTGCCCCAAATCAATAAAAGTAAGAGACCTAATTATCCTTGCAAATTGACAAGAGTTCCCGGGCCTTGGCCGCTCATGACTTCGGAGAGTGTGCCGTTACTTGGGAGTATTAGAGACCTTTTTTTTTTTTTTTGCAGTTTTAAATCCGTCTTAGTCCAAACATTCCCTGGGATGTTTTCTTTTCTAAAGGGCTGTAGATGTCGGTGTGACCCTAACTACGAATCTCAGTTGAACGTGTGCGTTCGCTACGGCCACGAAGAGAGATATATAATGATCCAAAGTCGAAATTAACTTTGTAGATACATTTCCAGTTTTTAGTATACTTCTTTGATATAGCAATAGAATTTTTTGGTGGTCATTGCAGAGTTTATATATGTATATATATGGTATTCTTCCGTCTTCGCGAGAAGATTGAGTAGCTATTGACACTCCAGGAGAAGATAAATATATATATCCTGGTGTCTGTAAAAAAAAGCGCAAACTTGAGTGGTATGGCCACGTGACCAGAAAACAAGGGATCGACAAAGAAATCTTGCAGGGCACTACTAGAGGAGGAAGAAGAAGAGGAAGAAGAAGAGGAAGACAGATAAAAAAGATGGGAAGATAACATCAAAGAATGGACGGGATTAAAACAGAGGCGATGCTATGCACAGGGCAGGAGACTGACAGGAATGGAGGAGAATAGTTTTATGTCATCTGTGGCGCCCCAACGGTCGAAAGACTACGGGACATGATGATGATGATGATATATATATATATACTAGCGATAACCCGACATGCGTTGCAATGCCACTAAAAGAAAGAAAGTGTTTGTGTTTTAATTATGTTTTTTTGAAGCACTTTCTATATAGACAATAATGTTTGCTTCTCCTTTTGGTTGTGTCCACGAATAAATTCGAAAGTTCTTTTGACCCGTGAGAAGGCCACGTGCAGCTGTCCATGAGGGAAGCAAGGATTTTCAAAATTTAGTCCACACACTTGTATGCGATTGATCCACCCCATGCAAAAGCTATGTTTGAAATTTTTAAAACTAATTAAGGGCCCCGGCCCCAAACGAAATATTGTAAAATGGTTGTACTAATTCAGAAACATACTTATTATGTCACACAAATGTCGCTATTTTGTGTTTGATTCAATTCCATCCACCCATGCAATAGCTCTGTTTGAAATTAATTATATTTATATAGCTCATATAATTTTTAAAAAAACGAATTTAGGGCCTTCGGCCCCAAACGGAACATTGTGAAATGGTTGTACTAACACAGAAAATTTTGCGGGCGTGCGTACAACACATCACCAAAGTTTTATCGCAATCGGATGAATGGTATAGGAACGCACACGGGACATAAACACATACAGACATTCGTTTATATATATATAGATATTAAATACAAGAATAACTTTACTCAGAAAAGTTGAAAACTATAAACCACTCGAAGGTAGACATCGGATTTTTCCCAATCTATATTTATATTTTTCTTATTTTTTTTTAGTAATTGCCGTTCCTTGCTTCCGACAAGCAAAACGTAAAGTTATCCTCTCAAATCCTAACGCCCACACGCTGAAACCAAACCAAGGGGTCGGTAGAGTGGGGGGGGGGGGTGAGAGTGGGGCTTGGATCTCATACCCTGTCAATTATCGTGAAAATAGTGGCCCCTATGGAGTACCGCACAACCTACCCCCTTGCCTCCCCCGCCCTCCCCCACCACGCTTTCCCCCCAGTTGATCGCCTTAAGCGGGTTCATTAGTAAATGTTTTATGTCTCGGAAATAAAGTTTGGTTGGGTTTTGTTTTTTTGTTTTTTTTTGGGGGGGGGGGGGGGGTTCCCTCTCCCTCTTTCTTTCCTAAAACTAGAGCTGTCAATAAAAACCCTCTGGTTGGTAGTTTTGGTCACTTAATAGCTGCATGATTACATACAAAAAAATTTTGGCCATAAAAAAAAAAAAAAAAGGATTTAAATATCCTGTCTGTCTTCTTTCCTTACCCACAAAACCCATCCTCGCTATAACTTTTTTTTTTTTTTTAAATAATATTTTACACTTGAGGTTTTAAATAGATTGACTCGTGAAAATAGCCAGAAAAATATCAATTTTGTGACGTCATTCGAAGTTTATGTTTGCGGACTAGGTAATTACTTAATTTTTTTTTTGGAAGGGGGGGGGGCGGGAAGGACTGTGGTATGTGTGTGGTGATTAAATGGCATTTAGTTGAGTTGGCCATTTTACGGTCATATTTCAAAAACTTTGCAAAGATAGAAAATAACAGAGAGAGCAAAAAACAAACTATAAGTTATTTTTAACAAATTATTGTTAGTCTTCTGCGTGCCAGTCGAAATCCCCCCCCCCCCCAAACGCCCTCTTTTGCCCGTCCCGTGTTGCACGCGTGCCGTAGGTTGTCGTCTCCTGCTACAGACTCTAAAACATGTCTGAAGTAAACATCTTTGTTATGATCTTGTTTTGTCTCTTTATCCGCTTTGTGTCAAGGGTGTGGTAATCCCTGTTGTTATGTTTGGTATGGAAACGATGTTTAGTGTAGAGATTATATGTGCAACTGTATCTATTATGCGAGATAGTTGTGACGCGTATTGGTAAAGGGAAATGACGCGTTAATTGTGTTGTTGTAATGGCGGATCGATGGCCGCTGTAGGATATTCACGGCGTAGCATGTTTTGTGTTTGGTATTTTCCGCTGGATGTTTCGTTAAGTAAGTACTTTGTTTTGTTTAACGAATTTGGAATCTGGGTACAGTATACATTACTCCGCCATGCTGTGACGATGTATAATGAACGTATAGCGTGCAACAAGATATTCAGTGTTTGGTGTATTGGTATCAGTTGCACTGATCCGTGGGACGAAGCCAGAGACAATGATATCCAACAAGTAGGCATCTGACATCAAATGTTAGAATCAGTGGTTCTCAACCTTACTAATCCCGCTACCCTTTAATACAGTTACCCCCGTGTTGTGGCGACCCCCAAACCATAGAATTCTTTCCTTCGCTACTTTATAAATATGTTTTCTGGTGGTCTTAGGCGACCCTTGTCTAAGGGTCGTTCGACACCCCCCCCCCCCATAAGGGGTCACGACCCACAGGTTTAGAACCGCTGGGTTAGATGAACACTCGGCATTAAGGTCTACATTTCGCGACTTTGCTTTACCGAAGTCGTCCTGAAAGTCGTGTTTAGAAGACATCGGAATGCACAAGCGGTTCAACATTTTCATTGGCACTTGTTTTTTTTTAAAGTGGTTCTGGTCTCGGCGGCATAATTTGACTGCTTGACCAGTGGCTCGCTGACGTTGTCAGGCAGCTTCACATATCTTAGAAAGTGTTAATGGACGGTTGACATCTACGGGGTTAGATTCAGTTCGAAGATTCAATTACAAGTTGTGTCTGTTTAAACTTAAGTTTCAATGGCTTCAAAAAAAATCAAAGAGTTTCATATGCGCGGTGTAGGATGTAGGAGTTGTGATATACGATACATAAAGCGTTGTCGATAGCTGACTGGCAATACAATATCACACGACTTTCAAGTGACCCCATTTTTTATTAGATTTGTACAACTGATCTAAGAGAAGGAAACTCTGAATTCAAAACCGGAGATGGAGTCCCGTAGGCGGATAACACTGGTGCAATGAAACATTCCGGCAAATCCTGCGACGCCACTGGCGCCAAGCTGTATCATTCACATTATGTTCCCTTGGGTTATCCAGTGGCGTGGAGAGAGGCGATTTCCTGTTGGGAACCTGCTTATAATCATAGAAGAATAATCCCAGACCCTGTGGATTTCGTCCTACGATGTCCACACCATCGTCACATTTGTAACGGACGGATGCCAGCAAAAAAACATACTAAAAACAAAACAAAAGAACCTCTAGATAGCATCACAGACAAATATGCGTCAGGATTTCTAAAATACCGTTATTGCTGAAAGTAAATGAGACAGACGTCTGATATAACAATTATCAATAATAAAAAAATTGCGTTGTAATTGACGGACACGTTAAACAAAGAAACAAATTCTCGTTTTTTCTTTGGGGGGGGGGGGGGGTTGGTTTGGATGGGAGAGGGCGGGCTGTAACCCATTGTCTTCTACTTTAAAGGTCCGTGAGTTTTTCAATTAAGTGAAACGTTACATCGACAGCGGGTTTTAATTGAAGTTACAGACAGCACGCATCACTTTGTTGGGAGGAAATGGGCCATGCAAACACTCAAATGATTCTGTAAAGAACTAAGAACATACAAGTTTTTCTTTTTTTTTAACACTTAAAGAAAGCTAAAGAGATCGCTAGTACTCGGTTGGTTGCGTTCGCTGATTGTATTTCGTTACTTTTTTTTTTACTTTTTTTTTTTTTTTTTAACAAATATATTTATGTCTTTTCAGAATTATTTTTACGTAATGGACACGCTTACACAATAACAAGGAGTTCAATGTCTTGGCTGTAGTGCTCAAACATTCAAAGTCCGACTATAAGCAAGCCAGCTTGGAGTACATTTAAAAATCTCAGGTCACAGCAAAAAAAAAATTTCACGTAGTTGTCCCGGCTAATTTACATATAGGCAAGACTTAATAACGAAGAGCTGGAGATAGTAGTGCTGTGCTGATACGCTATATGAAAACAACATCTTATTATCCTACTTGCTTTACTCATGCGTTGTTATGGTATTTTTCTTATCCCATGATCAAAGGCAACATCGAGAAAGACGGTCACGCAAATACGAAAAAACTGGGCACAGCTAATAAAAAGCTGAATGGTCATTTTGAAACGATTCACACTGATTTATTTTGGTTCGTATGTTTGGTTTTTGTTTGTTTGGTTCTTAACAAGTGTTCAGTCATTTTGTTAAGTTTTTATTGTGTTTGTAAATGTGTAACTGTTGAACTAAAAATAATGTGCATTTGATCTAATATGTATAATCTGGAGCGATTCAGCTGGGTGTAATCCGATATGCGATTATCAACGAAAACGAGGGGATGCTGTAGAACTAGATTATAAAACGTTACATCCCATCGTTGTAAAACTAGATTATATCCCTTTTAATTACAAAAATATCGCCCTTTATTGATCATAACACTTTTTTTTAATGTTCCAAAATTCTATGGTTTGCATTATTATATAAGTCCTCATGTCCCATATTCTAAAGGATTGTATCCTCTAATCCTCTTTTCCCATGTTCTTTGGATTGCATTCTCTTAGTCCTCATGTCCCATATCCTATGGATTACATTCTCTTAGTCCCCATGTACCATGTTTTATGGATCGCGTTTTCTAAGTCATTTTCAAATAGCTTTTTTTTTGCGTTTTATTCTAATACAGTTTCACTTTATCCTATGTTGTAGTTGTTTTTTCATCTTTTTCAAATTAAGATTTCATAATTGTCATAAAGAAACAATTGGGAACTGGACCTGCAGGCTCTCCCCCCCCCCCAGTTCATAGTTTTCATTGAATTTGTTATCGCTTGCAATCATCAGCCAATATCTGCGAGGAAAATCTAGCTGGGCCCAACCCACCCACACCAAACCCCAAAGCCTTTGATCCGACCCTGGTAAAAGTACCTTTTAAATTAGTTTCATATTTATTCTCATCTGCATCATTACAAATACCTCCTCCCGAACATGATCCCATAAGTTACACATATCCTCAAGTGTCATTTACACATATCCTCAAGTGTTATTTACGCATATCCTCGTCATTTACACATATCCTCAAGTGTCATTTACACATAGCCCCAAGTGTTATTGACACATATCCTAAAGGGACATTTACACATATCCTCAAGTGTCATTTACACACATCCCCAAGTGTCATTTACACATATCCTCAAGTGTCATTTACACATATCCTCAAGTGCCATTTATAAATATCCTCAAGTGTTATTTATACAAATCAGCAAGCGTTATTACGTCATATCGGACACAGATCACGCAATATAAATAATCACAAGATTTTTTATTTTTTTTTATTATTCAAAATTCCAAACTCAGTATTTTATGAATGTATCTTCAGAATGGAAGTAAGATATCACCGTATACATCGAACAAGGCTCCACAGTGATCCTTTGTCTCTTTGGCACAGAAGTCAAAGCGAAGTTTTCATTTCAAAAGTCAAGAAGTAAAAGAAAACAGATTACTTCAGGTCTTGTAACAACAGCTCAATTGTTGCAATAATAAATTGTTCCGTAATTTAGTATTACCATAAGTTTTTTTATATTGAAATGTCATGCGCAGAGGTACAATAAGAGAGGGATGGGAAGTGATGCTATTTTGATGATATGTTCAAGAGGGTCATGAATGTTTGTTTTGCGCTTGCAATAATGTATCTCATGGCATCGGATTAGCCACCGTTTACTGGAGTGTATTAGGAAACAACTGAAGTGTAGAAACTTTTGACAATTATGTTTACTTCAATATGGATATTTATTTCATGTTGCTGTGAAATAACTATTGTCGTGGTGGAATTTTTTGAAATTTTCCTGGTGTGTCCATAAAATATAATTATCGTGATAACTACTAGGAAGGCTCTGCAACGCTGGAAGACAGTTATACGTGATAGGCAGCTAAAGTAATAGTGTGGAGTTTTACGTGATAGGCAGCTAAAGTAATAGTGTGGAGTTTTACGTGATAAGCTGCTAAAGAAATAGTGTGGTCAATATCTACAATCATAAAACGATACACGTGTTAACCAAATTTTTTTTCAATACTTAATTTTATTAATTTTTTTACCTGATACGCCAATCCCTCGTGTCCCAGTTAGGGGTCGCAAAAACCGGTCCCTTTTGCCAAAACCGGTATTTTCGGGATTGAAGTTTACGAATACCGGAATCCCGGTATTTTCGATATTTTCGATATTTAGAGAATTTTTAGTCGAGATTCGAGATTAGCGTTGAGGATTTATCAATGAAATAAAAACATTCAGTACAATTATCACATTTTGATTTTTTTAAAACTTTTAACAATAACACAAATGTTTATCTACAGACTTTAATCAATATTCTTAACTCTTTAATTGAAATAGTTTTATTGATCAAATATTAAAATAATTTGTGTTGTTTGAATCTTTGGTCAAATTTCAATAATGAGATCGTAAAATGACAACGTGTCTAATGTTTGGTCACTTAAATTTGACCGCAAATGGTTACAAAAGTAACCTGATGAAGAGAACACCCGCTCAGAATCCACACTGTTCGGAGGAATATACCTTAGGCTATCATAAGCAATTTCTAGATATTTTCCTCTTGAACCGCTATTCTTAACAAAAAAGCCATTTCTATTTTTACCAATGTATCAATGTCTCCATCCGTTGGTCTGGAAGTATTATCCTGAGCCTCAAGTTTCTTTTGTATTTCAATTACTAATTGTCTCTTAAGCGGCTGTGTATCATCCAGTTCATAATGTTCAGATCCAAGATGTTCAATTTCTTTGTTCAAAGATACTTCCAACGAGGAATCCGCTGTCTGGCCAAGCTTTTTTAATATCCACGATATGTTTTCGCATCTGGTCGTAATCTGGCCTTAGAAATACGTCCAAGTAATCACTGGAATGTGCAGATTTTAATTGAGAGTGAAGGCCTGAAGTTGTTCCTCCCAATGTTTTAAGTATCTTGTTACATCTAATACATTTAGCTGAGAGATTGTCTGTAGCTTTCAAGAAATAATGCCAAACTGATGTCTTTGTTTCCGATAGTTTCATATGCTTTTCAAATTTATGTTTATTTTTTTCAGGGTCCCCCCATTTCTTTCTATCAACCTGGGAAAATAAATCATTTTTTTTTTAAAATTAATTCAATCGAATTGGTTTGACATGTAAAACTTTTTTTTTAATGTTTAAATTGTCATGTAAATGTTTGACTGAGTAGGGTACAGACAAATTGGGACATTCAGTCATGTAAATGTTTGACTGAGTAGGGTACAGACAAATTGGGACATTCAGACATGTAAATGTTTGACTGAGTAGGGTACAGACAAATTGGGACATTCAGTCATGTAAATGTTTGACTGAGTAGGGTACAGACAAATTGGGACATTCAGTCATGTAAATGTTTGACTGAGTAGGGTACAGACAAATTGGGACATTCAGTCATGTAAATGTTTGACTGAGTAGGGTACAGACAAATTGGGACATTCAGTCATGTAAATGTTTGACTAGGTATGTTACAGACAAACTGGGAAATTCAGCTTGAGACAGAATAGCTCGAAAATCAATTATGAGTTTAATTTAAGGTATTGTATTATCAAAATACGGATTTACACATATTTTTTAATGTGTAGGTTTTTTTGGAATAATTAAAAGAAATCAAGTAATCAAAAACTATTTTTTAAAATTATAAGTTGACACCGACATTTGAGTGCAACGTGTTATTATTTCTATACAAACTCTTATTAATGTAAGTCAACATTCGACCTTCATTCGACTATACCAATTACTTATTTGGCAATAATATAAAAACATTTACTCACCAATCCTTTACCTTCACGTCGTGTCTCGTCTGCACTTACACACTACACACGCATGAAGTAAAAACAAAACTACTTACAACATCATGATTCTTGACAAATAAGAATGCACAGATCTAGCCAGTCGGTCGGCTCTCTTTGAACTTGAGACACGAGGTGTGATGGATTTGCACATCTCATGAATGATTGACATGTCTTGCTTTAACTACAACGTGGAAACTAAGAAAAACAATTTTTAAAAAAAAATTAAATTGAAATCCCGGGATTATCGAAAATCCCGGTTTTCATAAATCCAATCCCGGTATTTTCGAGCATTAATTATGGTCTGGTATTACGGTATTTTCGAAATTCGGGATCCCGGTTTGCGACCCCTAGTCCCAGTACGACCATGAGGACGTAACATTACGCCACACTACTATTACACGCCAGCGATGGTGATGTAACATGCTGTAAGTAAAGCTAATTCCTTTTCTTTCACATTTTCTTTAAAAAAAACTTTATTAAAATATACAGCGATCAACACACAAAATTGTACCTATCATATCGCGAGGTTTACATTCATAGACCCCCCCCCCCCACACGAAATGCGGGGGGGGGGGGGCCGCGTAGTAGGATTTATATATATAACGCGTTGAAGGGGGCGAGACGCGAAGCGCTAAGTAGCGAGGTATTGCTGTAGTCACATTTCAGATTAGCTACATAGTATAGGTTGCACCATATTTTTTCTCTTGTAGTGTCATTAACTACATAAAGGTTGCACCATATTTTTTCTCTTGTAGTGTCATTAACTACATGAAGGTTGCAGTGGCGTAGCGAAAGGGGGGGGGGCATCATGCCACGGGCGCTACTCACAAAGAGGCGCCAAATGGTATATTATACCTATAATATTGTATGGTTTTCGAATAAGGGGGGCGCTAAAAGGTATTGTGCCCCGGGCGCGAGTTAAGCTCGCTACGCCACTGAAAGGTTGCACCATAGGTTTTCTCTTGTAGTGTCAATAACTGCATAAAGGTTGCACCATAGTTTTTCTCCATTAGTGTCAATAACTACATAAAGGTTGCACCATAGTTTTTCTCTTGTAGTGTCATTAACTACATAAAGGTTGCACCATAGTTTTTCTCTTGTAGTGTCATTAACTACATAAAGGTTGCACCATAGTTTTTCTCTTGTAGTGTCATTAACTACATAAAGGTTGCACCATAGTTTTTCTCCATTAGTGTCAATAACTACATAAAGGTTGCACCATAGGTTTTCTCTTGTAGTGTCATTAACTACATAAAGGTTGCACCATAGTTTTTCTCTTGTAGTGTCATTAACTACATAAAGGTTGCACCATAGTTTTTCTCTTGTAGTGTCATTAACTACATAAAGGTTGCACCATAGTTTTTCTCTTGTAGTGTCATTAACTACATAAAGGTTGCACCATAGTTTTTCTCCTGTAGTGTCATTAACTACATAAAGGTTGCACCATAGTTTTTCTCTTGTAGTGTCGGGCATTGATTTAATTTTTAAACCCACTCAAGGGCGTTGCCGTGATTAACTTATGAATGAAACAAAGTAAAGGCTTTATTTGTAATAGCATTATAACCATTCTAAATTAAACATTATGCAGCGTTAATCCATCAACAGTAGTAGCGTAACTAGACTAAATTCCTCCCTGGTTTGGGGGGGGGGGGACTTACAGCACTCACTCGTACGCTCCATTTAAAGGATATTATGTATAAACCTAAAGTGTCACCTAAGGCGACGCCCTTTTCTGGAAAACTCCCCGGTTCGCCCCCAGGGACATGCATGTTGTAAACTAAGTTTAAACCTGTACAAACCTGTACAAACCTGTATAAACGTGTACATTGGACAGTGTTACAATATTACGTGTTATTGTGTTTACAAGATGACCACAACCCTCTTTTTTTTTAAAAAAAAGTATTTTTTTTTTAGTACTTCAGCCAAAGGCCTGACTAAGAAAAATAAGAGCACTGTCCACTGACATTGTCAGTGACACTGATGTAAATTAAACACGAGGAAAGCAGTTCTCAAACCTTGGAGGATTACTTTCGTTTCATCGTCTGTCCTTGATTACATCCGACCCATCCAAACAAATAAACAGAATGTTTTGATAAAATTCAAAGTGATTTATTTTCAAAGCCCCTAGTGGTACACATGACCTTTATCCTGTCGAAATATGATACGCCCATTGAAACAAATAGGGGGGGGGGGGAATGACGTCATTATAATGTTATCTGCTTTCATCCATAGATCAACTCCCCCGCGTTCCTTGTTCAGCGTGAAACATTCCAAAAACAGCAACAGTCAAGGGTCTGTCTGGCCCAGTGGTCCTCAATCCTGACCTTAATGATCTGTCTGTGCAAGAAACAAAAAGTCATTCACACCTTCGTGGATTTCCTTCCTTGACACGTGTATTCCTTTTTATTTGGTTGCCTTGCGCTATTGGTTTACTTCCGATGTTGAGATATTTGAAATTCAATTTCTACTTCCGGATCTATACAGGCAATTTTCATCTATCGCAGAAATATACTTTTCAGTCCATCCAGTAATATCTTAGGTTAAAACTAAATCTTCCGTTTGTCTTCTGTGAAGCCTGATGGGTCACCTACGCGAAGGTCACCTACTTTTTTTTTTGGTTATTGTTCTTCTTTCTTTTCTCGCCAAGTCCATCTTTTCCGTCTTGATTGTAAGACTTATACACTTTGAACTGCCAAGCTCGCTCAACAATGGATACTGTGGAGATGAACTGACCTGCACATGTTTGCACACAGTGGATAAACGTGGCTGGATTCAGTACAAAGTTACAGTGGAACTGCTTTGAATGGGATTACATGCTTCCTGCATGTTGACTTTTTCGTCCTATGTTGCGGACCATCTAAAGACAGTGCGCTAATAATAGGGATTAATTAGATGGGTCGACCTTTTAAGTATAGTGGGAGAGCCGATTATGAAGAGCAGAAGAGGAGCCACATTCTGAAGTGGGATAGAGGAGTCGGTTCATAAAGAGATGAGTAATTCTAAAGTAGAAGAGTGGAGTCGATTCTGGAGTAGATGAGCGAAGTTGATGCAAATGTAAGCGTTCCGTGTAACAAAACACTGGTTACTTTCAATTTTCAATAAAAATTACCACGGCTGCTTTGGTAATTAATTAAATATTTGACGAGGCTAGAAAATGTCCTTATTACTATTATATTAACAAGCTGTCAAGAGATTTTTGTGTTGTTTATTATTTATGTTTTATTGCAAATAAGTCATTTGTACCCCTCTGCCCAACGTATGGTCCCCAGTTGTACCCCTCTGCCCAACGTGTGGTCCCCAGTTGTACCTCTCTGCCCAACGTATGGTCCCCAGTTGTACCCCTCTGCCCAACGTGTGGTCCCCAGTTGTACCCCTCTGCCCAACGTATGGTCCCCGGTTGTACCCTTCTGCCCAACGCATGGTCCTCAGTTGTACCCCTCTGCCCAACGTATGGTCCCCAGTTGTACCCCTCTGCCCAACGTGTGGTCCCCAGTTGTACCTCTCTGCCCAACGTATGGTCCCCAGTTGTACCCCTCTGCCCAACGCATGGTCCTCAGTTGTACCCCTCTGCCCAACGTATGGTCCCCAGTTGTACCCCTCTGCCCAACGTATGGTCCCCAGTTGTACCCCTCTGCTCAACGTATGGTCCCCAGTTGTACCCCTCTGCCCAACGTATGGTCCCCAGTTGTACCCCTCTGCTCAACGTATGGTCCACAGAAGGATGCTACGTAATAAATGTTTAGTGACCGTCGGTGTGGCAAGTCCCAGTCGTCGTCAGACCCGAAGGCCATGGAAGTATGTACAGACGAGAAAAGGAGTTGGGTGGACGCTGTGTAAGAGAGTATTGGGAGACTATTTTGAGCTCCTGCCGCCGGCTGTTGATGTTGTAAGCAGGATAAAATGGAGAATGATTGAGAAATGACTTGGTCTTAGACGAACAAAAGAGTTGTTTACACACCTGCGCCCTGGATTAGTTCCCGGGCTGTGGAAGTTGCTTGATTGAAAATATTACGAGTAACTCGTTATCGATTCTTACGTGAATATTTGGAGAGGAAAAAAAAGGGGGAAAAATTTTGTTAACTGTAACGTGAGATGTTTGTTTTTTCCCCAAAACGAAATCATACAGTAGAGATGTTGACTCCAGTGACGCCTTCATAAACGAGCACTAAGATAAGAGACGCAGGGTCACATCATGTCGTACATGTAACTGAGATGTTTGTTTTTCCGAAACGAAATCATACAGTAGAGATGTTGACTCCAGTGACGCCTTCATAAACGGGCACTAAGATAAGAGACGCAGGGTCACATCATGTCGTACATGTAACTGAGATGTTTGTTTTTCCCCAAAACGAAATCACACAGTAGAGATGTTGACTCCAGTGACGCCTTCATAAACGGACACTAAGATAAGAGACGCAGGGTCACATCATGTCGTACATGTAACTGAGATGTTTGTTTTTCCCAAACGAAATCATGCAGTAGAGATGTTGACTCCAGTGACGCCTTCATAAACGGGCAGTAAGATAAGAGACGCAGGGTCACATCATGTCGTACATGTAACTGAGATGTTTGTTTTTCCCAAACGAAATCACACAGTAGAGATGTTGACTCCAGTGACGCCTTCATAAACGGGCACTAAGATAAGAGACGCAGGGTCACATCATGTCGTACATGTAACTGAGATGTTTGTTTTTCCCAAACGAAATCATACAGTAGAGATGTTGACTCCAGTGACGCCTTCATAAACGGGCAGTAAGATAAGAGACGCAGGGTCACATCATGTCGTACATGTAACTGAGATGTTTGTTTTTCCCAATCGAAATCATACAGTAGAGATGTTGACTCCAGTGACGCCTTCATAAACGGGCACTAAGATAAGAGACGCAGGGTCACATCATGTCGTACATGTAACTGAGATGTTTGTTTTTCCCAAACGAAATCACACAGTAGAGATGTTGACTCCAGTGACGCCTTCATAAACGGGCACTAAGATAAGAGACGCAGGGTCACATCATGTCGTACATGTAACTGAGATGTTTGTTTTTCCCAAACGAAATCATACAGTAGAGATGTTGACTCCAGTGACGCCTTCATAAACGGGCACTAAGATAAGAGACGCAGGGTCACATCATGTCGTACATGTAACTGAGATGTTTGTTTTTCCCAAACGAAAGCATACAGTAGAGATGTTGACTCCAGTGACGCCTTCATAAACGGGCACTAAGATAAGAGACGCAGGGTCACATCATGTCGTACATGTAACTGAGATGTATATAATGGTATTGGATTTACAACACCAAATGCAATCTGTATGTATGTTATTGTAAAGTGTAGGACTGCTCGCCGTCGTGCCATTTTGTTCCGCTTTTAAATCGCTTCACGCGTAAAACAAGAAAACCATATATTTAGAATTAGTAATCCTTGTGTGAAGATCGTATTATTATTATTATTATTATTATGGGTAGTTTTCTATAGCGTGGTACCCCAGCCTAGGGCTGGGCTCACTACGCTGTACATGCAAATTAAAATGAACTTAAAAAATATGAATTAAAAACCAACCATTCCATATCAATTTACATGTGAAGCCATGGACGGCACTCCGCAGCATCGTTTTGACTTTCAGAGGGGGAATCAGTCAGGATAGTAAAGTTTAAAGAGATGTGTTAAACTCGGCTGAGTGCTTTTATCAAGACTTCGTAGTTTTGGCAGCGGTTTCACACACGAAATGTTTATAAACAAGAAGTGTGTGTGTTTGGGGAGTGGGGGCGGCTGGTGGCTGTATCTGGAAAAAATAGCTTATCTGGTCTGTTTCGTTATGTTATAACTGCTAATAGAATAAGCCGCGACGTGACGTCATCCCATCTCTCTGAGTCAGAGCGGTGGATGTTGCACCAGAGACGTTCACTTACAGAACTATGTCCACTGTCAGGAGCTTAACATCTTGAATATGTCCACTGTCAGGAGCTTAACATCTTGAATATGTCCACTTTCAGAAGCTTAACATCTTGACACTGTGCACTGTCCGGGTTTTAACATCTTGACAATACCTACTGTCAGGAGCTTAACACCTTGGCTACGCCCCATGTCAGGAGCTTAACATCTTGACAATGTCCACTGTCAGGAGCTTAACATCTTGAACACTGTCTGTTTCTGATAAAACAATGTATTACTATTGCACTAGCCAATATACCCGGCGTTGCCCGGGTTTGCATTTTGGAAGAAGAAAAAAAAACGTCAAAAGCGTATCGGCGTACATGCAACTTTAGGACCCCGTCAAAAACATATCGATTAAGTAGCAAATAAAATTTTTGAAATTTTCTAATATGAAAAAAGCATGATTTATAATATTTTTTGTGATAATTCTAATGTAATTTTTTTTTTTTGAGCGCGTAACGTAAAGCTTTATCTGAAATGCCGGCACCAAATAATAGTGCGCCGAGGACCTTCCTCAAATAGATCTTTGAAAGACCATCGTTGAGAATAAATCCTTATTAAAACAGCTTTCTCTAAAAAAAAAATAAAAAAAATAACTTGAACGTTCATCGAAGACATTTGAAAATATTATATGTTTTTTTTTAACTTAAAATTACGGCTTTTTTTTGGGGGGGGGGATAAGGGGAGTATGAACACACCGTCCAGGAACGATATGTAGGCCAGGTGGAATGATCATGTGAAATAGGGTTGCGCACCATTTTTTAGGATTTCTTTTGGTTACTCGGACCATTAACAAATAAACAGTCACTTGCTCTTTATACAGTAGATGTAAAATAGCACTGAGCTTTGTACAGTAGATCTCGTAAAATAGCACTGAGCTTTGTACTGTAGATGTCGTAAAATAGCACTGAGCTTTGTACAGTAGATGTCGTAAAATAGCACTGAGCTTTGTACAGTAGATGTCGTAAAATGGCACTGAGCTTTGTAGAGTAGATGTCGTAAAATAGCACTGAGCTTTGTACAGTAGATGTCGTAAAATAGCACTGAGCTTTGTACAGTAGATGTCGTAAAATGGCACTGAGCTTTGTACAGTAGATGTCGTAAAATGGCACTGAGCTTTGTACAGTAGATGTCGTAAAATAGCACTGAGCTTTGTACAGTAGATGTCGTAAAATAGCACTGAGCTTTGTACAGTAGATGTCGTAAAATAGCAATGCGTTTCTTTAGAAAACTTAATGATTCAGTATAATTTATACGCTTTCGAAAAAATCTGAAATATGTTACATTAACAACTTCGAAATGTTCATAAACGCCTCGGTGTGTGTGAACGGGGGGGGGGGGGAATAATAATCCTGATTATTGTCTTCTCCACAATATAAAAATAAACATTGCCTTAATCTTTTTTTTATTAGCTATAGTATGACTTTCCCCAAATGGTCTCAGGGGAAAAAGTCCAACTTTGCTGGTCCAACTTTGCTGGTCCAACTTTGCTGGCCTAACTTTGCTGGTCCAACTTAGCTGTCCAACACTAACATGACCGTGGAAATGCCTGTGACCCGGTGTCATTGACTCCGTTGTAGTGGTCGCTTTATTTAATGAGCTGGCGAGCCGTTGCATCCGTTGACCCCCCCCCCCCCTTCCTAGTTCGTTCTTTGTCCTGGGCAAGACGCTGAAACAGTGATCGGGAAATGAAATACGACAGTACACCTCGCCGGACGGACAAACAAGGATTTGTCATTAGAACAATGGTCAACTACCGGAGATTGGCGTCACACACAATAGTGCCCCACAACAGCCTTGACTTTTTTTTTGTAACAGTTCAGTGTTTTCAAAATGTAAAAGCAAGGGGGGGGGGGGGGGGGAATCGGCCACCTGTGTACGCCATGACACAATTCCTCGTGGATTGGCCTGATTGTTGTCAAGAGAAAATCACGTGGTCTAAACATGATTTATTTTTTTTATAAAAAAAAAGGGGGGGGGGTGGGGTAGGTTGATCGCATTCTTAAGACAGTGTTCAAGATTGTACCATAGAAGTAATTATTGCAATACTAATACCGTTTGCGCATATAAAGTGCTTTAACTTTAAGTGAGGCCGATAAAAATTTCTTCCGAGGAAAAGACACAAGAATGAACTTATGCCATTATGTTTTTGATTTGAGACTTTACAACACCGGGCATTGAAAAAACGTGCATCACTCTACAAAGCTCACGTTTCACTTAAGTAAACGAATTGAGCGTTCAGTGAAAACTTTAGACCAGTGGTTCTCACCCTTTTGGGTCGCGTTCCCTTGTTGGGGGGGGGGTCGAACTAGCCTTACACAAGGGTCACCTAAGACCATCGGAAAGCACATATTTATGAAGTAACAAGGGAGATAATTTTATGGTTGGTGGTGACCACAACACGGGGAAATGTATTAAAGGGTCGTGGCATTAGGAAGTTTGAGAACCACTGCTTTAGACATCTGTAATATATTATATAGTTTGTTAGCTATCCAGCTCGTTATCGAATATATTACAGTAAAAAATAAAATTTAAAAAAGAAAATGTGTTTCACTTTTAAACGTTATCTTTTAAATGAAAAAGTTTGAGATCCACTTCTCAACACCACTGACTTTACGTAATAATATTCTTTTTTTCTTCTTATAAGAAAACTTTCGCAGCTCAATTACCCGCTCCTTTCTTAATCCCAATAACAATTCGTGTTTTAAAAAAAATAAATAAATAAGTAATAATCATAAAAATAACTGTGTCCGGAACATGGCGGCCCCGACCACGGCAACAACCGCGCTGCCTAATTATTTCCCTATTCGCGTTATTCCCCACTTAACGGTTTTAATCAAAGGCCTGCTCTAAACGCGCCATCCATCAAATGACAGAATTACTGATGCAGGCTGGCTTCGGCTGATGGTAGGAACACACGGCTTGGTTTCTTGGACTCCGGTCTGGTACATTCAAAGAAAACGGGGGGGGGGGGGGGGGTGCGGGGTGTTTGGAAGGGGCTGGGTGGGGGCGGTATGGAGAAGATTGTAAGAAAATTGTAATCAAATTGAAATCAACCAAAAATTTTCAATAGCTTCTAGAAGTCGTCGCGGTAAGTTACGTGTGCATTATTTTGTGTGACGGCCGGATAAAAGGTGTCAGGGGGGAAGTGGGGAGGGGATGTGGGGGTAGGTTGAATAGCGCCTTAAGAAATTGTCGCATTGTTTATGTTTTAAACGAAGGTTCAGATGGCGACCAAATTCTAACTCAACTTTTATCAGACTAGCCATTAAAAAACGAACAATATTTCTCAGCTCTTATAAGAGTGTGGATGTATTAAGATAGTGAGGCGCCAATAGCCATCAATATCAGGTGGGGTACAAGAAGACAGAACATTAAATAAAAACAGAGAGAGTTACATGGCTAGTTCTATACTGGAAGTGTCTAAGAGTCTAGAGCAAGAGTCTCCAAACTCTTTTCACGGCAGGCCGGATAACAAAAAAAAAAATGCCGAGCGTGGGCCGAATAATGATTACGTACAATAATTTCAAGCCAGAACGAAATTTCAAGTACCGTCGGCGGGCCGGTTGAACTGGCCTCGCGGGCCGGATCCGGCCCGAGAGCCGTAGTTTGGAGACCCCTGGTCTAGAGTAACAAAATAATGTTGGAGAAGGGCAGGGAGAACGCCGTCCATAACTATCGGTACCTATCATGGGAAAGAAAAGGGTATGCAGGTTTCTGCCTCATGCTCTGGTGAACGTATTGCGGTTAAGATTACTGATCTCTGGAATGGGGCGCAAATGAATAAGCGCCGGTCCATTTTTTTTTTTTTAAATTTTTTTTTTAATTGGTAGTTAACATACCTATAGCCAAATGAATTGAACAAACCGCACTCATATGACACACTGCTCTAGCTGCCATCTCGGATGCTGCATCGCAGCTGAGTGCTCATTTTTTTAAATTATTTTTTTATTGGTAGTTAACATACCTATAGCCAAATGAATTGAACAAATCGCACTCATATGACACACTGCTCTAGCTGCCATCTCGGATGCTGCATAGCAGATGAGTGCTCATTTTTTCTTTTTTTTCTTTTTTTTTTTTTAAATTGTTTTCACTCGTGTTTGCTCGCGGAAGCAGGCTTCTCGCAGACACGTTCGTTGTTTTCTTATTTCCTTTCAATCTAAACCAACCGCATTGACGTAGCTGGCCACATTCTCACATCAATATTACCCTAACAGAGTACCTGGTAGAGTATACAAAAAAAAAAAAACGAGAATCATCCAAAAAGATATGGGAATTACCGTTTAAAGATACAAAAACGATGTAACATAATACATGCAGTGGCGTAACAACTGATTGGCATTGGGGCAGTTGCCAAGGGCGCCGGCCTGGAGCAGTTCAAAAGGGCGCCGCTAAATCTCTAATTTTTTAATTTTCATTATTTAAAAAATAAATTAGCCAAGGGCGCCCGAAAACCCAGTTACGCCTCTGAATACATGCTTTTTTAAAACAGTTGCAGAGAAATCCATCGTTTACTTTTTTTTTTTAAACCTTTAAATGTCTTTTACAGAAAGATAATAAAAATAATTGAAAATAAATCAAAAACACTGAACAACTAAAAATAGAAGCAGTTTTGTCATCTATCAATAATTCTTTTCCTCAGGGCACATTGGTTAAAATATTTTGGGGTTATTTGTCCTCGCCCCAAAAAAAAGAAATTAGTTACGAAATAATAAAAGTTAAACTCTAAAAAGACCTTGACCTTATTTTAAACGAGACACACACAGAAAAGATAGAAGTTTATCGTAGACACTGTCAATTATGGCCCATTTCGAGTTTATATAAATTGCCCCAGCCTTGAGAATAGTGGCACCTATTAGTCTTATTTCGACCTTGAGATACACAATCATTGTCCGCCCGCCTCTTGCGAACAGTATATTATTTTAAAGGTGTCGCGAGTGTCAATTATATTTAATGAGTATAATTGATCGAACTTTTCTTTCTCTCGATAGTTTTAGATTAGGTCGTAGAGTGAATTTAATATTTTTTTCAACATACAATGAAATAGGGGCAACATCATCAAAACATTATGGTATCACAAAAATAATGAACCGAGCGAGAAACTCCGGCCTGCTACTAACTACAGTCGATATCAGCGGTCTCCAGACTGCACTCCTAGGACCCATGTCAATCTCTCCAGATAAACCTGGTGAGACGAATATGTTTCTATGTCGAAATATATGATGTAATATACAGCGACAAATATATTGATATGTCAAAATATATGATGTAATATACAGCGACAAATATATTTTTATGTCAAAATATATGATGTAATATACAGAGACAAATATATTTCTATGTCAAAATATATGCGGTAAAATACAGCGACAAATTTATATCTATGTCAAAATATATGCGGTAAAATACAGCGACAAATTTATTTCTATGTCAAAATATATGAGGTAAAATACAAAGACAAAAAGTTCATTAATAATTTTGTTTTTGTTTTTCGGTCTTTTATTTAACACTTGTCGTGTTTATATCTGTTTGACCGGTGCCGGAGTGCCCCAGCCTAATTTAATGTAGCCATGGTGCAGAATTGAGAATCCGTTGCCTTTAAAGAGAACGCCCTGGTAACACTCGTAAGTTTGAACTAAAGTACACTTATGAAACTTCGCTCTCCCGTTGTTGCCCGCATTCGTGTTAAATTATAGAAAATGGGCCTAAAGTACACCCAGGACCGATTCTTAGGTACAGATCAATGATTTAACCTGAAATAATCCCACCAGAGGTCTTTATAACAATTGTGTCAAAATGGGTTATCTTTACCCTAATGTGTATAGGGGAAAAATGTTACCATCATACGCCCAGTTGAACCTCGCTAAATCACACCCTGATGTTGCTAGAACGGACAGTTGAACCTCGCTACATCACACCCTGATGTTGCTAGAACGGACAGTTGAACCTCGCTACATCCCACCCTGATGTTGCTAGAACGGACAGTTGAACCTCGCTACATCACACCCTGATATTGCTAGAACGGACAGTTGAACCGAGCTACATCACACCCTGATGTTGCTAGAACGGACAGTTAACCCTAGCTATATCGTGCCCTGATAGTTTTTTTCACAGTAATAATAATAATAATAAAGTTCATTTGAAAAATCAAGCTTCATCCACAAAGGCTCGAAGCGCGGTACAAAAACAAAGCTGGGAGATAATAACTAGCTGGAAAAGATGGTAGACAACTCCACGCCAGAAGGTGTTTGCTTATATAGATGAGTTTTTAAATTTGTTTTGAAGGACTCCAGCGTCTGGCTGTTTCTAAGGGCGTCAGGAAGGGTGTTCCAAATGGTTGGGCCAGCAAATGCGAACGTGCGCTTTCCGTAAGTCTCAAGGCGAACACGCGGTATCGAGAGTTTGCCACTATCGGATGAGCGGATATATTACATCCTCGTAGAACACAAAACAAAATCTACTCTAGTCTTAATTCACAACACTACATGTCTCACTAACCACAAACAATTTAAAAAACAAAAAGCCGGCCTAATTCAACGAAATTACTTCTAATATGTTCATACTTTTTACAAATCCAAATATATCTTCAAACCCCTGCATTAAACACAACCCCCACCATTACCGCGACTCCGTTTATGGATTCCACTTATTGCGTTAATGGGAGGGGGGGGGTCCCTTACTCGCCATATCTTTACTTGGTGATAAAAGTGTCTAAAATATGGGCTGTACACAAGTGTCAGGTTATTTTATTCTTCCCGAGTTTAAGTATTGATGACCGCGCAGCCGGGGACAAAAATTTTCCAATGGGTTCCTGTGAGTGAGCGCATTGACCACAAAATTCTGTCCCTGGCGTACGGCTGTATAGAAGGCTCTGCACCGGAATATCTGAAAGAACTGATTCATAAACACGTATCCTTAAAGAACCTGCGGTCTTCAACACAGTCCTTACTGAAAATTCCCATTGTGGATGAACACAGAAAAACAGTCTTACGGAGTGCGCTATTTTGAAGCGATAGCGCCAAAATTATGGAATAGTTTGCCTAAATCTTTTAGGGTTATTGAAAAAGGATTTTTTTAAATCATTTAAGAAACATGTAAAGACTTTTTTGTTTAGACAGGTTTTAAGGAAACCAGAGCGCAGTGAGCATGCTAAAGTAGCACGGATGCCAGCGCTATAGAAATACCCAATCAATCAAATTCAGAATCATTACGATAATATAGAACAGTGGTTCTCAACCTCCCTAATGCCTCGACCCCTTAACACAATTCCTCATGTTGTGGCGACCCCGAACCACAAAATTATTTTCGTTTCTTCTTCGTGTTTTTCGATGGTCTTAGGCGACCACTGGGAAAGGGTCGTTCGACCCCCAAAGGGGTCTCGACCCACAGGTTGAGAACCGCTGATATAGAATGACATATAGGATACCAATGTTGTTGTTGTTTTTTGTTTTTTTCTGGGACTGCCCTTCTTCTTCTTCTTATGCCTTCTAACCCCGTCTGGGGTATTTCCACTCATCCCGGTCCTGTGCTTTCCTTTCCAATTGCTTCCATGTGTATCCCATATTTTGCGTGTCTGTCTCTAGCTCGCGTCTCCATGTATTCTTAGGTCTTCCTCTCTTTCTTTTTCCCTGTGGATTCCATGGATTCCATGGGACTGCCTCTAGCTCGCGTCTCCATGTATTCTTAGGTCTTCCTCTCTTTCTTTTTCCCTGTGGATTCCATGGATTCCATGGGACTGCCTCTAGCTCGCGTCTCCATGTATTCTTAGGTCTTCCTCTCTTTCTTTTTCCCTGTGGATTCCATGGATTCCATGGGACTGCCTCTAGCTCGCGTCTCCATGTATTCTTAGGTCTTCCTCTCTTTCTTTTTCCCTGTGGATTCCATGGATTCCATGGGACTGCCTTTAGCTCGCGTCTCCATGTATTCTTAGGTCTTCCTCTCTTTCTTTTTCCCTGTGGATTCCATGGGACTGCCTCTAGCAGAAAAAAAACCAGCTCACCGACCATGACTTAGACTCCTCCTACTGTGTGATAGTAAGGAATGGCACTGATGTAACATCGGGTGCCCTGGTGCCCGGCATGTCACGTTACCGAGCGAGATTACCCACGGCAGAGCTTAAATTGTCACACAAGCCGGCAATCGACGTTTTCCGAAGTCTGTGATTAGTGTGATCGAACACTTGAACGGATCGTTTTACACCCGGGTGCCGTGTCTTCTTGTCGGTCATTTAGGTTTGTTGGTAGTATTTACTAATAGTAAAGAATATTATTATTCATTAATAGTACTCAATAATAGTGTTCACTAATAGTATTCAATAATAGTATTCATTAATATGGTTCACTAATAGTATTCAATAATAGTATCCAATAATAGTATCCAATAATAGTATTTACTAATAGTTTCACTAATATAATTCACTAATAGTATACAATATATGTATTCACTAGAAGTATTCACTAAGCGTATTCACTAATAATATTGACTAACAGTATTTGGGTTTGATGATACTATTCACTAATAGTTTACACTATTCGTATTCAATAATAAGGTTCACTAATAGTATTCACTAATAGTATTCACTAATAGTATTCACTAATAGTATTCACTAATAGTATCCAATATTAGCTCATATTTAACAGAGGGACGGCCCATTTTTCAACGGCGGGGGTCTAATGTTTGGGGCTTCTATTGTTAAATTGTTAGTTTCGCTTTGAAGGTATTCTTAATCAAGATAACATTAAATAACTCTATGATAGACACATGAGTACGGAACCAATAGGTTTTGTCATTTACAAGACCGAAAAACGTCACATCGCATCACGTGCTGTTACTGTTTTTAGACAGCATTTTCGTGAAACACAGCTTCTAACAATGTATTTCCGCATATATGTATATATATATATATATATATATCTATATATTATATTTCCGCAGGTCCATTTGTTTGTAAAAAAAATCTACGGTAAAATAAAGTTGAAACACATTTTCGTCTAGGTTGAGACCCGCTGTGCTGGATATTGCACTAAAGTTGAAGTACCGAACGGCTGTTAAGAGACTGGCCAAACGGAAAACCAGGATGTCTTTTTTTAAAAAATTAATATCTTAATGAGTCTGGCCAGAATGTATGCCCGGATGCTCTAATAAAAAAAGGTGTCCGCCATTAAATGACAAACTCTGTTAGCTGTATCGTGCTGACGACGTCATGATTGTGATATGATTGTATTCAAAACTATTTTCAGGACCAACATTCTCTTAACTCACGTAAAAGAGTTAACTGCAATCAGCTCATCACAACCGCGTACAAAATCGTGATCGGGGGGGGGGGGGTTGGCAGTGGCGTAGTAGGGGGTTCAAGGGGGGCATCATGCCCCGGGTGCTACTCACAAAGGGGCGTCAAATGGTATATTTTACTATAATATCGTATGGTTTTCGAATAGGGGGGGCGCTAAAAAGGTATTGGGGGCGCTAAAAAGGTATTGTGCCCCGGGCGCGAGTTAAGCTCGCTACGCCACTGGGGGCTGGTTAAAAAGTATTTTTAAAACAAAGTTGATAAAAGGTGGTGGGGTGTATGTGTGTAAAACTTCGTGAGCGATAAGAAAGTTAAACAAAAAACAAAAAAATTTTTTCCACCACCAAAGCAATATTCTTTCTTATCAACCTACATATATCTCTTTGTAAACGATGTCTGTCATTAACACTAAGGTTCATTAGCGCGCAAAATAAAATTCGCGATAACTGCGCTAAATGATATTTCTTAAAAATAGCGCATGAATGTTTGGGGCGTAACAATGTCTTTTGTTTTACGGTAATAGTTGGTGTAATAAATAGGCGGTGTAAAAAAATAAGTGGTTGGGGCTGGGAATGGTTGACGTTAGAATATATATATATATATATATTTCAGGGGCGTTGCTGTACGGGGGAAAAAAAGTGGGGGGCGGGAATTACTTATTGCTAATATTATAAAGTGCGTTACTTTGAAAGCTTCTTTTGTCAAGTGACTTTAGTGGATGGTAAGTTCACGCATCGCGGCCATCGTTGTTTGGCGGGCTATGGCTAGTTCATATGAATAAAAACTGATCAAGCTGAATTATAATTTGGTCCTAGGGTAATGTCGCTGCTTAAGCTATAGATTTGACCTAGTATATTGGTAATGGGTCTGCACTGGGTTTGAAAAGCGCATTTTTTTTTGTTGAAGGGAAAAAAAATACATTTAAGACCAAAAGAAGGGAAAAAAAACAACATATTTTTTTTACCAATATACATTGCATCGGCCATGACAGTTAAACGATGCGCACCGCGGATGCGCACCATTATTTCTGATTCGTTCTGACAGGCCGCCCGTCCTAGAGTAAACAGAGTGCGTACCATAAAGAGAGCTAACGTTTCTTCTTAGTCGACCCTTGACCCCCCGCAATACAGAACTATCAGAGGAAAATAGTCTGGGCAAACAGATTTGATGGATGCGTAGTGATTGCTTGGTGTTTATGGTGTACGTTCTGCAATGTACGCAATTTGGTTGTTTTTTATGTAGAGGAATTTTCTTAGTTTCTTGACTGATTTGTAAGAAAAAAAAAGTTAAATCGATAGTTGGACAGTCGTGGACTGTTGTTATGGTATGCATGGATAAATGGGATGTTTGAATGGACACACGAAGATTGATGGTCAGATGTATGGGTGTTAAAAAACATTTTGAAGATTATATAAGGCGATCAGGTGTATGACTGAACTCACAAAGGCATGCATGGCACCTGCCGGGATTAAACAGTTCATACAGGACTGTCAGCTGTGATGTTTTCTTAGTTGGTGGAAAAGGCAGAGCTAGGGTAGGGATCATGATTACAAGTTGTTAAGGAATATGAGGCGAGAGGCTGTGGTGGAAGTCTCTGGCCGGTGATTCTAGATACGCAGCCCTGAGAAAGCTGCTCCTAGGCAACCGTTTCGTCCCAGCTACTTCGCAAACTAGTCGCGATGTCGAAACCCACTGTAGAACCCCTCTTATAAGGCGTCCGATGCTTCCCCCGGATCGGTGGGGGGAATATATTAAGACGTAAATTTACCATCCCTACTCTTAGGAAAGTCGATGGTGTCCACTGCGTATATGAGCAGTGTCGGACCGACCGGGTGTTCTTGGGCGGTCCCCCGCAGAAATCCCACTCGAGCGGACTCGTGTGGGGGCCGTCCTGGCAAAGGGATATCTCCAACGTGCCGCTTCGCGGCCCGATTCACTCGGGCTTAGGGGGTACTTTGTGGAGGGCATAACGAGCAATAGCTCGACGGCCCGCTGACGCCATTTCCTAATGTTAATGGGATATATATGATTTAACTCATTGCTATTGCTAACATTTCTTAGAGATAAACCTATTGACGCATAAACTAACAGATGAACGGCTTGATGACATGCCAAACGTTTAGACAGCCATTATCCTGACAATACAATAATGTACATACCGTGGTGAAAGCATATTTCACCCACCTCCATTTTTTATTTTAAATTTTGGAAGTTCCTTATTGTGCAGCGGTTCTCAATCGCGACCCCTTTGGGGGTCGAACGACCATATCAAAGGGGTCGCCTAAGACCATCTGAAAACAAATATACGCGAGGAACTGTATTAAAGGGTCGCAGCATTAGGAAGGTTGAGAACCACTGTTCTTGTGCGATGATATTTAAATTAAAGTTTAAATTATATTTTTTTTAATTATGAAAAATTGTTTTAAAAAATTCTATCAAAGACGATATTAAACGCTCTAAATAAAAAGTAGAAACGTATAAACAACTTCTTAAAATTAATTTCTCAAACAAAGACTTTGCAGAAGCGTCGACGAGTAACTCTGTGTAAACAAAGAGCTCGAACTGAATGTAGAAGAAACTCAAATACGTTTTATTTTTATAACTCTTCTATAAAATATTTTCTGCACGGACTTTCTAAATTATTTTCTTTTTTTTAGTACGTTTAAATTCGTAATTGATAGAATTTTAAAAAACAATATTTTACTTGCTATTTTTAGTATTAAAATTTTAACATGTTTGTCATCGACAAAGAAATATCATTTAATTGGTTGTTTTTTTCTATTCTCTAAATCCTACAGGTCTCGTATGAGCGCTCCTACCCACCTTCTATTCCGTCGTTCACTAAACGAAGCGAACGCGATGCTGACACACTTTAGATGTGTCCTTTTAAGGGAGCACGAGACAGGCGCTTAACTGAGCGATAGAATCACGTGTGTCAAAATAAAACACACCAGAAAAAACAACACTATTTACAAAATAGTAGGGCGAGTAGAAAGAGTTTTAAAAAAAAAAAGAAGATTTATATTTTTTTTAAATAATTGTTCCAGATTATTTGATTTTTTTCTTTCCAGTCCGCATCTATTGAATTTGTAAAAGAGAGATGCGTATGTAATCTCATGCAATCTTGCAGTTTCCGTATTTCGTGTCGGACAAATTGTGTGGAGATTAAACATCCATCAAAATAATGTATCGTTTGTGCTTCATCGTCTGTTAATCGTCTGGTTACACACACACTTACCCGCCCTTAGCAACCATTATTTTATGAAAAATACTTATATCGCGTGGATTTTTCGATTATTCCCGTTGATAAATTCTCTTCCGCGTGTCCTTTCCCGTTCACTCTACTTCCTGCGATGAGTGGTTCCTTGAGAAATGTCTCAGTTCCATTCGGAGTATAAACCTAATCAACGTTGGACGCAGATTTTATATTTTAAAAAAAAATCTTCTTCTTCCAGACATTGTTTATAACAAGTGGGCGGTTCCTCATACACCATTACATCAGCAGAATGATATGTTTAGTCTCAATACATTACTAGTTCTTCCGACCCTCACAGATACCTAAGATTTAGTTCAGTCTCAATACATTACTAGTTCTACTTCTGCACTGGGTTTTTTTTTTTTGGGGGGGGGGGGAGTGGGGGGGCGGGGGTTTAAATCCGCGTGCGTCCACTTTAGTTTTTAATTGTTTGTTTCTAGATGGTTAATTAAATGGCAAATGTTATATTATTTTCCACAACATCCGGGTTCTTTCAAGTGCAAAGTAATGTATTCACATTGATTAGGAATTGTCTACTTTCACTTTTATGTTTTAACACTTACATGATGTATTAATGTCTAAACGCTAGCATGTTATTCGTTTGTTAAATATTTTTTTTTTACTCGTGTTTCATTCCCGAATAATTTGTTTGTACCTATTCCCATTAAATTACAATCATTTTTAAAAAAGTATTTTTAAAGAAGTTAAAAATATCATAGAAGCCTTAATTTACATATTTAAATTTGTAAAACACTTCAAAAATAAAATCCTATGTTATATAAGTATATATGTCTTTTTTTTTAAACGGATTTTTTCTAGTATAAATAGTTTGGTATGGCACTAGGAGGATTCGGAGTCTCCAAGGCAGTGACTCAAAGTCAGTGTAATGTTTGAGCTGTCATTGTTTCGGCAGACTATAAGGAAATACTTTTTTTTAAACTTGGGCAAATTAGGTCACATGAATCTCAGCCAAATTAGGTACAAGGATCTCATCCAAATTAGGTCACATGGATTTCAGCCAAATTAGGCACAGGGATCTCAGCCAAATTAGGTACAGGGATCTCAGCCAAATTAGGCACAGGGATCTCAGCCAAATTAGGTACAGGGATCTCAGCCAAATTAGGCACAGGGATCTCAGCCAAATTAGGTACAGGGATCTCTGCCAAATTAGGCACAGGGATCTCAGCCAAATTAGGCACAGGGATCTCAGCCAAATTAGGTACAGGGATCTCAGCCAAATTAGGCACAGGGATCTCAGCCAAATTAGGTACAGGGATCTCAGCCAAATTAGGCACAGGGATCTCAGCCAAATTAGGTACAGGGATCTCAGCCAAATTAGGCACAGGGATCTCAGCCAAATTAGGCACATGGATCTCAGCCAAATTAGGTACAGGGATCTCAGCCAAATTAGGCACAGGGATCTCAGCCAACTTAGGCACAGGGATCTCAGCCAAATTAGGCACAGGGATCTCAGCCAAATTAGGTACAGGGATCTCAGCCAAATTAGGCACAGGGATCTCAGCCAAATTAGGCACATGGATCTCAGCCAAATTAGGTACAGGGATCTCAGCCAAATTAGGCACAGGGATCTCAGCCAAATTAGGCACAGGGATCTCAGCCAAATTAGGCACAGGGATCTCAGCCAAATTAGGTACAGGGATCTTAGCCAAATTAGGCACATGGATCTCAGCAAAGTTATATAGAAGGCATCTCAGCCGTGAAATCAGGGGAGTAAATCATTGTTGGAATATGGCAAATGTTGATTGAAAAAAACACTGTTCTTGTACTTAATATTTTACAGAGAACATTATGCTGATGCACAATAGTTATATCCTATTCTAAGAAACGAGAACGTGCAGTCAAATTGGCTGCGTTTACAAAGAACGTAAAATTATTATTTTTCCTTTGCTTTCATGTATCGTTGCTGTGCTCCAACACTTTAAATCTTGAACATTTAATGGTATACTGTTTAGTCTTTATTAGAATAACAATTAATATTTTGGAAGACGACAACTTTGGGCTGTGCTTGGAGTCGAAAAAAATATTTCACTTCCGCCGATTTGAAGACATTTATCTCAATATGTGCGTGTGTCAAATCCAAGACAGTTGTCTTAGTGTGCCTGTATGTCAAATCAAATACTCATAGCTCAATATGCTTGTATATCAAAGTGAAGACATTTATCTCAATATGCTTGTATATCAAATCAAATACATATATCTTAATATGGATGAATGTCAAATCAAAGACATGTGTGTCAATATGCCTTTATGTCAAATAAAAAATAGGGTTTAAATTTGAAAGAGGAATCTGTCCCCTAAATATCTTTGAAATCCAGGTCTAAACTTCTTAAACCACCGTTGGAAGACATGGTCTGGAATAATTTTAGAATATTTGAATTTGAATCCTCTGAGTGTTGACTAAATAAGAAAAGACTTTTATCCCTTCCGCATTTCAAATCCATGGATTTTTACGACTTTACACCCGCTGCAGCTTGTTGGATTCAAGCTGTCGAACATGTCACGGATTATGGGGTCGTCTGCTGTTCGTGACGACCAAATTACCGTGTCCCTAGTGAGCAGCCTGCCCCCTGGTCCAAGTGTACTTTGTGTTTTCAGGGGCGCCCCGTGGGTTGCCCATTAGCCTTGCACTTCTGCAGGCGGCCCTTTCAAATTGCCAATATTTATCAATCTCTCGACGCATGGAGATCGTTGTTGGATAACTATGTTTTCTATACATTCAAGTGTTATCTTTATTTGCTGGCAATTAAAGGGAAATATTGGTGTTTTTATTTTATTCCTCCTAAACACTGGTCATAGCTTCATATGTACGCATGCCCACTTCCCCCCCCCCCCCACTTTCTCATTTTTCTATTCTTTCTCTCTCCTTCTATCTATGTCATTCTCACCCTCTCTCTCCCTCTCTTTCACCCCGTTCTATTTTCTTTCTGGCTGAAGTTATACTTGTTTCTATTTTCATGCATTCATTTTTTCAGCATGTTGTAGATTTGTCCTCAACACTACATGTTGTAAAATCACTCTTATCCCTACACTTATTCCAATATATTGTAAGATGACTCTTATCACTAAGTTATAGACCCACTCTCATCTCCACTAAGTTAGAGACCCACTCTGATCCCAATATAGCAAGTCAGGGGTCTTTAAACGTTTTGCAGCTCCGCACCCCCTATAGATTTAAAAAAATTTCCTGTACCTCCATTTCAATTTCAGAACACATTTCCCGAGCCCCCCAGCGATTAAAAAAAATGTACCTCTTGCACCCCTGGCACTGCATTCCGCACCCCGCTTTACCCTGCCTCAGGCACCCCCGACACTGTCGCCCGCACCACTGACATGCACTCAAAACCCCTTGACACTGTCTCCTGCACCCACTGACACTACCTACCACACCCCCTGACACTGCCTCTTGTGCCCTAGATTACAACTTTGCGTTCAAAGTTATATAATTCACAATGCCTTGTTTTGGATTGGAAGGAAGGGTCTTAAAAATAGTAACTTTATAAGTGCAACGAATCAATATTGGAACGCTGTTAATTTAATGGCGATGAAAACATATTACCTGAATTAAATCAATACTTAATTTAACATCTTGATAAGGGACTATTTTTCACACATGCGGTGTAATTTATTGACGGAAATGAACGAATTTTTTTGAAAAAAGAAAACAGATTCACTGGTATTTTTGTTTGTCCATTTGTAGTTTTATGGTAGTCTGTGCAGTGGCGTAGCTAAAGTCAGTGCTGCACGGGGCGGTTCAAGTTTTTTCCCCGCCCAAATCCACAGGACAACAAAAACCCTCTGCAGTTGGCCGAAAATACCGACCCACTCAGTTTAAAGAAAAAAAAAGTGCCACCTGAACGGACCCCCACCCCCCACCCCACTCCGCACCCCACTTACTACGCCACTGTTTTTGTGTAAACTCATTTAAGAAGATGAAAACAGGTTATGTGTACTTTTTATGCATTTAAAGTACAAAGTTTGTTTGATCTTTTGGTTCGTTTTAAGAGCTTAATAGTTGTTTTTTGTTGTTTCCAATATTTGGTTATCATTGCACGAAAGTGTGTTGTACATAGAATTTCATTTCAAAAGAAGGCAAATTTAAACTGTACTATAAACTTTAGAATAATTTAACCCCAAAAACATTTTTTTTAAAAACAATAAGAATTGAATTTTTATTTCGCTCATTTTTTTTTTTTACATTTGAAAATGCACTATTGGTCCCGTTTGTGTTGTTTTGTTTTTTCAATATTAAACTCAATAGAGCTATAAATAGCTCATCTCGGGTGTCAAAGATGGGAAGATGGAATGAATGCAAGGCGAAACTCGATCGAAATCATTAGGGAGCCTGCAAGTTTGTTTTTTTCATAAGGGAATCTTTAGCGATGCTCTCTAATGTCATATATTATGTTACCAATTAGGAGTGACAAACAGCAGATTATTAGGTTTTAGAATAGAAATGGAGAAGTGATAAGTATAGCAAACAAATTATCTATTTCCTTTTATATTGGCACTGTCGCTGATGGAGTGGCTAAAATAGTTGTATGCGTTTAGTTCAGTGATGGATGTGTTGCGTTGCGATTTACTTCGTCTGCACTGAATGCGTTCTTATGACGCAGCGGGTTCAAGGCCAATAGCTTAAATGCAATCATACACCCCCCACGACCACCCCACCCCACACCCCATGACCACCCATATCCACCACCCCCAAATCCCACGACATGACATTTCACATTATAATATAATAACATTAGCTTCCATGGAACAATGTCATCGGGGAGATCGCTAGACTGTTCTTTGTCGTGGTCGACAAAAACTGTCCTGAGGAGACACAGGGGTTCTTAATTATTTCTTCTAGCTTGAACTGTGTTTGTGGTCCCCAAATGACATCCTTCTACTGGCTGACACATTGAGACTCCCTATCATGTCCCAAAACAGGGGCTTTTTGGCTCAAACAAAACAGATGTTACCAAAGGGAATAATCCTCCAAGACAAAAATAAAACCTTTTAATTAAATTTAGTGCAGAGCGAACCTTTTAACTAAATGCCAACCGAAATGGCCGTATTCAACGAATCCAATTAACTCCCACTAACAGGTTCGGCTCCTACTGACAGGTTCGTCTCCAAATGACAGGTTCGGCTCCCACTGACAGTTTCGGCTCCAACTGACGGGTTCGGCTCCCACTGACATGTTCGGCTCGCACTGACAGGTTCGTCTCCCACTAACAGGTTCGGCTCCCACTGACAGTTTCGGCTCCCACTGACAGGTTCGGCTCCCACTGACAGGTTCGGCTCGCACAGACAGGTTCGGCTCCCACAGACAGTTTCGGCTCCGACGGGTTCGGCTCCCACTGACAGGTTCGGCTCCCACTGACAGGTTCGGCTCTTACAAGTTACAATATTGACAAACAACTCCATTTACCTCCCCGGACGCGGTAGAGAACTCAAAATGCACAGCGATGAATAAAGATTGCCATGCGGAACTTTTCGTGTTTTTGTTTGGGTTTTTTTTGTTTTTTTTTCTGTTTTATAAATATCGTATAAATATTTTTGCAAAAAATTACATGAAAAATTTTGTCATTTTTCTCCTTTGCAAAGCTAAACGATGAATTATTTTTTTTTAATTTTTTTTTAATTTTTTTTTTTTTTTTTGTGACGTGGGAATGATCAAAAGACATCAAGTAATCCTTTGTTCCAGCTCACATCGTAATCATTGAACCTGATCAACACCCCCCTCCCCCAAATTTTAGAACCACTGAAAAAAAATATGTGGCTTCAGCATATGTTGTGTAATCACCTCGGTTTTTTTTCTTTCGACTCCCCTCAAATTAACGGCTGAGAATGCGAGCTGAAATGAGCAAAGCTTGTAAATTAATGATAGGCACATTAATCTATGAAGATGAATCTCAGCTCTGAGTGCTAGAAGGTGGGTGGTCTGTTAGATTTGATAACTAGGTCATGTTTTCAAAATTGACCCCAAAAAATAGATAAGAAAAAGGGGGGGGCGGCAAAAAAAATTAAACTGCAAGTTTTTTAAGGGGTCGTTCGCAAATTACGTCAGGCAAAAAAATGACCTTTTTACCCCCCCCCCCCCCCCCCATTTGCCTCCTGTCATGAAGTGGCATATATTCTTTACACCCCCCCCCCCCCCACTTTTAGTGTCACGTCACACCTAAAAAAATCAAAACATACATAGAATTTTCATAAACAAAACTAAGATTTTATTTTATTCTTCAACTTTTTTTTCCATAATGCTAATGGCTTAAGATGTAGTGTTATTAGAAATCTGTGACGCGAAACAACGAAGTCGTCCCCGCACCGAATGTAAAATGGCCACAACAGTTTTTGCGCAAAATGTGTTTGAAGACTGAGATTCACGTTATCTATAATACCTGAGGCAATTTCGACCTCAAAACTAATTGAATAAACATGTTTCAAAATTAGAAAATTTTAAATTTAAAAAAATTATTAAAATTTGTGACGTCACAGATTTTTTTTTATCCCTCCCTCCCCCTGTCACAAAGTGTCACAAATTCTCGACCCCCCCCCCTCGACCCCTAAGCATTACGTTTTTTGCGAACGACCCCTTAAATGATATATTTTAGCCGCCTAACCCTAAAAACCCTTGCATATACGTCATGACTTTTATGTAAGCTCCATTATTACGTCATTTATTTTAGATATTTTTGTAGGCCTATGCAAAGAGACGTCATTTGCGTGTTTTTGTTAAGTTTCTGTTTTGGATTCTCTCCCCCCTGGAACGTTTCAATGAACCAATTATTATTGGTTAACTAATTATAATTTTAAAATTTCATTGGTTGGGTTCATTAAAATTATAATATATTAATGTTTCCGCCATATTTGAAAATGAATTCGCCAGTCACAGACATTGTATTTTATTCATTTTCTGGACAGTCTTTTCGGTGGAACCTGAAATAAAGTGTGTAAAACGTGTATTCTATGAAACTTTAAGTTGGGTTTTCATGATTTCTTTATTTTACAATTATTTTGTGTTTTCTTCCATTTTTATAGTTTTCTTGCCACGGAGTGTAACTGCATCCGCACCACGTGTTTGTAAGGTTTGGGTTAGGCTTAGGGGATAGATTAAGGGTTCAGGTTAGATTTAGGGATAGATTTAGGGTTCAGGGATATATTTATGGTTAAGGTTAGGTGCAAGGATACATTTAGGGTTCAGGTTAAGTTTAGAGATACATTTAGGGTTCAGGTTAGGTTTAGGGGTAGATTTAGGATTCAGGTTAGGTTTAGGGATACATTTTTTTCATTAGATTTTAGCGTTTTATTCCTAATTTAAGCAAACGTGAGTACTTTTATTTTTACACGGTCGCCATCTTGCTTGCCGCGACCCGTGAACCCTTAAAAGGTCATGGGTCGTGTCAACCAAGATGGCGGCCATGTGGAAAAAAAAACCGCGGTGCCATCTCTTTGCATTTATCTTTTTTTATTATTGTGGGGGGGGGGGGGGACGGCGGAGGAATAAGTTTATTTGATTCACACAGAAACCAGATAATATAGCAGTGACAATCGTTGAACATTATCTGGTCAGGCGAATGTTATAGTTTGTCAGGTAAGCGATGCTACTGTTATCAATTTGATTTTCTTACAGATCATACGCTTTCTTCCCTTTTTTTTAGACTGTAGTATGGGCATTAACAAATATTTTATGTTACCAGCATTCACATACATTTTATGTCTGATACATTCACATATGTTTTATGTCACCTTCATTCTTATATGTTTTATGTCACGTACATTCACATATGTTTTATGTCACGTACATTCACATACGTTTTATGTCACGTACATCCACATATGTTTTATGTCACCAACGTTCACATCTTTTTTATGTCACCAACATTCACATCTGTTTTATGTCACCAACATTCACATCTTTTTTATGTCACCAACATTCACATCTGTTTTATGTCACCTGCATTCATATATGTTGTATGTCACATACAGGCAATACAAATGTTTGTGGATCACGAAGGAGTAGTAGGAATAAAATTATTGGACCGTGAAAAAAAAACCCAAAAGTTTGGAAAACGCTGATCTAAACATTTAAATACAACAGTCTACACCAGATCTGCACAATATACGGCCCGCGGGCCACATGCGGCCCGCCAGCTCACATTTGGCGGCCCGCGAAGTAACGAAATATTCTCCATTATTATTATTATTTTCTTAATAGCTCCTCCTCCCCCACGTATTACGGCCTGCCTTACAGTTTGAATTGTGCAGGCCTGGTCCATACTATCAGACTTCTCTTTTGAAAGGTGATTAAAGCAAGCCTTATTACGAGCATTATTGCTAGTCAACTTTCCAAAAAGCAACAGTAATCAAAATGGTGTATTTTTGCTTACATCAAACAACGCATCGCATGCATCTCTCCCTTATGGCCACCCAATGAACTACATTTATGTTTCTCATAATGTCGTCATAAAGCGTGAACCCTAATTAATTGTTCTCTTTTTCTAGTGCAATCAAATATCTCTCACTTAATCTCTCTCTCATAAACTCTTGCCCCTAATCTCTCTCCCCTAATCTCTTTCTCATAATCTCTCTCCCCTAATCTCTTTCTCATAATCTCCATCTCCTAATCTCTCTCCTAATCTCACTCCCCTAATCTCACACCCCCAATCTAACTCCCTTAATCTCCCTCCCCTAATCTCCCCCCCCCAAATCTCACTCCCCATAATCTCTCTCTCATAAACTCTCCCCTAATCTCTCTCCATACCTCTCTCCCTACATCTCTCTTCCCAAATCTCACTCACTTAATCTTTCTCCTCCTACTCTCTCAATAATCTCTATTGATCCGCACCGCTGGCAATGGACTACTGTAGTTAAGACAAAGGCACACGATTGAAAATGTGTTTTCAAAGCAGTGCCATCCACCCACCCAAACCTCCACCCCCACCCCCCGGAGGCGTTACGTGGGAGTCTGCTGATGCCGCCCCTTTTCACAGATCAATCAAGCGGAAAATTAATCATGAATATTTTGGAGCGTCCCCGCCCCTGGAGCCACGGAGTGCCATTAAAACATCAGGCGACTGTAGGGGGGAAATAGAAATTACTGGAGTTAGAGAACTACAACAATAGTGCGGGGTCGAGATCGCGTATTTCTTTGTTGTGTAAGTAACTATAATTCATTAGTACCATTTTATATTGAAATTGATTGTAATAACTGCCGAGGAATTTCTCTCCTTGGTTTAGTTGGAGAGACCTTTGCCCGTGTTGCCTTAAAACGATTGCAGAGTCTGGCTAACCGCATCTATCCAGAGTCACAGTGTGGCTTCCGGAGTGGGCGCTCAACTATTGACATGATATTCTCGTTACGCCAAATGCAGGACCGTGGGAAAAAACCCCATACCATTTTATGTTGAAATTCGATTGTTTTTAGAAAGCCCGATGGAATACGTAGACAGCCATTCAGCCACACACCTTGTCAGTTGGTGCGATGAAAAATTTTCTTCAGTTGGATGTCTAAGAAACGAAATAACTCGTTGTCCAATCACACAATTGCAGATCTAACAATGAAGGAAAAATCTCCGTATAGAGCGAACAGAGACATATAAGAACATAGGTGTCACCATAAATATTAAGGTAACTGACATGAACACGGCTGAATTCTCTGTATTAAAGAAGTCAACCAAAACCGTTTTCTATCTTTAAAAAAAAAAAAATTGTTATACAGTTTCGACGTAAACTGACAAGTCGTAAACTTATTTCACAGTGTGACCTTTGGAAGCCTGCCAAACTTCAGTGTTACCTTCTGGTGTGGGGATACTTCGTCTGACATCAAACACCCGATTAAACAGATTAATCAAGAAAGCTAGTGATACCACGCAAACTAACCACCCTTCGACTATTTGAAGAAAATGCAGTTGTAAAACTAAACGAAAATTTGGATGATACACGCGACCCTCACAGATACCTAAGATTTAAATGGTCACTAATTAATTCATTTTTTGTCACTAAAGGAGTTCATTGATGGCTGACTTATAAGCTAGAGAAGTACTTTAGATGTTTTGTGTTTAAACTTGTATCATTGTTAAGTGTTGTATTGGTAAAAATGTGTATATATTTATGTGATGAAAAGTAATATTTTCCTTGTAGTCCAAAAATAAATTCTATTTATTTAGACCAATAAAACAATAGTATATCTTATCGTATGTTAACTTATCGTATGCTATCTTATCTTATAATATTGGCTGAGTATAGAAATCCACAGCCTCATCGCTTCTAACGATGCCTTGCCAGTGTTCAGCTTGGACCATAAGGTAAAACTCGTGTCGCTCATTACCTGCAACGACTTAACGTGTTCTTGATCAATCCGTTTTGTCCAAACTGTGGTACACAATTCTACCACTTCTTGTGGTAGACTAGCCTTATAGAAGTGATACAAGGCATCAAAATCAGACAATCAACATCAGACAATCAACACCGGACAATCAACACAGGACAATGAACATCAGACAATGAACATCAGACAAGCAACACCAGACAAGCAACATCAGACAATCAACATCAGACAATCAACATCAGACAACATCAGACAATCATCAATAGACAATCAACATCAGATAATCAACATCAGATAATCAACATCAGTCAATCATTATCAGACAATCAACATCAGACAATCATTATCAGACAATCAACAATAGACAATCAACAATAGACAATCAACAATAGACCATCAACATCAGACAATCAACATCAGACAATCATAATCAGACAATCAACAACACACAATACACAGGAGTTAAATATTGATGATTTGTAATGGGGGTTTTTATTTGGGGTCTTTTTTGTTTTTTGTTTTTTTTTTTGGGTGGTGTATTTATAATTTTGTTAAGTGGTGTCAGAAGTGGCCAAGTAATTTAGAATCTGCAACATATTTAATGAATGCCTTTAGTCTTTTTCCGCCACTCCAACTCCGGTGATAATAGCAGGACACGGGGGGGGGGGGGGGATAACAGTGACAGGGTTTAACAAGCAAAGAGTCACAAAAATATGCAGTTTAATTAATTTTCAAATCGAATGATGCCGACAGTTATTAGTTATACAGAATGTGCAGGGAGAAAAATGCATTGTTTGATTTGTTGTTGCAACGAAATGGGGAACGAGCAGACGTTGTCTGCCATCAATTATTTCATTTTCTGCCACAGCACAGAATATATTAAAAGCATTTCTCTGTAATTAAAGCATGCGTGGGTGTCTTTAACTTCTATCACAGAATTACTATTACAAAAAGTCCCAACACAAAACCTTGAAATAATGATAATCACAAACATAGTTGGTTCAGCTGGATATTTGTTGTTGTTTTTTAAAAAATCAATATCGCCATTCACATTATATTGATCACAGAATTTAAATGAAGGATATGCAAACATTTTTTTTTGTTTTTATAAAATATATATTTAAACCCTAATCCTTACAACCGGGGCCAACCGGAGCAAATGAAGCACTCGCCCCGTGCGCCAACATCGGGGCGGTGGTGCGCAACATTCATTTTGAGATAGGACCTTGATAGTGAATTAAACGATGAAATCCCATGTACTTTACCAAGAAAAGGGACACTAAAATCGTATTGTGACTGGTCCACCCCGCGCGGAAATTTCACTATATAGTGAGGTGTCATTTTAAGGCATAGTCCCTGGTAGCCGCTTTTCCTCGGTATGGCCCTGATTACCACTTAATACAAATATTGTATTAAAGATTTTATTTTTTTTAAAGTTCACACCGTCCCGTTAGATAATAATTCCTTCAGCTCCTAATTGTTGTTATTAACGAGAGTTTCCTTGGTTCTTTTAGTCGCCTGGGCAAACAAGGCGCACCTTAGGGTGCTTTCAAAGTTTTGCAACGGGACGAACACAAAGACTTCTCACGGGGCGATTAGATGATGAGTTGGTTGTCTTAGAGACCATAATCAAAACAAAGAAAGTGGGCGGGTCCTTTCATCCGGTCTCTTTTGACCTGATCCAATTAGCGGATAATTCTTGCAGTGCTTTTTCGTAGCGTTTCATAAATTTATATTCTTATTTGTCTTCGGGACCAGCACAAGAAAAGTTGCCTCTGGCAAGCTTTTAATGTCCAAATTCAACAATTTATGTTTTTTTTCTTCTTATTTTTAGATGAATTTTTGCATTGAAGAATACATCTTTAAGATCCTCTGAAATTCAGTGTTGTTGCTGAAATATTATATGCAGCATTAAGCTTGTAGCATGTAGCTTTTTTTAAAACCACTCTCCTTGAGAGCAAGAAACTTCAGTTTGGGCAAAACTTAGCGAAAATAGTAAAATAAATGGACTTTCGTGGAGTAAATAAATGGAGTTTCATGGTGTAAAACAAATACAATAATCTAAGTCCTGACATTCTTTTAACAATGAAATTATGTTTGTGGTGTGATCTGCTGCTCGAGATAAACACACACAAAATTTTTTTTGTGAAGTCATAAACAATCATATTTAATTAAGATCACCAATAAAAGAGTTCGCTAATTTCAGAACTATGCTGAAAGATGATTCTATAAATACTAAATCGGCGAACGTACTCGCAGTGTCCGCCCACAGTCTTTGATGAATGGTAACATGCCAAAGGGGGTTGGTGTCTAACGTTAGCGCCAGATTCTTTGAGACTAGCCACCGCCATCGCGGTCTTAAAGTTCTACTTTTTTTTGTTTGTACAAATCAATTGGTCCATAAAATTTAGCAGGTGCGTTCACTAACGGTGCACCAAAATGTACTTTGGTGGTGTTATTGTTTTTTTTTGTTGTTTTTTTTGGTCTGAGAAATTATTTGTATTATAGCTAATTATTCATGAATAGAACAAGATGGCCAACATGGTGAAAGTAAATTAGTTTTAAAAATGAAAGAGAGAAAATGGTTTGTGGGGGTTCAGTCTAGATTAAAGACAAATATTGGTGTGTGTCTAATTGTGTCAATGTACGGAAACTGTCAATCCATCTATTTCTCCAAACTGAGTCTGGCAGTTGCGTATGTGTATGGGAGATGGAATAATTGTAAGGAACGCCTCTGAAACACCTTCGAAACACAATTGAAACACCTTTGTGGCTACTTGCTAATGAAGTGAAATGGAATGGGAGTACGTTTGGCCCAGTGTTGCGTAGATGTTCCCTGAATATCTCGGATAACTATAGTGATGTTTCAACCCCTGTAGCACAGTTGATGGAGATGGCAGATGATAGCATAAAGGACATAACGACGTGCAAAACAATCCCTGATTGTAAACTTGCCCTTAGAAATGTGGCTCTGTGTACTATTACCTTTAATGTCACAGAAGTTTTGATAAAACTATCAAGTGAAGTGAAGTGAAGTTAATTGAAGTAAATTTAATTAAAGGGAAGTTAATTGAATTAAAATGAATTAATGTGAAGTAAAGTGAAGTAAATTAAAGTAGACTGGAATCAAGTGAGGTAAATTTAAGTAAAGTGAAGTAAATTGAAAATAATAAATTAAAGTGGTGTAAATTGAAGTAAATGGAAGTAAAGTGAAGTAGATTGAAGTGAAGTGAAGCAATTTGAAGTAAATTTAATTTAAGTGAAGTAAATTGAAATAAACTGAGTTAGTAGAAATTGGATGGGCACGCCAGCAGCAAAGGGATAATGAAATGGATGGTCCCTCTAGGACCTAAGACGTGAACTGCAAGCAAACAAAAACTGTCCGCATTGGTAACAAAGACGGCAAGGAACTGGACGGCCATTCGAGTAGCAGGGATGCTTAAGAACTGGACGGTCATTCTGGTAGCAGGGACAATTTGGAACTGAACGATTATTCAATTAGCAGGGACGCTTAGGAATTATTGGATGGTCATTCTGGTAGCAGGGGCATTTGTGAACTGGACGGTCATTCGAGTAGCAGGGCTTTTTGGAACTGGATGGTCATTCAAGTAGCAGGGATGCTTAGGAAATGGATGGTCACTTTAGAAGCAGGGACGTATAGTAACGAAGACATTAGGAACTGGACGGCCAGTCTAGTAGCAGTGGCATTTAGGAAAGGACGGTCTCTCTTTTAACCGAATGATTTAGTAACTGGCTAGACCGCCACTTTAGTAGAAGGGACGTTTAGGAATAGGACGGTTACTCTAGTAACAAAGGCATTTTGGAACTCTACGGTGTCTCTAGTAGTGGAGATATTAAAGTACTGGACGGTCACTTGGTCAAGACGTGAACTACAAAACAAACCACACAAAAAATAAATGTTTCCACTAGTAGCGAGGATGTTGATTGCTGTCACGCAATGGAGATATCCCCACGGACGTCCAGGCCAGTGGGGCCAAATACTTGTACACTCCCTCTTCTGTCTCAGGTCATTGACACCAAATTTCAAAACTTCAGTCCATATTTATGGGGAAATCCCCAATCAGATCCGTGAACACGTGAAGCTGGCGAGATTGGTGTGGGTGATATTGAAGATTACAGGATAATTGTGTGTTGACTTTTTTTCCCCCCCACCATGCTCTTTCTTGTCCAAGATTATCAAAGTTACACTAACACTCCCGGCTTGTAGCTGTTATCAAAGGTCTTACTTCCAGGACAGTGCTGGGAATATCATGCGTCGACTAATTCTATAGCCTTACTCAAGCTCTGTAGTCTGGATAAAATAATTCTCAGACTTGATATCTGAAATGTGTTGTGGGGAAAAAACGTCTGTCTGATTTAAGATGATCAGCGCGCACATACCACATAGGCAAACATTATTTTCTTTTTTTAATTTTTTTTAAATTTTAAATATACGGTTATAGTTGTCCAGTAAGTTATCCAGTAAGTTATCCAGTAAATTAAATCGAACCTGCTGATATTCTACTTATAGTTTTCGCATCTAGAAACGATATCGATTGAGAGTAACAAAAATGTTTTTAGAACATTGAAAACTACTAAAACTGCGTTTCCAAAAACTTTTTTTCCCGTGGCCCGTTCATTTTTATACTTATCTTTTTGTGACCCACTAACTTTTTTTTTTATCTAATACTGTGCCATGCTTAACAGAAAAGGGATCAGTATGACTATAGATTGTTTTATTGTATCGCGAATGGCATTGTCAAAATCCCATCTCCCAAAAAAAAACGACATTAGCCGGGGCCTTGTCCGCTCTTTCATCGACTTTCGTCAGAAAGAAAAACTACACTCGCGTCATTGAGAAATGTTCTTTGAGAATATATGCCATCTCCACAACGCTACGCTTGGATGTGTTAATAGATATATCGCTAGCATATATCTTGTGGCCGCTGACATGATACATATATATGTTCTATATGCTAACATGTTCATTTCTAGAATTAATAATTTCAGGAGGAAATTGTTGACAATGAAACATTGCACGAATTTGAAACACCTACGTTAATAAACTTATTTTTTTTTCCTTATTATTTTATATTTCGACACGTTATTTTGTTTACGTTGCCAGTACCGTGTCTCGACCCGGCATTTTGGAAACGTCTCTCTAATATAATTTATCTTCAGTTATGGAGCTCCCGCTATCATATTTGATGCACATTGTGTTGATGGCATCAGAGTTTGATGGCACTCATAATTTGGCTGCCAACAGAGATGAGATTTGCTCTGAGATAAACTTTAAAATTTGAAATGAAATGCTTTCATCTTTGAATCTTGAGTTTGAACTCAAGTCTAAAATGTCTATGGATTCGGGTTTGGGAACTGGGTAAATGTCAAGGAAACTTGATAATGCAATTAGTTGATAAAATTTTATTTTTGTCATCGTAATCGAATCTTCAATTGCTTTCCGTAAGTTCCTATCCCACACATCTCATACACACCATTTTACGTTATTCATTTGCTTAAAGTAGGATCTACAGTTTTTTGGGTTTTTTTTTTTTCGTTGTCTCCAAAATAATTTAAAATAATAAAAATCAAGATATCCATCAAATTCGCTCTATGATATTATTAAAACGACTGAAAGCGCGAATAATTTTAAGAAGTGATTTGTTTAAAAGTTGACATTCTGTTTTTCTCTCTCTTTTTTTTTAATTCTTTTTTTTTTGGCAAACTTGTAAACAGTTGATAAGAGCGATGAATGATCTGAACGCTGGTCACATTGTTGCCCCTCCGGAAACTTTATTTTTTTTTCCGGAAGCTATTTTCTAATGGTTCCTTCAGAGAACAACTTGACACTGCGCTATCGTGGATGCATATCATCTCTCATGAGTGATTCCCCAATGTCAGCTGGGATGCCCTTAATAGAGATGCTTCATTTGGCCATTCAGCTTCAGATTCTCGTGTGTTACAGCTTATTATTTATTTATTTTTAAAAAGATTATTTTCTCTATTCCTCTCTCATTCATCGGAAATGTTATTTTGTAATACAAGAAAAGTAATAAACATGTTTATTTTGAGATATTCTCTGTTTGTAGGTTTTAGTCTCTCTCTCTCCTTCTCTCTCTCTCTCTCTCTCTTTCTCTCCATCTCTTTCTCTGTCCCCCATCTCTCTTTCTCCCGGTCTCTATCTCACTCTCTCTCTCACTCTCTCTTTCTTTCTCTCTCTTTCTCTTTCTCTCTGTCTCTTCTCTCTCTCTCTCTTTCTCTCTCTCTTTCTTTCTCTTTCTCTCTTTCTGTCTGTCTCTTCTCTCTCTCACTCTCAATCTCTCTTCCTCTCTCTTTCTTTCTGTTTCTCTCCATCTCTTTCTCTGTCTGCTCTCTCTCTTTCTCTCAGTCTCTATCACACACTCTCACTCTCTCTCTCTCTCTCTCTCTCTGTCTCTTCTCTCTCTCTTTCTCTTTGTCTCTTCTCGCTCTCTCTCTCTCTTTCTTTCTCTCTTTCTCTCTCTCTCTCTCTTCACGTAGTTTTACAAGCAGTCTGAAAAGGAAATGTCCATCTTTTCTTATCCCCTCCCCCTCTTCCCCGTGATTTGATTCTACACATTCCCTCCAGCGCGTTCTGTGTGTCCCTCACCTTGCCAGCGACCCTCACGTTCTTTAGCCCTTCGTTACTTCATTTCTCCCCTTCTGACACCATCACTAGCTCACTTATTTTTTTCATCTTTTCTTTGGGTTTAATTTTACCTCTCAAATCACGTCCATGAACACACACCTATTCGTTGTTTTCGTGTTTTCACTCCTCTCCCCCTCTATTGCTTGCTTTTAATTCTCTGGAGTTTATTGTTGTTGTTGTTTTTTAATAGCAGTATCATTTAATTTTCGGATGTTTTTAATAGAGACCAAAGAGTCGTAGATAAAAGTAGTTTTTTTTTATTTGAGCTCAGGATAATACATTTTTATTACCTCAGTTTCAAGGTTTACATCTTCTTTCCAGAAGAAAAAATCACTCAACTTCGATATCGTCAGACCACTACTTTGACGTCATTCGTCAGTTACTTTGACGTCATTCGTCAGTTACTTTGATGTCATCCGTCAGTTACTTTGATGTCATCAGTTACTTTGACGTCATTCGTCAGTTACTTTAACGTCATCTGTCAGTTGCTTTGATGTCATCCGTCAGTTGCTTTGACGTCATTCGTCAGTTACTTTGATGTCATTCGTCAGTTACTGGGACGTAATTCGTCAGCTACATCGACGTCCGCCATCGTGCGTCGTTTATTTTGATATAAAAATGAATAAACTCTCTTACCCCGTCATAAAAATGGCTAGTATCAATATTATTCCAGTTTGAACCCTAGACTACAAAAAAAAAAACTCCTGAGATCAATGCTCCCCGTCCTCCTCCTCACCCACCCCTTTCCTTACCCCAATCAGACGTGTAGCAATCACAGATCACCCCTCGAGGTCGAGTATTGACTCATGGGTCAGTGTGATTACGAATTTGTGTGGCCTGGCTGTGACTCAATTTGTTGGTAAACACGCCCGGCCTTACAGAGCCCCACGTCCAACCGCCACAAGATGCTAGTGAATAGACTTGCCGTCCCTGGGAGTGTTGGTCATGGGATTGTCGTCCCTGGGATTGTTGGCCCTGGGTATCAAGTTGTGAGGTAGTGGGGGCCGCCCCCCCCCGCCCCTTCCCCCGGTGGTTGGGGGAGGGGGAGGACATTCGGCCACGTAATTGACCGACCGATGGCTTTGTGAGTCAACGTAACGGTTGACACTGTTTTTTGGTATTCATTTAGGTTGGTTTGTTTTGGAGAGTGGTTTACTCGTTGGAACGGTGAAACTACTGATTGTCAAATAAGGGAACAAAACGAAAGATACCCCGGGATCGAAAGAATAGGGGGAAATTCCGGATCACCAAATAAAAGAGGAATATGAATTAGAAATTTCAGATTTGCTGCCATCAATCTGACGGATAGATGATTGTATTTCTTTTTATGTCCCTGTGTAATAAACCAATTCAAGCACTTAAGCAAACGTGTTGTTTTTACATTACATTGTATTTGATCCAGAGAATTCTAGGCAAGAGCATTGTTGTATTAACAGTTATGTTTATTATCATGAACAATTATTCAATATTTATTATTCAAAATGTATAAATCAATTATATTAAAGAAAAAATCCACGATTTATTCCAAATGGTCTCAACATGAATAAAGGAAAGACACTGATGAAAAGCGATCGTGTTGAACTGACTTTTACAGGTTTAAATTTGTTGAATTAAAAAAGTTAATGATACGGTGATGGGTCCAGCAGGATTTATTGGCGGCATAATAAGCGGGAGTGTCAACATGAATTCGGGAATGTCCACATGAACTCGGGAATGCCCACATGAACTCGGGAATGTCCACATGAACTCGGGAATGTCAACATGAATTCCAGAATTTCAACATGAATTCTGAAATTCGATGCTTTTGTGTTTGTTAACATGTATTTCTCAAACCTCCAAACAACCGTGGGGTCAAAGTTTCTGACAAATTACCTTTGGTGTAAACATTATTTCCCTAGTCGAATAACTCTACAATACATTTCGGGGCATTGCTACACCGTATCCGGAAATTTGATCGAAAGAAATTTCGTCAACGGAAAATTGATCGACGGAAATTTGATCGAAAGAAATTTCGTCAACGGAAAATTGATCGACGGAAATTTGATCGAACGGAAATTTGGTCGAATCTTTTTTTCCGTCCACACCTTAAGATTTTGCTTCAAATTTATTTTTGGATGCATTATTTTGTTTTACTATTTATTACGGTGCGTTCAAAAAGAAATGTGACGAAAATTTTAACGTGTGAGCTGACAAAAAGAAAGTATCCCAAAAATAAACCGCACAAGATTTTTTAGAGCCAAGTAGTATTCTGGGATAGTGGAAGGCTAAAAACGTCTAACAAAGTTAAGCTAATACAAAAATAAGATCCATGCTGACGGCATCATTGGTAGTGACAGATACATCGAGCAGGACCGCCAACAACTATCTCCTTCGTTTGATACGAGTTGGAAAACTTCGCGTAATTTCTGCTCAGTTTTCTCGGCTACGCCAAGACAGAGAACAGTGCACTCACAGAACAGTGTACTCACTGTTGGAACACAGAACAGTGCACTCACTGTTGGAACACAGAACAGTGTACTCAATATTGGAACACAGAACAGTGTTCTCACTATTGGAACACATAACAGTGCACTCACTTTTGGAACACAGAACAGTGCACTCACTGTTGGAACACAGAACAGAGCACTCATTGTTGGAACACAAAACCGTGTACTCACGGTAGGAACGCAGAGCAGTGCACGCACAGAACAGTGTACTTACTGTCATTAACCGGGTCAACGTCGGTACAAAAGTCAGTGGGTAGCTCTGCAGGAACAAACTTATCATTGGAAGTAGGCACCCCTTCAACTGGCCCAGCTCCCTAACACAATTGACCAGCCAATCAACTTCGTCAATGGCCGAAAGTCCCTTTTATTGGTCCTAAATACATCTCTATGGACACTGGACACTGCCGGGAGGCACGAAATCGTTACGATAGACCAGTCCATAATTGAGCTCCGTGACCATTGGTCTATTACATGTATTCTCTTGGACTAAGGGGGGGGGGGGCTAGCATAATAAATCTCCAAAGATGAACCTAGTTGACCGAAGATAATTACGACCTACTTACTGTGAGATGGGTAGTTACCAGGAAAAAGAAATACTTTTGCTTGTGTGATATCATGACTAAGACTTTTTAAATGATACTTGTCCAAAATCGATCAACAAAGCGATTGGAATGGAGCTAATATAATGATTCATAATAACTAACAACATGAACCTTCTAACTTAAGAACTGAAGACGTCTTCCCAGAGGTGAAGGAAGGGGACGACGATGGGGATGGTCAGCCCTGAACGACACTTTTTCTCTTTACATGGAGGGTCGGAACTTTTTGGCAAACTGCTGAATTATTATTATTATTATTTTAATTTTTTTTATATTATTATATTTTATTTATTTAATTTTGTGGAAGAGGGGCGGCAATAACGCTAACACTTCCTCAAATAATGTGCTTGAATTCCCATAGAGACATTTTGTTTTAACCCATGGAAGTTGCGTGATGAGTGATAGAGTGGTGACGATTTCTAAAACACAATTATTTTTTTTTTAGATTACTTCAACAGGGAGCCTCAAAATACTAAGGACGATGCTAAATTAGTTTTAGTAGTTTAAAGACCAATATGGTTTTGGTTAAGTTTTTTGGAGAAAAGAAAATATGCGTTTTCAAGATTGCTGTTGCGTACCGTTGTAAGATTAAAGAATTTAATCTCTTATTTAATTAAATGGCTCTTTGACAAACAGTACGCAACAAAAGACGATACTATAAACTAAATACGATAACAAGGAAATGATACACAAACTAGGGCTAACTATAATTTTCTTCTTCTTCTTCTTCTTATGTTTGAGGGCCCACGATCAATTTATTGATCATTCTGGCTCCTGGTTTGAATTCAAAGTTTGCCTTCTCTTAGATGAGTTACCGTCCAAGGCTAACGAGTCCCATTCACCCGGGAGTTGCCGGGATGTTTCATTGTATCAATGTTATCCGCCTATCGGGACTCCATCTCCAGGTTTGAATTCAGAGTTTCCTTCTCTTAGATGAGTTGCTGTCCAAGGTTAACGAGTACCATCCACCCGGGGTGCTGGTGGTGTGTTTGCTTGACTGGGCTTTGGTGGGGATTGAGCTCCAGACCATCAACTTGAGATTTGCTCAGTTTAGACCACTCGGCCAGTTAATAATAAATAAATCAGAACGAAATATAATTAAAGCTATTGACTTACAGTATGATGATTGCCTTGTACCGGTACAATTTTGAAGAAGATGCAATGTTGTAAAAAGGTACAAAAATGAAAATGAATCTGTGCACACACATCAAATGTAAGTAAACAAATTTGTCTCGTATAGCGAAACTCTATCGTAATAGCAACAAATTTCTCTCTCCCTCTTTCTTCCTGTCGCTCAATATATATAGCCTGTTACAAATACATTTCTCGAACGGGCTTACACATTGTTTTCCTTTCCAGATTCGTCTAGATTTTTCGACAGAATTCTAAATAATACAAACTATAGATTTTATTTAGTTGTAAACAGGTTCAAGAGACAATTTTTAGCTAGCCACACCCCATAATCCTGTACTGAACTTGGGGTTGGCTAGAGTTCATTCACGGGGAAAGATGACGTAACCACGTCGTCTACATAACAATTGTAAAAATTGTGTTTTTTTTTTCTCTTTACTTATTTATCCAGTACATAAAAAAAGTTTTATAAGGTACTTTAGGCTTGGGGAGGAAAAAAAGAAAGACAAGACTATTAAACGGACGATTCTGATAAATGTCTTCCTCAGCAGAAAACACAATAATAAGCAACAGATAAGTAAATTTAAATTAAAAATGAAACTTACGAATGCAGTCCCTTGTACATAATAAATTATTTATCCAGGAAGGGAACGATTATAAACTATTGTATATCTTCAACTCAGATTTCACTAAGACCGTATATTTGTGTTTTAGTAATTGTTCGTCTGTTCAATACTTTGGTATTGTTCTATTGTAGCTATACAAAGTTTTTTTGTTGGTTTTTTTTTTAATTTAATGATAATTCTGTTCTATCTGTTCAAACATGATTTAACATTTTATTTCTTCGTCATGTTTATCTGAATTATTTACAAAAATATATGGTGATTAGAAGAAGATAACATGCTTTTTTTTTCAAATGTATCAAATTTAATAATTTTAAAGTGTAAATATTTTTTGGAAAGTGGCTATACCTGCACATGTAGCTCACATGTAGCTCACAGGCAGATCACATGTAGCTCACATGTAGCTCACAGGTAGCTCACAGGTAACTCCCATGTAGCTCACAGGCAGATCACATGTAGCTCACAGGTAGCTCACAGGCAAATCACAGGTAACTCACAGGTAGCTCACATGTAACTCACAGGTAGCTCACATGTAACTCACAGATAGCTCACAGGTAACTCACATATAACTCACAGGTAGCTCACAGGTAGCTCACATGTAGATCACAGGTAACTCACAGGTAGCTAACAGGTAGCTCACGTGTAGATCACATGTAGCTCACATGTAACTCACGGGTAGCTCACAGGTAACTCACAGGTAGCTCACAGGTAGCTCACATGTAGATCACAGGTAGCTCACAGGTAGCTCACATCTAGATCACAGGTAGCTCAAAGCTAACTCACCGCACTGTCATTTTTATATTAACGTCTTATGGTATAACTTTATAAGAATCACAACTGGGGCAAGACATCACGTGATGAATGTTTAGCGCAACGTATGTTTATCTTCATCCGCCAATGACTAACATCCTTCACAAATCTAGTTTTGAAATCAAAAATTATACATCGCAGGTCGAAAAGACCCGTTCAAATAACAACAAACTGGGACTTTGTGTGGCACTTTGTGTGGCACTTTGTGTGGCACTTTGTGTGGCACTTTGTGTGGCACTTTGTGTGGCACTTTTTGTGGCACTTTGTGTGGCACTTTGTGTGGCACTTTGTGTGGCACTTTGTGTGGCACTTTGTGTGGCACTTTGTGTGGCACTTTGTGTGGCACTTTGTCAACTTCATTAAATTATGATGACGCATTCTAACATTATAAAAAAAGCATACAAGACCAAAACTTGACAAACATACAAGACAAAACTTAACAAACATACAAGACAAAACTTGACAAACATACAAGACAAAACTTAACAAACATACAAGACCAAAACTTAACAAACATACAAGACCAAAACTTAACAAACATACAAGACCAAAACTTAACAAACATACAAGACCAAAACTTTTTTTAAAACTTATGATTCAAGCAATGTGAGCCTAGACGTGATCTTCTACAGCGAGGTCCATCAATGCGAGTCTAGACGTGATCTTCTACAGCGAGGTCCATCAATGTGAGTCTAGACGTGATCTTCTACAGCGAGGTCCATCAATGTGAGTCTAGACGTGATCTTCTACAGCGAGGTCCATCAATGTGAGCCTAGACGTGATCTTCTACAGCGAGGTCCATCAATGTGAGTCTAGACGTGATCTTCTACAGCGAGGTCCATCAATGCGAGTCTTGACGTGATCTTCTACAGCGAGGTCCATCAATGTGAGTCTAGACGTAATCTTCTACAGCGAGGTCCATCAATGTGAGTCTAGACGTGATTTTCTACAGCGAGGTCCATCAATGTGAGTCTAGACGTGATCTTCTACAGCGAGGTCCATCAATGTGAGTCTAGACGTGATCTTCTACAGCGAGGTACATCAATGTGAGTAGACGTGATCTTCTACCGCGAGGTCCATCAATGTGAGTCTAGACGTGATCTTCTACAGCGAGGTCCATCAATGTGAGTAGACGTGATCTTCTACCGCGAGGTCCATCAATGTGAGTCTAGACGTAATCTTCTACAGCGAGGTCAAGCAATGGAGTCTACACATTACCTTGTACAGAAAGCTCGAAAAATTTGAGTCTAGACGTGGCCTTTTACGGCGAGTCGAGCAATGTGAGTCTACACTTGACCTTCTACAGCAAGGTTAAGCCTCAGTTTGGAAGCAACTTGTTGCCAACTGCGGCTAATCAAATAGTGGGCGCGTCAATCATGCCCCGCAGGGGGTGGAGAGCTATGTCAGGCCACGATGGTGCAGTCTGCAATAATATCAGCAGGAATGGGAGGGTTGACCTAGATGTTGAAATGTAATAATGACTCACACTGTCATCCATCTTACCAGGTCTAGGGCTAATAAATAACACAAGGCAACCCCAGCCGAGTGACGATTTACAAGGAAAAGATCAACACCCCAGAGGTCTTCTTTCCTGGAGTTGTTGTTTTATTGGGTTTTCTTAATATCATAATATGACCTGGCTTTATGCATCGGCTGTTGCATCCACTGACAATATATGAGGGACAGCGTTCGCGCCGTGCCAGCAGCTCAATCAATGTGATGCCTTCGCTTCATTCAGATCAGTGGTTCTCAACACCCCCTAATGGCTCGACACTTTAATACAGTTCCTCATGCTGGGGTGACCCCCCCCCATAAAATTATTTTCGTCGCCACTGTATTTGTTTTCCGAAGGTCTTGGGCGACCCCTGTGCATGTTGAGAGCCGCCGATTTAGAGCTTGAATTTTAAATTAATCCGCAGTTTACGAGCATATCGTCTGCTGAGGAAGGCGTCTGGCCGAAACGTCCGCGTAATTCTCTTTTCTTTTCTTTTCAAACCTTAAACGATCGTCACTGAACACAATTAAATAGTGGAACGAGAGGTTCTCGAAACAGTCAAGGCGCTCAGAGCACTGAAATAGATGCTTCTAACAATCCCTAAAAAAAAATTAAAAATATAAGCTCACGAAATCTTGAGACACACTTCATATGTGATAATATGTTGTGATCAGTTAAGCCAGCATTTCTCAACCTGTGGATCAAGACCCCCTTTGGGGGGGGGGGGGGGTCGAACCACCTTTTCCCATGGGAGGTCGCCTAAGACCATCGGAAAACACATGTGCTCTACAATTATGAAGTAGCAACGAAAATAATTTTGTGGTCGGGGGGGGGGGGGGTAGCGACAACATAAAGAATTGTATTAAGGGGTCGCGGGTATTAGGAATACTGTGAACATTGGAAGTAAGCAAAGCTTGTCATAAGCCCGCTAAACAACGGCGACCTCACTGCCGTAAACCTCCCATTTACTTAAGTTACTGAACAAAACGAGAAAAGGAAAAGGGGGGGGGGGTGTACCAACCTATCGAGGCCCTATGGCCTAAGTCAAGTGGAGATGATTATTTATTAATACAAACATCAATCCAGAAATTTAAAAAAAATTAAGTCTTCAATTATCTCTAAATAATTGTTTTTATTAAGCGATATTATTCTAGATCAGCGATTCTCAACCTGTGGGTCGCGACCCCTTTGGGTGTCGAACGACCCTTACACAGGGGTCGCCTAAGACCATAGGAAAACCACATGTTTATGAAGTAGCAAAGAAAATATTTTTTTTATGAAAAAGGGTGCGGGGTTGTAACCACGACATGAAAAACTTTATTAAAAGGTTGCGGCATTAGGAAGGTTGAGAGCCACTGCTCTAGATGAACGTGACCAGCTCGGGTGTCATAAATCCAACTTCACTGTTAAGAAAAAAATATTTTTTTTTGTTGCACTTTTCAATACTGTTTAATTAAACTTTTTGAGCAACAACAGAAAAAAAAATCTCTGTTTTTAATAATTTAATCAACACACTGTGCGCCAAAAATAGTCTCTGAATTATGAACGTGTGCGAAATGTATCCAAGTGTATGACGGACAGCTTTGCTCGAGCTGAAAACCCGAGAAGTCACGTGGACAGCTGCACTGTTCATTCTATATTTAGAAACTTCAGATTACAGCGCTCGCTTGCACTTTACAGGGACCCAGTCTGCTCATGTCATCAAATTTAAATTTCCATCATTTTAGATTTTTTTTTTTTTAAATGGAATGGCCCTTGAAATGATGAAAACAACTTAATCTGGTGTCATAAAATTCCTAATTCGTATGTCATGAAACAATTACCCAGACAAATAGGAACATAAGGCTTAGAGCCTAAATTCTGAAGTCGTATAACTACCACGAGTAATATAATTTCATTTCAAACCTATCTAGCTCCAGCCATTTCAAACCTACACATATCTAGCCCCACCCATTTCAAAGCTAACACATATCTAGCCCCACCCATTTTAAACCTACACATGTCTAGCCCCACCCATTTTCAACCTACACATATCCAGCCCCACCCATTTCAAAGCTAACACATATCCAGCCCCACCCATTTCCAAGCTAACACATATCTAGCTCCACCCATTTCAAACCTACACATATCCAGCCCACCCCATTTCAAAGCTAACACACATATCGTGTTTTCCTTAGGATGAAAGGCGGAGCACGAAGACAGCTTTTTACGGTTTCCTGTTATGTGAAAATGCCGCCATGTGATAAACGTTGTAAAAATTTTTACAAAAAACAAAATAATCAATCTCTTGTAATCACGATGTCATAAAATTCGAGGAACCAATCGTTCTGGACCCGAGCCTCATTTTTCTCCCATAATGAATTAAATGTATTTACAAAGCACCTACTAAAACGACCAACCTTTTTTTCTCTTTATTTCGCCGTTATATTCAAATGATTCCCTTTTTTTAATTGTTGTACAAATAATACAAAAATTTAGATTAATATTTTAAATTTGTAACCTTTTTTTTTTTTTTTTTTTTTTTTTTAAAGATAAAGGTTGAAATAGCGGGTGATCATCAACCTTTTCATAGGTCCATTTTACTTGGTTAAGGGGTTAACGTGTCAGAGGACCAGAACTGGAGAGAGAGCTGATAAGGGTTAACGTGTCAATAGAATGTTTATTATCCTTTTGTTGTATGTTTCTTGCCATAAAAATAGAAAAAAGTATGTGGACGCTTGAAATAGAAAGAAGGGACAGTAGAAGAAGAACGTTTTGGCTAAGAGCCTTCCTCGGCAGACTGGCTAAGTAAAGAAAAAACAAGAATTTTACTTTTAAACAAGGGTCATCGCTAAAACTCAATGGAAGCCCCGCTCAAGGTCGTTCATGTATCTGGCCAAGAGGGTCACCCGTGATGACCAATTAAGTTGTGGACTGTATTTGAGAGACCGGTCAACGTACTTTGGTCCGAGATACAAGAGTGCATCGCGATGAACGGATTAACTGAGGTCAGGGTTCAAGTCTAAATCCCAGCATTCTCAACTGCTGATCCTATTTCGAGGATTTATGGGTATGGGGGCAGAGTCTCGGTATATTGGGTAAATAGGGCGTCCGGGGCGGACTGACCAATAGTGGCGAGCGTCAAGGACAAGGAACATAAAAATGTCCTCGCTCCTTGAAAAAAAGTGTACTTCCCTTGCCGCGTTTAAGAATCGGAGCCGGTTGCGAACACCGGTTTCTCGTGGCTACGCCCCTGAAAGCTGTTGATGGCGTACATATTATATCCCGAATATATGACAGCATTTCAATTTTGAAGGCCTTCAGTGCAAACCCTGAATTTGAAGAGAAACAGTACAATCTCATTTAAATCATTGATTCATTTTACAAAGAAAGAGTTCACAAAGAAGGAAATGCACTTTGTGGTGTCGGTGTTACTGATTATTTATTTAATAAGCTGGGCCTAAAAGAGATGACATATTTGAACTGCAGGACTGAAGCGTATGATAAGCATGTCTAAAAGAGATGACATATTTGAACTGCAGGACTGAAGCGTATGATAAGCATGTCTTAAAGAGATGACATATTTGAACTGCAGGACTGAAGCGTATGATAAGCATGTCTAAAAGAGATGACATATTTGAACTGCAGGACTGAAGCGTATGATAAGCATGTCTTAAAGAGATGACATATTTGAACTGCAGGACTGAAGCGTATGATAAGCATGTCTAAAAGAGATGACATATTTGAACTGCAGGACTGAAGCGTATGATAAGCATGTCTTAAAGAGATGACATATTTGAACTGCAGGACTGAAGCGTATGATAAGCATGTCTTAAAGAGATGACATATTTGAACTGCAGGACTGAAGCGTATGATAAGCATGTCTTAAAGAGATGACATATTTGAACTGTAGGACTTAAACGTATGATAAGCTTGGCCTACGAGAGATGGCATATGTGAACTGTAGGACCGAAGCGTATGATAAGCATGGCCTAAAAGAGATGACATATTTGAACTGCAGGACTGAAGCGTATGATAAGCATGTCTTAAAGAGATGACATATTTGAACTGTAATACTTAAACGTAAGATAAGCTTGGCCTACGAGAGATGGCATATGTGAACTGTAGGACCGAAGCGTATGATAAGCATGGCCTAAAAGAGATGACATATTTGAACTGTGGGACTTAAACGTATGATAAGCTTGGCCTACGAGACATGACATATTTGACCTGTAGGACTTAAGCATATTGTAAGCTTGGCCTACGAGACATGACATATTTGAACTGTTGGAATGAAGCGTATGATAATATTGGCCAACGAAAGATGACTTATTTGAACTGTAGGACTGAAGCGTATGATAAGCTTGGCCTTTGAGAGATTGCTCCTTTCAACTGTAGGACTTAAGCGTATGGTAGGCTTGGCCTACGAGAGATGACACAATTTAACTCTGGGACTTGAGAGTATGATAGCGTTGTTGAATCAAAGCAATGTTTATTTTTTTTTTATTTTTAGTAATCTATTTGAACACATTATTGTGATAATTAATTTTTCTTTCTTTACTAGAGCTCCCTCGACCCCCTACCACCACTACCCTCGCTCCCCCCCCTTCCCCCCACACACGAATTAAAATTCTGATCAGACTTCTAGTCCTCATATCTAACCTTTGCAAATGGCTGGGAAAGTGAAAAGTAAACTTAGACTCCTTGAATTAAAGATGAAGAGTGTTTTTTTTTTTTTTTTTTTTTTTTTTTTTTTCCCCTTATTTTTTAAAATGCTTCAAATGTAAAGGGCGAACTAAATTATCACATAACTCGAGCAAGACGCTACCTAGTTCTGAAATGTTATCGTAGTGGCCATCCAAGTGTTTAAATAAATGACAATGATTTGTAACATGTTCGGAGCGGAGGAGTACACAGGAAGGTGGGGAAAAAACGTGTAGGGTCTCACACAAAAAATTGAAAGGTGCAAGTCCTCCTTAACATAATCATAAGTGCCGAGCGTTCATCTTCTAGGAATGTGAGGAGCTTTGATTATTTTTTTTTAAAAACGTGTTCAAACGAAGTTGAAGGGATGAACAAAACCAAAAGACAAGATGTCTCTCTCGTGGCAAGATGATGACATGGGCGGTAACCCAGAATTATATCTCTCTTCCGTAGTTATAATCACAATTTAAATATTATGCAATTTTTTTTAAAAATAATAATAATAATAATAAATAACCCTCTTGTAATTTGAAATGAAATTATTATAACTAAAACGACCCGAAGAGAAGTTCTGGCGAGAATATTATTATTATTATTATAAGAAGGTTTTTTTTATAGCGTAGTACCCCAAACCTAGGGCTGGACTCACCACGCTGTACATACAAGGTACCCCAAACCTAGGGCTGGGCTAACCACGCTGTACATACAAGGTACCCCAACCTAGGGCTGGGCTCACCACGTTGTACATACAAGGTACCCCAACCTAGGGCTGGGCTCACCACGCTGTACATACAAGGTACCCCAAACCTAGGGCTGGGCTCACCACGCTGTACATACAAGGTACCCCAACCTAGGGCTGGGCTCACCACGCTGTACATACAAGGTACCCCAACCTAGGGCTGGGCTCACCACGCTGTACATACAAGGTACCCCAACCTAGGGCTGGGCTCACTACGTTGTACATACAAGGTACCCCAACCTAGGGCTGGGCTCACCACGCTGTACATACAAGGTACCCCAACCTAGGGCTGGGCTCACCACGCTGTACATACAAGGTACCCCAACCTAGGGCTGGGCTCACCACGCTGTACATACAAGGTACCCCAACCTAGGGCTGGGCTCACTACGTTGTACATACAAGGTACCCCAACCTAGGGCTGGGCTCACCACGCTGTACATACAAGGTACCCCAAACCTAGGGCTGGGCTAACCACGCTGTACATACAAGGTACCCCAACCTAGGGCTGGGCTCACCACGTTGTACATACAAGGTACCCCAACCTAGGGCTGGGCTCACCACGCTGTACATACAAGGTACCCCAAACCTAGGGCTGGGCTCACCACGCTGTACATACAAGGTACCCCAACCTAGGGCTGGGCTCACCACGCTGTACATACAAGGTACCCCAACCTAGGGCTGGGCTCACCACGCTGTACATACAAGGTACCCCAACCTAGGGCTGGGCTCACTACGTTGTACATACAAGGTACCCCAACCTAGGGCTGGGCTCACCACGCTGTACATACAAGGTACCCCAAACCTAGGGCTGGGCTAACCACGCTGTACATACAAGGTACCCCAACCTAGGGCTGGGCTCACCACGCTGTACATACAAGGTACCCCAACCTAGGGCTGGGCTCACCACGCTGTACAAACAAGGTACCCCAACCTAGGGCTGGGCTCACCACGCTGTACATACAAGGTACCCCAAACCTAGGGCTGGACTCACCACGCTGTACATACAAGGTACCCCAACCTAGGGCTGGGCTCACCACGTTGTACATACAAGGTACCCCAACCTAGGGCTGGGCTCACCACGCTGTACATACAAGGTACCCCAAACCTAGGGCTGGACTCACCACGCTGTACATACAAGGTACCCCAACCTAGGGCTGGGCTCACCACGCTGTACATACAAGGTACCCCAACCTAGGGCTGGGCTCACTACGTTGTACATACAAGGTACCCTAACCTAGGGCTGGGCTCACCACGCTGTAGATACAATTTAACAAACATAATCATGAACTTAAAAAATTAACATACATTAATTAAATAAAACAAAACAAGTGTGTATTCGCCCAACCACTCCATAACGTTTTTAAATGTCAAGCCATGGACGGGACCCAGCAGTATCGTCTAGCGGTCGGGGGTGGGGGAATCAGTCAGGATATTAGAGTTTAAAGATATTAGCACAAGGTCGTGAAAATAACTAGAATTTGTCTGCGCGTACTATTATTGTGGCTTATGGATCCTTAAGAGATTGGTTGGGGAGAGGGGAAAAAAACGGCAGTTTCCTTGACCAGGACAATTGACCCATTACCCTTCGTAAGTTATTACAAAACTGATTCCCACAGGGGGTGGGGTTGGTACGGGCGAATAGGGATGAGCTTCACGTGCAAAAATGAAGAATATACATTGGGCCGGGGGGGGGGGGGGGGGGGTGATTTTTCCCTTTTAAACTTTCCGTACGCCGTAACACATGACGTCATCGCATGGATCAGTGTTTCCCGGGGGGGGGTGGGGGGGGCGTTGACCAGCGTCGGTCCTCGAGTCTTCCACTCACTTGGGGTGTGGCCTCAAAATGTGTTCCTTTTCTTTACTTTTGTTCACCCTCCTCCTCCCACCCCTCGTCAGTTTGATGACACTTTTATTTTTATTTCCATCCACCCCCCCCCCCCCCTTTTGACCGACCACCCCTCCAATGACCTTTAGGTGACCTCCTTTAACGCACTATGAGTTCATTAATATTTTCCTTTTGTTCATTGGTCTGGGACTCCCCTCCCTCCCCCCTCGATTTTCCCCCCCCTCGATTCCCCCCCCCCCCAACCGGTATTAAGACTATGTCGGATGTGCAAGCGTCTGTGATGATGATCTTGCAAGAAATAGTTTTGTTATCAGGTTACAATTTTGCTGCAATGTGCATTCCTACCTTGCGGGCCATGGCGCCATGCTTTTTGACGTATTCAACTGACGATCAGATGACAGCCTCACCCTAGGCACAGTGGTTCTCTGGTTATCAAAGCTCACCCTAGGCACAGTGGTTCTCTGGTTATCAAAGCTCACCCTAGGCACAGTGGTTCTCTGGTTTTCAAAGCTCACCCTAGGCAGAGTGGTTCTCTGGTTATCAAAGCTCACCCTAGGCACAGTGGTTCTCTGGTTATCAAAGCTCACCCTAGGCAAATGATTCTCTGGTTATCAAAGCTCACCCTGGGCACAGTGATTCTCTGGTTATCAAAGCTCACCCTAGGCACAGTGATTCTCATAAATTGACAGCCTTCCGTTACACTTTTTACATCGATTTCTGGTTATCACAGCTCGCCCAAGGCACAGTGATTCTCTGGTTTTCAAAGCTCACCCTAGGCACAGTGAATCTCATAAATTGACAGCCTTCCGTTACACTTTTTACATCGATTTCTGGTTATCACAGCTCGCCCTAGGCACAGTGATTCTCTGGTTATCAAAGCTCGCCCTAGGCCCAGTGGTTCTCTGGTTATCAAAGCTCGCCCTAGGCTCAGTGATTCTCTGGTTATCAAAGCTCACCCTAGGCACAGTGGTTCGCTGGTTATCAAAGCTCACCATAGGCACAGTGATTCTCATACATTGACAGCCTTCCATTACCCACTTTTTGCATCGATTTATTGTTATCGAAATCGCCACCGCAACACCTTTTAAGAATAATAGCATAGTGACATTTTGCTTGAAAAGCACGTAAATATAATTTTAAGAAGCATGCTTTTCTCGCCCAGTGCAGTACACAATTTTTTTATATTTAAATCAATACGTTAAATACAAATGGTCTTTTTTTAATCGCTAGCCAACTCAAATTAAGGACTTTAACAAGCTTCCAAAAGGATCCGTTGAGGCGACAGCACTTGACACATTTGCGTCTTTTTGCCTCAGGCCTTCCAACTCCACAGTTCCTGATACCCTCGCTGAGTAGCCCTTACATCCAGTGAAGCATCCTCTTCAAAACCAGCCATAGAAATATCGCGAAACCCCCCTACAAACATAGGAGCCGGAATGATCAATACACTGATCGTGGGCCGCTCAAAATATAGAAGCAGGAGAAGCTTTTCGCTCTCTGCGCGACATTACAATTAATTTAAAATTTATATATTTTTTAACGATGTATATAATTATTTATGTCTACACGTGTCACAGAAACACGTGAGAACATGTTTGATTATATCACAACATAACTCGCACAATGTATGAAGAAATTTGTGATACGAGCCGCGACATTTATCGTGCCGGGCCTTATGACGCCCGCGGTCCTCGGGTTGATCATCCCTGATTTTATCAGCAGAAACCAGCGCTGAACTAGACACGGGAAGTTGGTCGATAATTGTATCGTACTTTTTCAGGACTGTAGGAGGTCATCTGACCTATCATTACATGTATAAGAGTCAGTTCATTTGCAATCAAAGACTTTGTTATTTTATATCTGTCACCTCAAGGGCATTCGTGTCTGCAGCAGACATTTCAGTCTTGTGCGTCCAATGTGATGTCTCTAGATATTGATGGAGGTGACCTTGGTAGCTTACGAAACATCTTAAATTCATTATCCCTCAGGGAAGAAAAGGATCAAAACAGTTGTGTCTATCTCAGGTGCTCTCAAACTACGGCCTGCGGGTCAGATCTGGCCCTCATGGGTTCCTTAACCCGAGCCGCCTGGCTTCCGTACGGGTACTCCGCTAGCAGTGACAAATATGGAACCAGCAATTCGCCATCTCATTAGCCAAAAGCAGATACTCTATTAGCAGTGAAAAATATGGAACCAACAATTCACCATCTCATTACCCAAAAGCAGATACTCTATTAGCAGTGAAAAATATGGAACCAGCAAATGACCATCTCATTAGACAAAAGCAGATACTCTATTAGCAGTGAAAAATATGGAACCAGCAATTCGCCATCTCATTAGCCAAAAGCAGATACTCTATTAGCAGTGGAAAAATATGGAACCAGCAATTCGCCATCTCATTAGCCAAAAGCAGATACTCTATTAGCAGTGAAAAATATGGAACCAGCAATTCGCCATCTCATTAGCCAAAAGCATATACTATATTAGCAGTGACAAATATGGAACCAGCAATTGACCATCTCATTAGCCAAAAGCAGATACTCTATTAGCAGTGAAAAATATGGAACCAGCAATTCACCATCTCATTAGCCAAAAGCAGAAACTCTATTAGCAGTGACAAATATGGAACCAGCAATTCACCATCTCATTAGCCAAAAGCAGGGCAAGACTCCCCCATGGAAATACTAATAAAATTATTGTAATTTCACTAATACTTATTTCAAATATTGCAATGTTTGTTGTTAGGGTTTTTTTTGTGTGTTTTTTTTTTCTAAAAGCTCACTCCATTAAATAAAAGGTTATGTTTTTTTTTATCATTCACGACAAATAATTGATTTTTTTTATTATTATTATTATTCACGAGGAAATAATAAAATATGTGCGGTACGCATAGGAATTGTTTCTTACATTTATCAAACCATAGTCTGGAGACCAAACAATGTCTTGGGGGGGGGGGGGGGGGGTTAGGTGCAATGAACCGCCCCACCCACCCCAGTTTTAAAAACAAAGTTTGTGTACTCCTGGTTTATAAGATCGCGCAGACTGCCCAGTGGCCTTGCTGACGTCCCGAAGGTTATTCTCTCCTGTTGACTGGTATCAAAACTAAAGCAGTGAATGTCAGATTTACTTTACATTTTTTTTGGTTTCAATCTGAATGCACAAGTACTACAACGCCGGCAAATTTAATCCAGAATATGACGTCACTTTGAACAGCTTTCTGACGTACCACCCACTAAAATGAATAATTTAAAGACGTCCCGTGATTATTCTAAGGAATTGGACATTTCAAATGCATTCGGTGTATGTTATTTTCCTGTACGCACAGTTAGAGGACTCATTCCCTCTACAACAAATGTGATTGCGCAGCTGCAACTTTCCGGAGTGGTTACCCTTGAATTATTTGATGGCTTCTTTTTTTTTAAATTTTTATTCTGTTAACTTGAATGGCAAAGCGTTGTTTTATTATTATTTTATATAAAAGCCATTTTTTTTATTCATTTATAGAGTTTGTTTCGTTAACTTTTTTTTTTTTTTCAATTTCACTTTATTTTTCTCTTTCTTTCATTTCCGCTGCTCTATACAGTTTGACAATATTTTCATCCCGCCGGCTTCGAACAATGCATTATAGCCCAAGAACAACGCACTCAAACCACACACCCCCCCCCTTTTCCCCACATCCCTTGCGGTTCTCCTCCCAGACTTTTAAAATGTATGCTAAGCCGACAGACACTTAAGAGACCCTACTGAAATCGTCTTAGTCTGTCATAGCCCGCCGTATTTTTCTGACGGATCATCTGACGTTGTATGACGGAGTCTTCCTACAGCTATTTACCTATTTCTCAATCGAGTTGTTGCCACTAGAGACGTCATGTCACTACCATTGAAACCACTAAATCTACCGGAGACACATGATGCCGGTGACAACGTTATAAACGCGATAAAAGATTTTTTTTTTAAGTCTTTCTGACAAAACGAATAGAGACATCATCTCCTGTTATGTTTTTGAACAAAAGATTTCTTTAGTTTTTTTTAATTTATTGAATACCGCGACTTCCCCTATTTTTTTCTATTTCCGAAATGGCCTTGGGACCACGTTGTGCTCAATTACAAGGAACAAGTTCGGCTCAAGAATCTTAACGTTGAAATAATCGCTGTAGAATGCCAGAGTTTCAAGGGAAATTTGAAACAACAAGATGTTATTTGGAATTTATTTTTTATTTTTTTTTTTAAATATTTTTTGGATCAGATTTCAAGTATTGCAGGTGAGCTAATTTAGACGACTATTGCAGGTGTGCTAATTTAGACGACTATTGCAGGTGTGCTACTTTAGACGACTATTGCAGGTGTGCTAATTTAGATGACTATTGCAGGTGTGCTAATTTAGATGACTATTGCAGTTGCGCTAATTTAGATGACTATTGCAGTTGCGCTAATTTAGACGACTATTGCAGTTGCGCTAATTTAGATGACTATTACAGGTGTGCTAATTTAGATGACTATTACAGGTGTGCTAATTTAGATGACTATTGCAAGTGTGATAATTTAGATGACTATTGTAAGTGTGATAATTTAGATGACTATTGCATTTGCGCTAATTTAGATGACTATTGCAGGTGCGCTAATTTAGATGACTATTGCAAGTGTGATAATTTAGATGACTATTGCAAGTGTGATAATTTAAATGACTATTGCAGTTGCGCTAATTTAGATGACTATTGCAGTTGCGCTAATTTAGATGACTATTGCAGTTGCGCTAATTTAGATGACTATTGCAAGTGTGAAAATTTAGATGCCTATTGCAGGTGTGCTAATTTAGATGACTATAAGTAAGATACTTTGTATTGGAGTTAGTATGAGAAAAATATCACAACTAATACACCACAACGTAAATTATGTCTCCTTGAGGAGGAGGCATAGATAGGACAGTGCTGTTATTTGCGTTGGCATACAAGTGAATCACAACCGGACACCCATTTTAAATCAATTTTATGAAAGGAATTTTTTTTTTGTTTTTTAGACAAATGATTTGTTTTTACTCGTTCCTATTCCAGCCTTCAAAACACATCTTTTCAAACTCTACTATTACGACTCATTCTCAGCCCCCCCCCCCCCCCGGGCCGAATTTAGACTTGCCGAGGCCATAAGCTATACAAAATCCAGAGACCCCCCTACCATTTGAAATTACATGAGGTGGTCAAAGAAAAATTAAAAACATATAGCTTGCAGATTGTTAGGCCCTAAGCTATAGCTTATTTACCGTATACGTAAATCCGGCACTCACCCCACCCCTCTGACGGATAACGCTCAGATGCTGCTGGGTGCCGTTCACGGCTAGGCAGGGGTAAATAGTGTTTGGGTGCGCGAGGTCAAGCTTTTTACAAAGCTGTTTTAAATGAATAATTTAAACCTTGTTTTTTTTAATGTCATGTTTTTATGTTGTTGCTTTTTTTTTGTGGGGGGGTGTTGGTTTTTTTTTTTGTGAAGCACGATGAGCCTATCCCTAGACCGGGGTAACGCGCTGTATAAGACCACTTAAAAAATAATTAATAAATAATACTATTTAAGTACACACCCACCCGCCAATAACATCAAAATGTATTAAATAAGCTCACAATACTGAAATGCTTTTTTTTTTTAAAATAAAATATATATATTATTTGGATTTATTTGGAACTGGAATTAAAGTAATCACTTACAAGGCGGTCGAGCTAAACTTCTTCTCTTTGTCAGACGGCTTTAGACCGACCCTAGTCACTGTTGACATAACCCTAGCGAGCGTCTTCCTGAAAAGCTTAAAAATCTGTCCGTCTCAAGGTTGTAAGTAGCCTGATATTCATCTCCAGGGCGACGTGGCGACAAGTTCTTGTATCATAGATACTCGATGGGCTGAAACACTCACTTGTTGTTTTGATTGAAACTACTTGCAAAAGATGGATCAGTGTCGGAAACGTAAGATTTGTATTTAAAAAAATACTTTATTTTAAAATTGGTGGACATTCCTTATCAAAATTTAACGGTCTAGTGCAGCAATCGGACGCATTTCCAGACCGCTGAAATTCTCCAACCAGTGTCAGTTCCAGCTGGTCAGCATACTGGGATCAGCTGTTCGCCAAGTAAAAGTAATGGATTTGATGCCAATAATTTTACTGGAGCTCAAATTCTACACAGTTTTTTTTCCCCATGGGTTTTCTATCTATTGTTTAGATTACAATGCCTAAGCAAAGAGAAAACTAAGCCAGAAATGACGTTCTTAGCATATTTTAAACTGTAGTTTTTTTCTTGGGAAGGGGGGGGGGTTGTAAGACAAACGAATTTCTGAACGAAGCGAATTTTTGAATGAAGCTAACCCTCAAACGAAGCCGACCCTCACACAAAGCTAACCCTCACACGAAGACATCGAGCCGTGTCAGTCTACCAATGTGGAAATGATCATCCTCTGATTATCGTGTTGGCCAAAGGCTAACAGCAGGCTTTAGCGCTGTTTGAATTATTTCCCTTGATTTACTCGACAAGTGTCTGAGAATGGGGTGGGAAGGGCGGCAGGAGGTTGGCGGAGTCGGTGGCAAGATGGTCGGTGAAGTTTGTGGCAAGGCGGTTAGTGGCAGGGCGGTTAGTGGCAAGGTGTTCAGTGGCGTCGGTGGCAATACAGTCGGTGGAGTTGGTGGCAAGGCGGTCGGGGGTGAGGCGGTCGATGGCAAAGTGGTCAGTGGCGTCGGTGGCAAGGCGGTCGGTGGCGTCGGTGGCAAGGCGGTCAGTATCGTAGATGGTAATGCGGTCGGTGGAAATGCTGTCGGTGGACTTGGTGGCAATGCTGTCGGTGGAGCTTGTGGGGTCATAGGATTCGGGCAACATTCGGGTGCGCAACGCCGAATAAAAACATAATTCTTACTTCAGGAATGGACTTGGTAAAATAGCAGACTTTTGTTCGGCAACATCCAGGTTTCAAAAAATTTTCTCGATGTTTTATTCTGGAATTAACAAGGTTCAGAAGCCGGACTACAAAACTGTAATGGGGATTTTGACTTCACGACTGACTGCGGCCATTTTCTTTCGTATTGATTGTGTACCTTGATATAAACACACCCTTTTGTTTCGTCATATTGGTGGCCTTGATGTAATCACACCCTTTTGTTTCGTCATATTGGTGGCCTTGATGTAATCACACCCTTTTGTTTCGTCATATTGGTGGCCTTGATGTAAGGACACCTTTTTGTTTCGTCATGTTTGGTGGCCTTGATGTAATCACACACTTTTTTTCGTCATATTTGGTGGCCTTGGTGTAATCACACCTTTTTGTTTCGTCATGATTGGTGGCCTCTATGTAATCACACCCTTTTGTTTCGTCATATTGGTGGCCTTGATGTAATCACACCCTTTTGTTTCGTCATATTGGTGGCCTTGATGTAATCACACCCTTTTGTTTCGTCATATTGGTGGCCTTGATGTAAGGACACCTTTTTGTTTAGTCATGTTTGGTGGCCTTGGTGTAATCACACTCTTTTGTTTTGTCATATTTGGTGGCCTTGATGTAATCACACCTTTTTGTTTCATCATATTTGGTGGCCTTTATTTAAGTACACCTTTTTGTTTTGTCATGTTTGGTGGCCTTTATGTAAGTACACCTTTTTGATTCGTCATGTTTGGTGGCCTTTATGTAAGTACATCTTTTTGTTTTGATATGTTTGGGGGCCTTGATGTAAGCACACACTTTTTTTCTTCATTATTGGTGGACCTTATATAAAAACACTTTATTTTTGTCTCGCCATTACTGAGTGGCCTTAAAAAACCCACTTTTCATAAATCCCCACCATGCACTTGTTTAGCGCGTGTCTTAAGCCTCTGGGGTTTGTTCGCGCTGTGGCTGTCCATTATATTGGTCTCGATAACATTAGATAGATTACTGCAAAGTCCGACAGATCGATACCATGAAATTGTTCAAATTATGGATTTGAAATCTATGTATCAGGCTGACAAAAATAATTATTTTGTGCTTCGTAATATCAAAATACAAAATGTCCTACGTCACTAGCGCTACGAGATTGCGCTGATTTCACTAAATGAAATTCCAGGTAACTTCGCTAAATGAGATTTTTAAACACACTGCAAGTGCATGTTGTGAGTAAAATTTTCCTTATTTTTTTAAAAAAGGGAAATATTCTCAATTTGTATAAGGTGTTATAAATATGCGCTATAAAAGGGGTTTGGTCATTAGAACATTAATATAGTTCAGGGGCGTGAAAAATAATGTGCTATTGCGAACCTTTGGGGGGGGGAGAATGGGGGGGGGGGGTGTTTGCTGGAACTAATTGAGATTCTTATAAAGTGCATTACTTGTATGTATGTTTTGTCAAATTTTGAGCGTCCCCCGACCCCCCCCCCCAACCTAAATTTCTTGATATTACATTTTATAAAGGATTTATACGAGCAACTTTTTTTTTAAGGGTTGTTTTGTTTATTCTGTGGTAATTGGTCTTTTTTTTCTATATGTTAATATCTTTATTTTCCTTTTTTTGCTATTATATTATAAACGTTGATAGCAGTCTGCCTGTGTACATGTTATGGATATGTTTTGGATTCTTATCCATCGAAGTAAACTCCTGTTTTATCTCATAAAAATAAACTCGCCCGCCTTGTATCAGGGGTGACACGAAACATGCACATAGCGATACAATTTATTTATTTATTTTTTTAAAAAAGACTATTATCGGATCTTCCCGATTTCAATCGATCTGTATCCCCCCCCCCCCCCCCCCCCCCCCATTCATCCCATAGTCGATGCCGAGGAAAAAACAAAATGAGAACTGCTTGGTATTCTGCTGCGTCAGACTCGGCCTCGGGCAAAACTTGAACTTTTAGACATTTTGGTTACAGAGAGTTACGGGATGGGTTCAGGGTGACGGTCAGATGAAAGGATCTTGAAAAAAGGGGAACTATGCTCGAATTGAAAACAGTTTTATATCAAAGGAAAGAATTTTAGATTCAAAATTATTTTCGAGAACTGACTTTGACGAATGCAAGTTGAAGGCAGTTGAAGAGTAAACAGGTTATGATCCTTTGAGCGTTTTGTTGTTTTTTTAAAAGGGGTTAATCATTGTTTTTCTTTGGCAGTCCTACATTGCCATTCATAAACAGTCATACAATACAATGCTCATAAAGTTATAAATATAGCAATTCGACTAAAGAGCAAATAACTGAATGCGACATTTGTCTCTGCTATAACTTCCACAACACTAATTACAAATAATTTTTTCCTCTATTTTTATCAGCAAAAGTTTAAGGTTTTATCCTTAGAAATGTGGGGGAAAAAAATAAAAAGTGACAAAGATTTGTGAAAGTTTAACAAGACAACAAAAGTATCAACGAAAAGCCTTCTTCGGTTACCAGAAAATGATTTCAAGTTTTATAAAAAGGTGGAGATCAAATGAAAAAAAGAGACACGGGGAGCTGAAAGCTTGTATGACAGATTGTATGAAAGCTTGTATTACAGACTGTATGACAGCTTGTATGACAGATTGTATGGCATATTGTATGACATCTTGTATGACAGATTGTATGGTAGAGTATATGACATATTGTATGACAGATTGTATGACAGATTATATGACAGATTATATGACAGATTGTAGACAGATTGTAGACAGATTGTATGGCAGATTGTATGGTAGATTATATGACAGATTGTATGAAAGATTATATGACAGATTGTATGACAGATTGTATGACATATTGTATGACAGATCGCATGACAGATTGTATGACAGATTGTATGAGAGATTGTATGATAGATTGTACTACTTCTCATTTTTCCCTTTTCAAAGAAACGATACAAGGAAATGCACGATTGTGTTTAATTTAATAGTGATTGTCTTTAGAGCACACAGCCATGTTATTTTCATTCTAAAACAAAGAAAATCGTTCACAGCCTTGCAAATGTTATCGGGGGTAGGCCTGTTCTGAGTCCGCCCTTTTCGCCGAATCCACTTGTCACTCCGTTGCCCTGTCAAATGGTTGTCCAAAAATGTGGCTTCGCTACAGCCCAGTCATCCCTTTTTTTTTTTTTTTTTTTTTTTTTACAAGGTTGTTTTTTTTTCTTATATGAGACTTTCATCATATTTTTTCTCATTCAAAGTTAAACCCCCCCCCCTTTTCCCCCAACCCCCATAACAAAAATCTACAGCCAGATCTCTATACGCATGTGAAGAATAAAGAACATATTTCAAAAAACAGAAAAAGCACATAGATACAAAAAATGTGAAAGAAGTCATGTGGCCTGGAAATCGAATCAGATGAGGCGTCGCTTAAAGCAGTGATTCTCAATTTTTTCTAATGCCGCGACACTTTAATATATTTTCTCATGTTTTGGCGACCCTTAACCACAAAATTATTTTAGTTGCTACTTCATAACTGTATGGTATATGTGTTTTCCGCTTGTCTCAGGCGACCCCTGTTAAAGGGTCGTTCGACCCTCCCCCCTAAGGGGTCGCGACTCACATGTTGAGAACCGCTGGCCTAGAGGTTGACAAACGGAAGTTGCGCAAAGGCACAGATGAAAGCTAGGCGATGACCCCCCACACACAAAAAAAACAAAAACGTCAGCGTGCCTTCTGAAAAGCTCTGACTGATATCGCGAAAGATCAAATAAAGAAAAGACAACAGACTCCAGGTAATCGTCCACCAGTGTTTTAAAGTGAGATCGCTTTCGGATTAATGTTTTTTAATAGACGAGCACAGAATAGAAGATCTTTTTTTTTTAAAGGGGGTCACGTCCCACAGGTTCAGAACCGCTGATCTAACTAAAGTCCACATTTAACGAAATGGCTTGTGTTAAAGTCAATCAACGTATATATATATATATATATATATATAAATATTTTAAGCTCGTAGTTTTTTTTAATGATGTGTAATTTCCAAATCGTTGTTATATAATGTTGTACTTAGTAGAAAAATACATACACACACACATATATATATATATATATATATATATATATATATATATATATATATATATATATTATGAGCGAAAATTCCACTAAAAGACAAACGAAATCAAAGTTGTTTTTTAAATTAATACTAAAGCTCCTAGTTGCTAATAAAGACATGCAGACAAAGGCTAACAAAAAAAAGTTCTCTTTGATTAGGCTCATACAGGGTTGAGGGTGGCACAAAAGTCCTTTGTCACTGCCTCCCCAAAGCATGACAGCTCTGATCCCACTGACTCCCCAACCCATGACAGCTCTGATCACACGCTGGCAGGGGGGGAGTCTAAGATCAAAGGAGAGAGCTCCGACGGGCACAAGCAGTCCCTTAAGTTCTAGTCTTTAATCTCGATCGATGACCGGTGATGGCTGCGCGATGCGATCGTAAGCCGAGACCGTACACGTGCGCTGTAAGACTTTGCTCACTGACTGTGCCGTGTGATCTTGTTTTGAACCGAACAGTTTTCAGGTTTGCCGGAGGTGCAGTTAAAGAAAAAACTCTACAGCAATTACTAATATGACACGCCAGAAATATGACTAGTAGAATTGAGGGCGCTGAAGTCTCCCGAGCGAAAGAAGAGAGTGAGGGGGGATTCCAGGGAGGGAAAGCCATCTGTTGTTCTGTGCCTCTGTGGTTTTTCACGAGTTACTTCTCATCATCATCATCATCATCGCCGCCTGTCGTCCCGTCTGGGGTATAGGCCACAAACAAAGGCCCTCCAGGCATCCCGGTCTTGGGCAAGTCTCTCCAGCTGTCCCAAGTTGTGCCCACTCTTTTTGGTTGCTTCCAGCTCCCTTCTCCAAGTCATTTTGGGTCGACCTCTTTTTCTCTTTCCCTGGGGGTTCCAAGTGAGGGGTTGTCTCGTGATACTTGATGTGGACTTTCTGAGGGTGTGACCAATCCATCTCCATCTGCGCTGGCAGACTAACTCTTCAACTGGTTCTTGTTGTGTGCGCCGCCAGAGATCCTCGTTGGTGATGACATTGGGCCAGCGGATTCGTAGAATCGTTCGGAGACATGAGTTGATAAATGTCTGTAGCTTTTTTGAACCGAGTTACTTCTAGTTACTAAAATAAGGATGAAATTCAACATTGCCGTATCCATACAGGTCAATTATATTATAGATTCTAAAGTGAGAACTGTAAGGGGAAAAAAAATGTGTGGTAAAATGTAGAGATGTGAGAAGAGAATATTCAAAGTTACGATTTAACCTGACATGTAGCAGAGACATTTTTTTTAAATCACGAAGCCCGGAGTAATGACGTCATGTATTGCATTTTTGATCCGAAATAATCTCCACTCGGATTTGGAGATTACGCTAAAAAACAATTTCTGGCTTATTTATTAGTTTCTGGTTACCTGACGCCTGCTTTGACTTTATGAAACATTTTTACAAGCGCATCAACAAATCTCGTCCTCGTGTCGTCCATCAACCCCCCCCCCCCACCCCCACACCACCCCAACCCCTGGGGTCTTCAATATTGTGGACTTTGATCTAGGGGGGGTGATTATTTGTTTTCTTTTCGGAACAAACTACATAAATCGCATTCTGTAAACAGTGCTCAGAACACACTAGAACAGAACAGAACACACTAAAACAGAACAGGACAAAGTATAACAGAACAGAACACACTGGAACAGAACAGGACACGCTAGAACAGAACAGGGCAAAGTATAACAGAACAGAACACACTAGGACAGAACAGGACACGCTAGAACAGAACAGGACAAAGTATAACAGAACAAAACACACTAGAACAGAATAGGACACACTAGAACAGAAGAGAACACACTATAACAGAACAGGACACACTAGAACAGAACAGAACACACTAAAACATAACAGAACACCCTAAAACAGAAAAGAACACACTAGAACATACAGAACACACTAGAACAGAACAGAACACACTAGAACAGAACAGACTTGTAAAGGTTACCACGTAAAAAAAATTGATCCTTTTTTTACTTAGGAATCTATAATTTAATTTCTTTTTTCGTTGTTGTAACACGAACAGACAAACAAAAATGTGGCTGAGGTGGTGGCTTAACGTTTGCGGCGGGTCGACGACAAAGCTGACGTATTCTGGTCCGATTATTTACTGAGATACGAGCGTGGTAAACTTATACAAATATGTTTTTTTAGCAACGGAACCTTTTCAGTTCCAGTTTTTAAATCCGCCCTGAGTATTAAACTAATTTCGGCGGCCATCACAATGGTCTTATCGATGGGTTTTTCTTGTACCAGCTGTCGTGTTACGTCTAACTTGCTTGTCCACGCCCTTGTCCCAAAAAGTTGTCCGAGTACTTTTTAGCATTATTTCACCCAGAAACAGGTCTACAGGTCTGTCAAAGTGACCTTTTTTTGTGTTGTTGAGTTTATTCATGGGCATGCGTTGTTTCCTATGGATATCCGCCACTGAAAGATTACGCCCAGCTCAAGGGATTGAGATGCCCGTCAGGAAACAGGGGCCAATGACTGTGTTATGGAAAGGTTAAGTGAGTCCATTCAATTTTACAGAGTAAAAAAAAACTGCTGACATTATGTAGTGGCTAACTTCTTTTATAATCTTGGAGTGTATGAAGACTTTTTTTTTTTTTTTCAATTAAGTAGGTCTAGTCTGAGCTTAACATGTAATAGATTTTTTTAAAAACCAGACTTTCGCTGATTAAATAAAATTAGCAAGGTCGAATTTTCAGAAAAATGAAGGAGGGGTGGTGGAGAAAGAGAATTTATTGAGTTGTACATTATGAAAATAAAAAGGACATGGAATGAGAAACCCTGATAAACAATACAGTAAACCAACTAACGTGTCGGCCAAGAGCCTTCTCCGGACAACATAAAGGGACCAGGAAAAATTTTAAGGTAAAAATAAAACTCCGGTCAAGTAGGGGTGGGAGCATTGGCTCTCAGTCGGAGAATTGACTGATAGATGAAATGTAGATCATAGAAAGATCTGCTATGATTTTTTTAAAGTTTTAACAAACTGATATGTTTACTTTGAAAGTGTGTCTTTGTCCCCGCTTCAAAAATTTAAAAATCTTTTTTTTTTTTAAAGTTTATTTTTTTTAAAAATTAAATAATAATAAACATTGTGATATAACCACAAACACACACACTGAGAAGCTATTTACCTACACCGAGAAGCTATTTACCTACACCGAGAAGCTATTTACCAACACCGAGAAGCTATTTACCAACACCAAGAAGCTACTTACCAACACCGAAAGCTATTTACCAACACCAAGAAGCTATTTACCAACACCGAAAGCTATTTACCAACACCGAGAAGCTATTTACCAACACCGAGAAGCCATTTACCAACAATGCGAAGCTATTTACCAACACCGAGACGTTATTTACACAGACTGAGATGCCATAATACCCTCAGCATGATACACACATTTCGCATACGTCACCCGTGACTTGACTCCGCCGAGGACTTTGACTCAACAGCGAGAGAAATTGATGATTCCCAGCAATCATGTCTCCCCCAGTTAATCCCTGTGGACATTCAGCCAGGCACGTCTCAAAGAAATGAGACTGAAGGAGAAAGTCTACTTTTGTTTTTCTTCATGAGCTCAGAAAATTTATTCTTCTGGAACTAAAATGACATTCTGTAGCCCAGCAAGGAGTCTTTCGGAAGTCATTTCAGAATTGAACCAATCAACTTAGAGGAATGGATTTTTTTGTTCTTTTCAAAATGAAAAGGGAAAAAAAAAAAATTTCATGAACAGATTTTTTTTTTAAAATACAGTTTAAATTTACGAATGAAAATTGCGTTATTTATACATTACATTTAGTTCATATTTGTGAATGTGTTATACGAAAATTCCGTTTATTGCAACCAAAACTCTAATGAATTCCTTAAACATCCCTTGCACCGTGCGTATGTTAAAATTTGCTCAAACGCCGTAGAGGCTCTGATATAATTCTATTTCCTTGAATTAACTAAATCTTCCGGAAACATGTTTGGTCTTCAAAGATTGCTTCGTCAAACGTTTCCTTTTCAATTATTAATTTGCACCAAGACTGGATCGTTCTTAAGTGACGTGCCAGAATTCTGAAATAAAAAAAGAATGTTTATGAACTGTATCACATACTATGTAGTCTTACAGTACACTTGCATCGAGAAATAAATTATTGTATTGTAAGTATCCATTAGGCGAAGTATTTGTTACGTGGCATTCCTAAATAAAAGAACTTTATTGATTAAGCCCCCAGATTGTGGCTATTTTTGACCGTATTTAATGACTTTTATTTGCTTCTGAAAAGGGTAAGGGTGATATGGCCGGTTTCTAGTAGACGTCAAATTATTTTATCTTTTTTTTCCCTTGGTGGGGTGGGTAGGGGTAGTTGAGTGGAGTATAACCTAACGTAGCCCTATTATTGGCATCATTTTAAAAAAAAAATTATAGTAGAAACTCATATCATAAAAGTGTACCTTTTTTAGGTTTCAATTGCCAACGTAATTTGTGTATTAACCTTTGTAACGAAATTTTGATAAACCGAATATATTACATTTCTGTTATTAAAGTTAATGAGATAGATGGTTATTAAAATTGAATGCTTGGAACAGCGTGCCATCTTAGAAGCTATGCCCCCCCCCTCTCTTGAAAAAATGTTCGGGGCCGCCCCTGCAGACATGATACTACTCAATTTTGTAATGTTGTTGTTTTTTTTTTCAACGTCTTCATCTGGTCAATTTAGATTAGTCAGAATCATTTTAAAATAGAAACCATGAAGTGACATTGTAACAAATCATACTGCGCAGTGTTAAAGCATACAACGTGTATACAGTACACCAAACAAAAAAACAACCCACAAATGTTCTTTGTTATAGCCTGTGTGCAGACCTAATTTTTTTTTTCAACGGTGCGTTAAAGCGTCCATCACTTCTCTACCCTCATTTTGTTTAATTTTGACGTCACCGATTAAATGTGCAGCGCTGTACCATTTGACACCCCAACACATCCTTTACCCCCCCCCCTGCCCCGATTGAGAAAAATGTTGTCTACCGTCTAATTTTGTTCGAAAGAAAAATGTATCGAATTTATTTGCTGGGGGATTCATACTCCATCCCTATAAATAAGCCACAAATTTATTCCCAGCCGGGAAAAAGTGATTTGCTAGATTTTTCTTGACACGGAAATTACTTGACGTAATACACTAATTACAGGAGCATTACACGATTTTAAACTTTGACTGTGTTTGTATATATTAGTATTTGTATCTTTAGAGAATTATACGTTTTCACTTGCTGTGCTGTAGGTTAGAGTAATTTTTTTATTTATTTCTGTATAATTGATTTTGTGTTTTGTGCATACATTTAAAAGTATAATTAAATTGAATATTTTTATAATCACTAGTTTTGCTATCGTTCTTCTTTGTGCGCTGGTATTCAGTCCTCTGATACATGTTGCTCAACAAACGAGCCAACTCTTCAAGCACAAAAAATTTGCATAAATCATATAAAGATATGGTACAAGCTACGTTATATTTATATGTATAATGATATATAATATAATATATATATAGATTAATTAGACACGAACAATTTAAATAAGTTATACTTATTTAAATGTTTTGTTGTTGTACTGATGAAGGCAAGTGCGGAAACGTCTATTGTTGTATTATGTGCCACATTAGGAAATGGCGTCAGCAGGCCGTCGAGCTTTTGCTCTCTATGCCCTCCCCAAAACAACCTCCCCCCCCCCCCAGAATCCCGAAAATCGGGCCGCGAAGTGGCACGTTGGAGATGTCCCTTTGCCAGGACGGCCGCCACCCGAGTCCGCTCGATCGAGATTTCTGCCGGAGACCGCCCCAACCCAAGGACACCCGGTCTGTCCGGCACTGTGCATACATGCAGTGGACACGATCGACTTTCCTAGGAGTTGGGATCGTAAATTTACGTCCTAATATCTTCCCCCACCCATCCCGGGGGAGCGTCGGACGCCCTATAAGACGGGTTTTACAGTGGGTTTCCACCTCGCAACTAGTTTGCGAAATAGCTGGGACGAAACGGTTGCCTCGGAGCAACTTTCTCAGGGTTGCGTATTGTTGTATTAAGTAAAATTATTATTAAAGCTTAACATACAGTTTTATATTGACACAAATTGTTCGTGGCTAATTAATCTATTTTAAAACTGTGTCTCAGGCCAACACTTTTATCAATAGTTAACATAATATATATAACACGGTAGAACAAAACACCATACCATTGATTTTTTTCTTCTCGTCTTTATGAGTAGTTAAAAAAACATGTTAAAACGTCATCTTCAGACGGTCACTTGTAGGTGATCAAACAACAAGCATCTAACCGGTCACTTGTGGGTCATCAAACAACAAGCATCTAACCTGTCACTTGTGGGTGATCAAACAACAAGCATCTAACCGGTCACTTGTGGGTGATCAAACAACAAGCATCTAACCTGTCACTTGTGGGTCATCAAACAACAAGCATCTAACCTGTCACTTGTGGGTGATCAAACAACAAGCATCTAACCTGTCACTTGTGGGTCATCAAACAACAAGCATCTAACCTGTCACTTGTGGGTGATCAAACAACAAGCATCTAACCGGTCACTTGTGGGTGATCAAACAACAAGCATCTAACCTGTCACTTGTGGGTCATCAAACAACAAGCATCTAACCTGTCACTTGTGGGTCATCAAACAACAAACATCTAACCGGTCACTTGTGGGGGATCAAACAACAAGCATCTAACCTGTCACTTGTGGGTGATCAAACAACAAGCATCTAACCTGTCACTTGTGGGTCATCAAACAACAAGCATCTAACCTGTCACTTGTGGGTGATCAAACAACAAGCATCTAACATGTCACTTGTGGGTCATCAAACAACATGCATCTAACCTGTCACTTGTGGGTGATCAAACAACAAGCATCTAACCTGTCACTTGTGGGTGTTCAAACAACAAGCATCTAACCTGTCACTTGTGGGTCATCAAACAACATGCATCTAACCGGTCACTTGTGGGTCATCAAACAACAAACATCTAACCTGTCACTTGTGGGTGATCAAACAACAAGCATCTAACCTGTTACTTGTAGGTGATCAAACAACAAGCATCTAACCTGTTACTTGTAGGTGATCAAACAACAAGCATCTAACCGTCAGTGGCCAGTGCACGAAATCTAGAAGTTTGTTGCCAAGCGCCTCAACACAATCTCTGTGTTTCATCCGGTCACTTGTGGGTCATCAAACAACAAACATCTAACCTATCACTTGTGGGTGATCAAACAACAAGCATCTAACCTGTTACTTGTAGGTGATCAAACAACAAGCATCTAACCTGTTACTTGTAGGTGATCAAACAACAAGCATCTAACCGTCAGTGGCCAGTGCACGAAATCTAGAAGTTTGTTGCCAAGCGCCTCAACACAATCTCTGTGTTTCATCCACACACACACAAAATATCTAGAGGCCATCTTTGAGATTTAACGTCGCTATAATACAGCTATTTGTGTCATGACAACAGTCGCTATAATACAGTTATTTGTGTCATAACAACAGTCGATATAATACATTTATTTGTGTCATGGCAGCAGTCGCTATAATACAGCTATTTGTGTCATGACAACAGTCGCTACAATACATTTATTTGTGTCATGACAACAGTCGCTATAATACATTTATTTGTGTCATGACAACAGTCGCTATAATACATTTATTTGTGTCATGACAACAGTCGCTATAATACATTTATTTGTGTCATGACAACAGTCGCTATAATACAGCTATTTGTGTCATGACAACAGTCCCATCTTTTTGTCCCTCTCATCAACATAATACACTGTTATGATGCAAATATCTATTCCCAGAAACGAAAAGGAACTTTGGGAAAGGAACTGTAAGATATTCCAAAAACTCATTAACACAGTCTCGGACAGGGTCCATTAATTTATCAATTCCCAAAAGAGCGGTAATAGTTTATTGAATAGCCAGACAGAGCGTTCAAATGTTGTTACAGATGTTTAATGAATTACAATAGAATTACAAAAGTCTGAACTGAATTATTTCATCCTAGACCACAATTATTTACTCCTATGCCTCAATAGTTTCCTCCTAGCTCTTAAATATTTTTTTCATAGGGTGCTATCATGTACTCTTTTACCTAAATTCTTTAGTCGGCTAAAGGAAACTCCCATAATCGGGACAAGACTATGAAACATTTAAATAATTATTTTCAAGCATCTATTTCACAGTATGGCTGCTGTGTTCTGATATGGGGGGAAAGGGTGGGGGCTCCATGCCATCTATTACGTTTATTTCGCACTTTTTAAATCCTATAATTTCGTTCATCTTTGTTTCAATTTTATGTTCGGTGTATTTTGGTGTCTGGTGATGTTATTATTATACATAAAAGGCAAGTCTTTAGTATTGTCTGATGTAGAAGCTTCACCTAAGAGTTCAGTGTTGCCGGTCCAAGAACCTTAAGTTGCCGGTCCAAGAGCCTTACGTTGCCGGTCCAAGAGCCTTAAGTTGCCGGTCCAAGAACCTTAAGTTGCCGGTCCAAGAGCCTTACGTTGCCGGTTCAAGAGCCTTACGTTGCCGGTCCAAGAGCCTTACGTTGCCGGTCCAAGAGCCTTACGTTGCCGGTCCAAGAGCCGTACGTTGCCGGTCCAAGAGCCTTACGTTGACGGTCCAAGAGCCTTAAGTTGCCGGTCCAAGAGCCTTACGTTGCCGGTCCAAGAACCTTAAGTTGCCGGTCAAAGAGCCTTACGTTGCCGGTCCAAGAGCCTTACGTTGCCGGTCCAAGAGCCTTACGTTGCCGGTCCAAGAGCCGTACGTTGCCGGTCCAAGAGCCTTACGTTGACGGTCCAAGAGCCTTAAGTTGCCGGTCCAAGAGCCTTACGTTGCCGGTCCAAGAACCTTAAGTTGCCGGTCAAAGAGCCTTACGTTGCCGGTCCAAGAGCCTAACGTTGCCGGTCCAGAAGCCTTACGTTGCAGGTCCAAAAAAAGAGCCTTACTTTGCCGGTCCAAGAGCATTACGTTGACGGCCCAAGAGCCTTACGTTGACGGTCCAAGAGCCTAACGTTGCCGGTCCAAGAACCTTAAGTTGCCGGTCAAAGAGCCTTACGTTGCCGGTCCAAGAGCCTTACGTTGCTGGTCCAAGAGCCTTACGTTGCCGGTCCAGAAGCCTAACGTTGCCGGTCCAGAAGCCTTACGTTGCAGGTCCAAAAAAAGAGCCTTACTTTGCCGGCCCAAGAGCATTACTTTGACGGCCCAAGAGCCTTACGTTGACGGTCCAAGAGCCTTACGTTGCCGGTCCAAGAGCCTTACGTTGCCGGTCCAAGAGCCTTACGTTGCCAGTCCGTACGATATGAGACGAGACTGGATAAATTTTTAATAAATTTAACGGCTATAGCGCAGAAACGTTTGAGAGCAAGCATTGGATGGAAATGAGGGCAAGCATTGAATGGAAATGAGGGCAAGTATTGGATGTAAATGAGGGCAAGCATTGGATGGAAATGAGGGCCAGCATTGGATGGAAATGACGGCAAGCATGGTTTGAAATGAGGGCAAGCATTGGATGGAAATGACGGCAAGCATTGGATGGAAATGAGGACCAGCATTGGATGGAAATGAGGGCCAGCATTGGATGGAAATGAGGGCAAGCATTGTATGGTAATAGTTCACTAAGTCTCCTCGCGTTTGCTGCCGGTGGCTTAAAAAAAATGTATATTCGGACATATTTAGTGTAAAATAAAAGATAAAAATGATGAATAAATCTGGAACCGTTCCCTGGTGGTGGGGGAAACTCAAGGACCGGTGATAAATATTTAAAAACTTGGGAATTCCTGTTGTAAGGTATAAATCTCAATTATAAAAATTCGTGTGTTATATTCTTGCATAAAAAGGGTCTCTAACAGACCTAATTGTCTCCCGTAAATCTGAACATCTCTTTGAAACCAAAATCCTCTTTGAAATATGCCTTTAATTTTTTTTTTTTTTATCCTTTTCAATCCTTGAATAAACGCTCACAGACATTTTTTTTATTTTACACACACAAAAATGTTCAGTCCATTAAACATTTCTTTTAGTGTGAGACGGTCAGCTTTAGGGGCGGTTAGCTCGGGCGCCCACCCTTAGCTCTGGGGTGGGGGGGGGGGTTCTGTATGATGATAATTTCCCCGTTTAGACAAGTTTTGACATTCTATTACCCTCATTTAGACCACTATAACTATGTTAAAGTCTGATAAGGTCAAGGGATCTTTATAAAGAATATTTAAGTAATTCAATATACTTTTTTTTTTTTTTTAAATTTGTTCTAAACTAAGCATTCTTTTGGGAATAAAAAAAGTTCTTCGAAACAGGGTTTATTTTTTAACTTATCTGTTAACATTTTAAAACTGTCTGAAAAATAAAATGTTTATATGCTGTAAACAGAATAAGAACACAACTTAGTTTCGTATCATTTTTTTAAAAAAGTATTTAGCTTCGTATTTTCTCGTGGCGTTTTTTGTTCTGCTGTAGGCATTATTGTTTTTTTTTTTGTATCGTCTTTTTTTTCAGGCATGTCTTCCCACCCTCAAACCCTGTGATTTATGTTTCAAACAAATGAGCGGCTGTCCAAATTTTCTGGTCCCTCTGCGATGTCTTAACACATCTTATAGTAAGATTCCCGCGTGGATCTTGTCTCCGGTGTCATTGTGCTCCGTGGTGCGTTCTCGTGCGTTGCTTTCTACCCGTCGTGCGCTTGATCACGTACGCACCAAATGCGTCTATACTGAGTCAATACAACTAAGCATTTGTGGAATTATCACTATGGGGTACGTTCACATTTTTGTAAAACAGAGTAGTTTGCCCGTGTTTGGTTCCAAAATCATGTTTGTTGTTTCTAAACACGATTCCAGTAAGTTAATTAGGGTTCATTAAAGCAGGTCCAATAATAAAGTTTTTAAAATGAAATGTGTACTTTCACTCTGAATAATTTCTTTCCTCTTCAATTCAAGATGACGAATATAGAAATGATATACAACAACCCAATATGCTATTTTCTCCCCGAATTTTTTTTTCCTTCGTGATCTTACCCAAAGATCAGTCAGTGGTCGGCAAATTCATTAGTCGAAAGAGCCAAAAATCAGCAGCAGGACGATTTAAAATAATTTTGTGAGTCAAATTTCATTTCAAGAACCATGTTTTTCGGAGTCGAAACCGATTTATTTGCCGACTGGCCGAGCCGCACTTAGGTAGCTAAAGAGTCGCATGCGGCTCGCGAGCAACGATTTTCCGACCACTGCCATATATTACGCACCTCTTCCCGTACTTTACATGCGCCACATATTTGCGTCGCACCGGCTAATGTAATTATAACCTTGTGATCAAACCGTGTGGACGTTGTGGTTAACTCCTGGGACAAAATATGTTGTCGGTAGAAACAGCTAAACTTCTCAAATACTTGGTAAGTGACGGCTCTCACTACTTAGACGATGATGATTGATTGATTGATTGATTACTTGTACAGCGCTTGGGTCCATGCCATCCCAGCATGGTAAAAGCGCTATGATATCATAAACTCTTTTCAAAGAAAAGTGTCTTCAAATGTCCCTTAAATGATTCTCTTCTCATTTTTTAATTGCCTTCAAAGATCGAGGCTAAATACTCCATAATTTAGGCGCTATTGCTTCAAAATAGCGCACTCCTTAGGACTCCTTTTTTTTTTAGTCCATCCACTCCGGGAACTCTGAGTAGGAACTGTGATGAAGAGCGCAGAATCTTGAAGGATTTTTTTGGAAATCAGTTCTTTAAGATATTCAGGTGCAGAGCCTTCTATACAGCTGTACGCCAGGGACAGAATGTTGTGGTCAATGCGCTCACTCACAGGAAGCCACTGGATATCTTTAAGAACTTGAGTGATGCGGTCAGATTTCTTTATCCGACATAAGATAAGCATAACATAATATATTTACTGACATAAGGAAAATTGTTATCAATAATATTTATTGAGTAAGGGGGAAAACGTATACAATTATCTATATAATGTTTCAGAAAATTTAAGCAAAAAAAAGGGGGACACTACGTTTAAAAATGGTTGACATCAGATGCCAATATTTCATCCGCAATTTTAATTTCAGCGCACTTGTATCGCACTGGCTCATTTGTTACGAAGAAAAATTAATTAGTTTTCAAATCCTTGATAAAGAACATGGGCGATTTCTACCTTAAACTATTTTTGAAAACAGCAGCCCAGTAATTGAGAACGTCATCTATGCAAAAAATTAATAAACAAAAGTGCATGTTTTCTCCCTCTCTCTCTCTCTCTCTCTCTCTCTCTATCTCTATCTCTCTTATGGTCTTTATCATTTTTATTTTCCATTTCTCCTTCCACTCAAGCCTGGAAATTAACTCGCATGTATGCATGTAGTGCCAATCAAAGGTCGTAAAAGGGGCTATTGATGTATGCAGGTAGTGCCAGTCAAAGGTCGTAAAAGGGGATATTGATGGACGCATCCCGTTCAGACGTGGCTCTTTATGGGATTTCCCACAAGAGAGTGCAGCTTCACGTCCGGACTGGTCTAACACCAATTATAGCTCTCATCAGCGCAGCAGTCCTCAACTTCTGGAAATGATGACTAAGAATTGGCATCGACTTTATTATTATTATTTTTTAAATTATGGCCTGGGATAAATACTTTTTATGTCAGTTTTTTTTTAATTTGTTCTAGGTCACATATGTTTGCCTTTGTGTGAATATTTATCTATCTGCTGAAAAGGAATATGTTCATGGTAATCAAAATGTTACATTTGGAATGTTGCTCGACAATCTGAGCCGAAGCTCTTCAATGACCCCCCCCCCCCCCCCGGCAACTCCATCTCGCTGAACTCTCCCTATTTTTACACAGGAAGGGTACCACGAGGTAGTCCTCCCCCCCCCCCAACCGCTCCCCACCAATGGGCGAACATCCGGCTATACCAGAACCGCAAAATAAATAGCTCCCCAAAAAAATGACAATTCAAGTAAAGGAGTGGATCCCCTACTATGGACCACTATGACATCCCCTGTCACCGTTAGGGAAATCCATGATCCTATATTAATTTTGGATAAATGAAAGAATATAATCAGGTGTCACACCTTAGTCTTGGAGTCACATCTCAGCATGTTCACAACACCGTAGACCAGGCCTGCACAACATATGGCCCGCGGGCACCCACTTGGCGGCCCGCGAAGTAAAGGAATATTCTTTATTATTATTTTTTAATAGCTTTCGCCCCTGTCATATTATCTTTTGGCCCGCACGAGTTTTTCATAAGTATTACGCCCCCCACCCCTCTTACACTTTGAGTTGTGCTGGCCTGCTGTAGACAATACAATATAACAACGGTCTTTAAGACAACGAAATGTCGCTGCTCTTGTAGCTGTTCCCGTTCTCATCCAATGCGTGCCACTCTTTGATATTTACTGGAAGAGACTCTTTCCGTATATACTTAATCTTAGCAACTGATCAGAGTGTGTATCCTTATGAAACATGACTCAATCGTACACTTACAGAACATGGCCTTCATTGGATTCGGTCAGATCCTTACAGCATATGGCCTTCAATGGATTGTGGCATATCTTTATAGAATAAAGTCTTCATTGGATTCGGGCATATTCATATATTATACGGCCTTCTTGCGGAAAATGGGAGTCACCAAGGTCCACATTAAATATTTAGTCATGAACTTATGTAGATAGGATTTCTTCAGTGTTATTACCCCAGAGGCAGGATTAAGAAACTGAAGCGCTAACCAGGTCCCTCGTGGCTGATTTCGTAAAAATTCAGACGTCCGTGATAACTTGGCGAAACGATCTATATATAAAGAAGTGCGGTGACCTTGCAAGAGAATAAAGGATGATTATCGGGAAAATTGTGACCAGGGAGAAAGTAATATAAAGATAGTGTAAATTGACCTTAAACTATCTCATGTTAGGGATATAGTTAAAATTTAGGTTAGGGATAGGTTAGGGTTAGGGTTAGAGCTAGGTTTAGGGTTAGAGTTACGTTAGGGTAAGGGCTAGGGTTTAGGTTAGGGTTAGGGTAGGTTTAGGCTAGGGCTAGGGCTAGGCGTAGGGTTAGGGTTATGTTTAGGGTTGGGGTTTGGGTTACGGTAGGGTTAGATTTAGGGTTAGGTCAGGGTTACGGTTAGGGCTAGGTTAGGGTTAGGATTAGGGCTAGATATGTTAGCGGTTACGGTTGCGGTTAGGGCTAGGGTTATGGTTATGGTTATGTTAGGGTTAGTTAGGTTAAGGTTGGGATTATGGTTGGGTTAGGGTTAGGGTTGTATTTAGGTTAGGGTTAGGGTTAATTAGGTTATGGTAACGGTTATGATTTGGGCTAGGGTTAGAGTTGGGTTAGGGTAGGGCTAGGGTAGGGTTGGATTTAGGGTTAGGTTAGGATTAGGTTAGTGTTAGGGTTAGAGTTAGGGTTAGTTAAGATTACTTAGGTTAGGGTTAGGGTTTGGTAGGTTAGGGTCAGTGTTAGGGCTTAGAGTTAGGGTTAGTTTAAGGTTATGTTTAGGGTTAGGTTAGAGTTAGGGTTAAGTTAAGGTTAGGGTTGGGTTTAGGGGTCAGGTTACGGCTTGGGTTAGGGCTAGTGTTACGTTAAGTTTATGCTTATGGTTAATTTAAGGTTAGGGTTAGGTTAATGGTTATATTATGGTAGGTGTTAAAGTTGGTTAGGGCTATGGTTATGGTTGGGTTTAGGTCTAAATTTAGAGTTAGGGTTAGGTTAGGGCTAGGTTAGGGTTAGGGTTTGCTAGGTTATGGTTAGGGTGTAAATTTAGGGCTATGGTTAATTTAGGGTTAGTTTCGGGTTAGGGTTAGGTTAGGTTTAGTGTTAGTTTAGGGTTAGTTTAGGGTTAGGGTTAGTGGGAATAAGGCTAGGGACGGGGTTAGGGTTATGTTAGGGTTAGGGTTAAAGTTTGGTTTAGGGTTAGGTTTGGGGTTACGACTAGGGTTAACATTAGGGTTAGGTTAGGGTTGGGTTAGGTTAGGGTAAGGGTTAGGGTTAGATTTAGGGCTAGTGTTAGGGTTAGGTTTAGGGTTAGGGTTGGGATTAGGTTAGAGTTAGGTTAAGGTTAGGTTAGGGCCGGGTTACGGTTAGGTTAGCTAGGATTACTTAGGTTAGGGATTTTTGGTTATGTTTAGTGTTAAGGTTTGGAGTTAGGGTTAGTTTAGGTTAGGGTTAGGCTAGATTTATTTTTTGGTAAGGGTTAGGTTAGAGTTTGCTTTAGGCTTAGAGTTAGGGTTGGGGTTAGGGCTAAGTTTATGGTTAGGTTTAGCTTATCTTAGTGTTAGTGTTAAGTTAGGATTAAGTTTAGGTTAGTGTTAATGTTACTGTGTGGTTTAGGGTTAGGGTTAGGTTTAGGGGTCAGGTTATGGACAGGGTTAGGGTTGGTGTTAGGGTTATGGTTATTTAGGTTAGGGTCATTTAGGTTAGGGTTAGGTTTAGGGGATATGGTTTGGGGTTAGTGTTTGGGTTAGGGATAATGAAAGAGTTGGTTAAATAATAATAATATTAAAAGTATAATATGTTTTTTAAGTAATCAACAATTTGTGAGTTGTCACGGTCAAATCGTGTCATTAGATTTTCTGCTTATGTTTGATGGGGGTAAGAGAGCGATCGTGGGATTTCCTGAATTTCCCACGAGTTCTCTCAGTCATGTATGACGTCTTGGCGTGTCGGGGAAAACAAAACCCACATGAGGAAGTGTGTGAAAAGGGGGAAAGAGGAGTTTTCGGGTAGACAATGACGAGTTATGTGGACAGTGTGTGTTTTATTTTTTTGTGGAGAGAGTTACATTTCTGTGGATGGAAGAGGATTTTTTTTTACATATTCCGCAAGGAGTTATATAACTACATTTGGTCATAGTATATGAGGATTTCGGGACACGTCCCATTTATTATGAAAACCAATGATTATTTCTTAAGCATTTTCCACTGTCAAATAAATAATACAAATCTGAATCTTTGCACAGTTTGTTTGATATTTGAACTTTCAATACAACAGCTATTTAGGGGCTTGAAAGAAAAGGTGTTCTAGACACATGTGTTTTGTGGCCGTACGCAGGGGACCGACCTCTAAACACATGTGTTCTGTGGCCGTACGCAGGGGACCGACCTCTAGACACAAGTGTTCTGTGGTCGTACGCAGGGGACCGACCTCTAGACACATGTGTTCTGTGGCCGTACGCAGGGGACCGACCTCTAGACACATGTGTTCTGTGGCCGTACGCAGGGGACCGACCTCTAGACACATGTGTTCTGTGGCCGTACGCAGGGGACCGACCTCTAGACACATGTGTTCTGTGGCCGTACGCAGGGGACCGACCTCTAGACAACGTACGTTGCGCCACATGAGTCAGCTCTATAATCCCAACAAATATAAGAACCGCTGCCCTCAGGTGCGTGTACTTAACGGTTGCATGCCGATTCGACTAGCAGCGGAGTTTAATGCGCATGCGTGAACAGTGGAGTACTCGAGGACACGCCCCTTTCATTCACGTAGAATCGATGTTGATGGGAAACGGCATCCTGATTAGAATGAATGTCAGGGCATCTCAAACTTTTGTATTTAATAGTTTGTTTGGAAGGAATGTGGTGAGGTTATCAATCTTTTATGAAGAACATCCTGATAAGAAGAACGTTGTCAGGTTCTCAAACTTTGGGATGGAACAGCCCTTTTTTGAAGGAATGTGAGATCATCTCAAACTGTTTGATATAAGCATCTCATACTCTGGTATATAGTCTATGCGCTTAACGATGCATTCCCATGTAAGTTGGCATTCAGTATAAAATTGCGTGGATTGAGTTCTTGAGACAGTTTACATACGCTCCCACTCACCCACTGCCATCCCACCCACCACCAACCCAGCCACCGCCAACCCACTTACCGCTAGCCACCCACCGCCAACCCACCTACCGCCAACCCACCCAATGCCAACCCACACACCGCCAAACCACCCACCGCCAAACACCCCACTGCTAACCCACCCACCGCCAACCCACCCTCCCACATCCCGTGGACCCCTGTGGCTAATTGACTCTTTTCGTTGCGGAACAGACACAATCGTACGTCAAAGATAATCACATTGCGATTGTTTCGGAAATGATACATAATGTGATGCTATCAGGATAATTGCCCAGTACACAATAAAAAACAGCCCATTCGAAATAATATCTTTTTGTATCGTTTTATTTTTAATAAACCGTATTTTTTCATCTATCACATGACCTTATTGATGCAAGTTTTGTTAATGACAAATGGCATTAACAAAAACAAAAAAGGTAAAATAAAACAACATTTTACCATTTGCCTAGGGAACCGTTAGCTTCTCGTAAGCAGAGGATCAAAATGAACAGTTGAGGCGACAACACTTGACTCATTTGCGTCTATTGCCCCAGGCCTTCCAAGCCCCCCCCCCCCCAGTGCATGACACCCTCACCGAGTAGCCCTTGCAACCAGTGAAATATCCTCATCAACACCAGGCACAGAGACATTGCAAATCCCACCTACATTCACATGAGCCATAATGATCAATAAATTGGATCGTGGGCCCTTAATATATAGAAGAAGATGAAACGTGACTGTGGCGTATACAGTAAGTACCTCGAACATTCTAGAGGTTAGGTTTCAGGACGCGCCGCGGACCTTTAGGAAGCGCGAATGTTTGGTGCGAGAACTGAAACACGAATGCCCGACGTAATGCTGTGTTAAAGAAAGAAAGAAAGAAAGAAAGGAAGAAAAAAAAGAAAGAAACAAACAAAAAAAAGAAAGAAAGAAAGAAGAAAATAAATGAAAAAGAAAGAAAAAAGAAAAGAACAGAAAGAAAGAAAGAAAAGAAAGAAAGAAAAGAAAGTAAAGAAAGAAAGAAAGAAAGAAAATAAACAAAGAAAGAAAGGGGGAAAGAAAGAAAGAAAGAAAGAAAATAAACAAAGAAAGAAAGGAGTAAAGAAAGAAAGAAAGAAAGAAAGAAAGAAAGAAAGAAAGAAAGAAAGAAAGAAAGAAAGAAAGAAAGAAAGAAAAGAAAAGAAAGAAAAAATGAAAGAAAGAAAGAAAGTGAGAGAGAAAGAAAGAAAGAAAGAAAGAAAGAAAGAAAAAACAAACAAACAAACGAATGAAAGAAAGAAAGAAAGAAAGAAAGAGAAAGAAAGAAAGAAGGAAAAGTGAGAAAGAAAGAAATCATTACTCTGTATTGTATGTTATTAATAAATTTCGATCGCAAACATGGGTCGTTGCAGTTCTACAGCGCTATACACGAGCCGTCACTGTCTATTAGGGATAATTAAAGGAGAAAGAAGAACAATACAGGAGATGGGCATTTCTTGATTGAAAACAGAATTTAATTAACGTTTCATTTTTAGGCAGTGTCCATTTTCTCTTGTATCCGCCTGTCTTTTTCTTTTGAAACTGCTTTTTATTTTACATTACGAAATGTCATTTTTTCAACAGTTTTAAACCGGTGCAGAAAGAAAAGAAGTGCATGGTATTCATTTCCCTAACACAAACGGCTGGTTCCAGACATTAAACAATATACAGCATAGCCGTTTAAGCCTGTTCTCTTTTAGAAGTCACGCAGACTTAGATTGAACTTGAGTCGACTCCCCTTGATCTTTCATCGTAATGATGTGTCAAAAATGACAGAAAAGTGAAGACCTTAGTGCTAAAAGTACTTAAGTCACATTATGCACATTTTGAAATAATCAAGTTCAAATATTCTTTTCGTCTATAAAATGTGATCATTTTCATATTTTGTCTTGTTTATTTAAGGGACTTAGGCACATATTAATGTGTTCAAATTAATGCAGTACACTTGGCTGAACCGGATAAGAAAAGGTCACAGTTTAGATTGATTTTGACAAAAATGTGACTTAAGTACTTTTAGCACTAAGGTCTTCAAGTGTACTTTTAATTTTCTGGTCTCTGTCATCATTTGCTATTTCGGAGAAAAAGCAAGCCTTCAATTCTTTGACGGTGAGATAAGAGATGTTGCCAAATTAGATATCTTGAACAAAAAATATGCGACCGATCAGAAGCGAAAGCAATTTTAGAATTTACCACCATGCTTTCCATTAACACAGACAAAACTTTTTTTTTTCCCCCTGGGGGGGTTGCTAAGGTCACAGGGCGGCCATAGTGCTCTACTTTTCTTGTCGAAGGCAGAGTTTCATCGCCTCTGTCATCAACAATTTCATGCCGTCCTGTATCATTACGCCAGAAGCATGGCTTTTGATTCCATAGAAGTGATTGCATCTCTTGGGTGCTTATCAGCTTGGAAAGTCTTTAAACGGGCCTAACACAAGCCTTTCAACTTAAAAAAATAATAATAATTAGGAAAAGATTGCGTGTGGCAAAAAACTCATGTTAAAAATCAAGGCTGTGAACCCATAATTTCATTATGAGGAAAAGACAAAAGGTTTATGTCTAAGCAAGAAACATTTGGCATTATGTATGATTGCTTTGTATACGTATGGTGCAAAAAAATTCCTTGTTCAACAGTCAAACATTTCAAATCTTATTATACAAATCTCATTTTAAATAGGATGATAAATAATTAATTATTTGCCTTATTTTTTTTTTACTAAAGGTTCATAGGCCTTTCACAATTTCTTTCCGTTCAACTTTAAATCCAGCTGCTATTTCTAGCTATTCTATGTATATAGTTCTTGAATTAATCCATCTTCTCTGGTGGGCAGATCAGATGTGGACAGGTGTATCATTTTTGCGATGGGCGCCTGAATCCAAGAACTGACACCAACTTGCACGCACAGACAAGATAAGACACGTGTTGCTAGCTGAGCCCCCACATTTAAGATGGCTTTAATTTTGTTGAAAGAAAATCTTAACCCATCTCCATTTTTCAAAATTAAAATTTCCCATTTGTAAAATGCTCGGGTTTTGATACTAATGGGCACGCTTATGTGAATGTACCCATGTTTTGTTAACGCCATTGGTTTTCTTAATTGGTAAGCATATATTTTATTTTTGTAAAAGGATAATGTAACGTCTCATTTTAGCAGCTGTTATATCATAGGATTTAAAGATATTGCCATCAACGTAAAAATGAACACATTGTATTTTCTACCCCCCGATATATATGTGCCTAAGAAGGTTAAATATTTATCAAATTCACTCCTGTATTCTGAGGCTTGTATTGTGCTGCCTGTGGCAAAATGAAAGTATCGACCCACTTACCCCCCAGATTTTAATTTAAAAAATTAATAAAATCATCCACTGGATTTTAGCCCTTTATGTACTCAAAACACAAATTTTTGCACTCCATAGTGTTTACACTTATTTGGATGAGTGATAAGTGCATTGGAGAATGATATTTGGCTATGGGGTTTTGATGCACTGATTGACTGAAATGGCATTTTCTTATTAAAACTATATTTAAAGGTTACGTATTCATTACGTTATAAATTTAATACAAGTTTATTTTTAGAAGAGCAAAAAAAAAAAAGCGAAAACACCTATAATATTTGTGTGTTATATTAACAATTTAAACAGCTATCGATTACATTTATTAATTTTACTTTTAAGAAGGGGAGAATACATGATCAGTTTTGTTCCGCGCGATTATTACATCAAAGAAACGTAATAGTTTTGGCTAAAACAGGCATTTCGCGTAATGACGTGTGTATTTATAACAAATTAATTTTAATTTGTTTACGCAATATTAACAACGCACTAAAAACAACTGATGTTTTGGGGTTTCACGATAAATATGATTACAGTGTAATTCTTTGATCATAATTATTTCATTAAAAATTGTTTTCATAACTTTCAAACTCTGATTAAAATGCTTAAAATAGTTACTTGATTTTCTATTTTAAATGTATTTGTAATTTATAATAATAATACTTATACATTAACTATAAAAAAAATTAAATTTATTCGATTTCCGTAAAATATCTATATTTTTTTCAAAAATCCTAAAGTATTTAAAAGCTTCATCTCTTTGGCTATATATATATATATATATATATATACATACATATATATATATATATATATATAAACTTAGCTTTAAAGATGTTACCCCCGTTATACTAGTCGAGACATATCACCAATACACTAGCCTTCATGAAGCACCGGTTTGAAGGCCAACATCTAAAAACAGATGAACCACGTTATTTGTTCTCTGGACTTCAGATAGCAGGCTCTGGTAAAATTAATTTTGGTTGGAACATCGGTCGTCAAAGGACATCTAGTAGTCCGCTCGACCCATTATCATACCTGCGCTGTTTGGGGAATAAACACATCATAGAGATCAAGAACTCAATTGGAGGGATGCACACTCAAACTGATATTTTTAAATGATAAAAAGTGGAAATGCGTGCACCGGGTGCACCACCCCCACCCCCCACACACACACCTTTAAAGTTAAAAAACCAATCCTACCAGGATTTTTCTCTATAAAAACGCCGTTGATCCTCGCTCTTATATGTGGGAAGTGGTGGTGGGGGGGGAATATGTTCGCAAACAAGAATTAGAAAATATCATTAGTCAGTGTAAAGAAATAATCCCAGGCTGAACCAACATGTAAGGGAAGATGTACAATGTCTTCAATCACACCCCGAAGAGGAATGCACCCGTAAACACAAGAATGGGCACAATGGAAGCACGTCCGATTGTTGCCGTTCAAGTCACTGGTTCTTTTGTCCATGGCTCGGGACAAGGTGAGATCTATTCAAATGGCTCAAGCCTCATCTACGTGGGAAGACGCTCCGTTGAACTTTAGAGATGATGAATAGTAAATAACGCCAGGTTTGATGCCAGGGTCTGGCACAAACCACTAGAGGCGGATGTTTTAGGTCAGGGGTCCTCAAACTAGGGCCCGCACGCCAGATCTGGTTCTCCAGGGGTCATTAATCTGGCCCAAATGGGCGCCGTAAAAGTACCTAAACAGAACTATGATAATATCATTAGCCAAAAGCAGGGCCACACTTCCTTTTTAAATATTAGTAAGTTTATTTTGGATATATTTCTTCTTTATTTTATATATGTGATAGAGTTTCTTTTTCCAAATAAAGTTGTTGTTTTTTTTTCCTTACACATAAGATTCAAGATATGTGTAGTTTGCATAGAATTGAGATATGTATAGTGTGCATATACTTGAGATGTGTAGAGTGCATGAACTTGACTTGAGATATGTGTAGTGTGCATAGACTTGACATATGTGTATTGTGCATAGGCTTGAGATATGGGTAGTGTGCATATACTTGACATATGTGTAGTGTGCAAGGCTTGAGCTATGCGTAGTGTCCATATACTTGAGATATGTGTACTGTGCATAGACTTGAGATATGGGTAGTGTGCATAGACTTGAGATATGCGTAGTATGCATAGACTTGAGATATGTGTAGTATGCATGGCTTGAGATATGTATAGTGTGCATAGACTTGAGATATGTGTAGTGTGCATAAATTTGACTTGAGATGTGTGTAGTGTGCATATACTTGACATATGCGTAGTGTGCATAGACTTGAGATATGTGTAGTGTGCATATGATTGAGATATGTTTAGTGTGCATAGACTTGACATATGTGTAGTGTACATAGACTTGACTAATGTGTAGTGTGTATAGGCTTGAGTTTGTGTAGTAATCATAGACTTGAGATATGTGTAGTGTGCATAGACTTGAGATATGTGTAATGTGCATAGACTTGACATATGTGTAGTGTGCATAGACTTGAGATATATGTAGTGTACATAGACATAATATATGTAAAGTGTGCATTGAATTTGGATTTGTGCAGTATGCATAGAATTCGTTCAGTTTTTTTTTCTCCAAACCATAGTGCGTCCCCTGAATGTATCTAAGAGGCACCCATCCGTCCCCGACGGTATCTATGGGCCCTGATCCAAGCCCCAGTTTAAAAAGTTTGAGGACCTCTTTTTATGTGAATCAAAAGCCCAAGAGAAAAACAAATTGAAATTGTCAATTTTAAAAAAAAGGCGTTGATCGGAAAGAAAGTTTGCGAATTAGTTTCTTCCCAGGCTGATTCAACATGAACGTGGTGTTAAGGGATCCTACATTAAAATACAAAGCGTTTGGAACCTCTCGTGACATTTTTTGTTGTTGTTTATTTTTACGTTTCAGTCGTAGCTGTTTGGTCATTAAGTTTTTGTGTATTGTCACATCTAGCTATACAGTTGTTGCGTTTGGGTCGAAACTTCATGAGGGATTCAAATGCCGACTTCATCTATCTTACGTTTCATGTTGGAAGGTGTGTACATGTTGTAAGACATTTCTGTTAAAACTGCTAACATGTATTATGATTAACCAAGAACAGAATTTTGTCTGAATGCGAGCAAACGTTCATTTCCGTCTGAGAAACATTTTATGAAGATCTGGCGTCGTGCAGTGTTGGTGCATTCGATTTTACACGTGTCAAATGTTAATTTTGAAAATGTATAAAGTAATGGTAATGTTCCCTAAAAATCATAATAGCAACGGCGAAAACAGATCATATTTATTTGGCCCTTTCTAAAAAAAAAAAAAAATATTTTGTCTTGCTCTCAGGCACGACAGTTTTTTTTTTTTTTTCCCTTAAATTAATTTCTCTTAATGTTTTTAGGTTTGAATCCCTAACATTAAGAGACATTGCGTTTTTTTTTTAAACTTACATCCCCCATCTCTTACTATTAAGGATATAAGGTTGATTGTTGTTGTTTTTTAACTAAAATCTAAAATGTCTCACTCTTAGTGAACAGTTTTTTTGTGTGTGTTTTTTTTTGGTTATTTTTCTAAGATACAGTTTGCTTTAAAAAAAAATTGGAAGATCTGAATAATTTTTATTGATGTTTTACAACTTTATTTTAAAATGACTTTTAGCAAATAACCTACAAATAAGCGCCAATCTTACGGCCTGGCATAACTGACCGCTCACCTGGAAAAACTGACCACTCACCTGGCATAACTGACCACCCACCTGGCAAAACTGACCGCTCACCTGGCAAAACTGACCACCCACCTGGCAAAACTGACCGCTCACCTCGCAAAACTAACCACTCACCTGGCAAAACTGACCACTCACCTGACAAAACTGACCACCCACCTGGCAAAACTGACCGCTCACCTCGCAAAACTAACCACTCACCTGGCAAAACTGACCACTCACCTGGCATAACTGACCACTCACCTGGCAAAACTGACCGCTCACCTCGCAAAACTAACCACTCACCTGGCAAAACTGACCACTCACCTGGCAAAACTGACCACCCACCTGGCAAAAACTGACCACTCACGTCCATAAGGGCTCGTCGACCTCAAATTAAATCCGACTGCCAGTGACTGGTGCTATGTGCACCAAAATGCTACATTATTGTATCACGTGTTTGAGTCTTTGTTGCAACGACTAATGAAATTTAGACTATCATCTTTTCTCTCGGAGTCTCGAGAGAACAACTTGGCCCTAATCCATTAACAAACGAGATCAAAATCGATCAAATTATTAGTATGCAATCACATTCGGGAAAAAATGGACACAAATTCATGTACAAAGTAATGGTAATGTTCTCTGAAACCATAGCAACTGTGAAGACAGATCATTAAATGTTTATGTTGCCTTCTCGTTAACCAGCTCCTGTTGTTTTCTTAGAGACATAATTGTTTGCATTTTTCTCGGAGGAGCTGACCACTAAAATAAAACAGTGAGCATTTATTTGGGATTACCGTCTTGTTGCCTGGGTTATTCTATAGCGCAACATCAGGAAAACAATACATACTTGAAATAAATTTTAATACAACCCCCCCCCCCCACACACACACACACAAACACATCCCCACACCCAATTTTTCCTTCCCCCAAAAAATGCAACACTTTGACTATAGACCTTGTTCCCACGCTCTGTTAGAATCAATATACAAATCGATTCTGTCACCCTAACTCTCAAACACGTATACGTCTTAGAGATTAACTGATGTAAACAACATTATTAAAGAAGGGAAGTCCTCTCGATATAGGCTGTGTATGAATGACCGCGCCGGTGAAATTCATTTACGTGAGACAAATGCAAATTACGATACATTCACAAGTCGTCATTACACATGGGAAATATCCACAGTGATGTGGGTAAACCTATCCCACTATTTACCTTGTGTATTGGTTTTTTGATTCAGTGAATGTTGCAATTTAAAAGATTTCTTTAAGGAGTATTTTATAAGGGTTGTATTGTTCCACAAGTCTTATTACAACACATCTTTATAAAGTATGCGATTTGTCAATAGATACACTATCGGTGTGTCGATTTACTATGTGTGTATGATAAGAGATATATGATTGGTATATTGATGCTTGATTGCTGTGATGGATAATTGGAATCATTGATAAATTGTATGTAGGCCTATAATGGATACACTATTGGTATAAAGGATATATTATTTGTAGAATGCATACATTATTGTTTACGGGGGGGGGGGGGGGAGGCGAGATATAACGGATAAACTATTAGCACACTGACTACGCGTTTGCCATGATTAAAGCACTAGTGGTATAATGGATTACCCCCATAGGTATATTGGATACATCATTTCGCGTGTTGACTATCCATTAATCGCATATTAATCCTCTCGCTGCCAGATTTAATATCTCAACCGCATGATGTAACTGTAACTCTCCCGGTCCTAAGTTCACAATCGAACGCTTGAATAACTCTCATTAAGCGGCGGGGGAAATATTTTTTATTTGCTTGTGTTTAGTTCCCCTGAGCGAAAGGCACGTGTAAATATTCTGCCATTTTGGGACTTTATTGCTCTGAGAATTTGTTGCTTTGAATTCCAATGAACGAGACTTGCTTACGTGTAATCAGCGCCCCCCCCCCCCCCCCCCCACATTTTTTTTATTTTTTTATTTTTTTGGTTTATGTAAAAGCGTTAAATTTTATTTTATTTAAATTTTTTTATTTTTTTTTTTTTGGTCTATGTAAAAACGTTGGTTTCGATCAGTTTTAACGAAAACCTAATGTTACAATATCATTTTTTTAAAATTTGATTTTATTTAAATTTTTTTATTTTTTTTTTTGGTCTATGTAAAAACGTTGGTTTCGATCAGTTTTAACGAAAACCTAATGTTACAATATCATTTTTTTTTTTTTTTTTTTTTTTTGGACGATGTTGTTTTATTTTTACGAGTGTGTACAGTCGTGAGTCAAAAAGTAGAACTCATTGGAGAACCGTAGTGAGTTGGCTTTTTTTGTCTTTTCCTCATAACGCCAGGATTCCACTTAATTTTGTAGTTAATTTAAATGAAAATAAAAGTTTGTCCCAAGTAACGGACATTGCTCTTTCCGTCTAGTTATTTTAGACTATGAGATTTTATCTAAATTTTTTTTTTTTTTAAATAGGATTATAGCCGGCATCTTCTGGGATTTTTTTTAAGTCATTGATATCAATAATGGATTCTTTATGCACTCTGGTTTTCTGTAAACGAATTTCCATTAGCGGGTGAAGATTTTTTTCATACGATCTTGGTCGACAGATAGTTTAATTAAATAAACGTGTGGTCGTGTGATAAAACCTGGCTTATGTAAGTATCGGGCAAGGGGGGGGGGGCTGCGGCAATGTCCCCCACACCCCACCCCGTAGGTCGGTCAACTGACTCTGCTCTGATAAGTTTTCTCCCATGAATATTATATTGGACCTTGTCTTCCTCCGCACTCTCCGTACTCTCCGTGCTCTCCATACTCTCCGTGCTCTCCATGCTCTCCGTACTCTCTGTACTCTCCGTGCTCTCCGTGCTCTCCATACTCTCCGTGCTCTCCGTACTCTCCGTACTCTCCGTGTTCTCTGTGCTCTCCGTAATCTCCGTGCTCTCCGTACTCTCCATATTCTCCGTGCTCTCCGTACTCTCCGTACTCTCCGTGCTCTCGGTGCTCTCCGTACTCTCCGTGCTCTCCGTACTCTCCGTGCTCTCCGCACTCTCCATGCTCTCTGTGCTCTCCGTACTCTCCGTGCTCTACGTGCTCTCCGTACTCTCCGTGCTCTCCGTGCTCTCCGTACTCTCCGTACTCTCCGTGCTCTCCGTGCTCTCCGTGCTCTCCGTACTCTCCGTACTCTCCATATTCTCCGTGCTCTCCGTGCTCTCCGTACTCTCCGTGCTCTCCGTGCTCTCCGCACTCTCCATGCTCTCTGTGCTCTCCGTACTCTCCGTGCTCTCCGTGCTGTCCGTGCTCTCCGTACTCTCCGTGCTCTCCGTACTCTCCGTACTTTCTGTACTCTCCGTACTCTCCGTGCTCTCCGTACTCTCTGTACTCTCCATACTCTCCGTACTCTCCGTGCTCTCCGTGCTCTCCGTAATCTCCGTGCTCTCCGTGCTGTCCGTGCTCTCCGTACTCTCCGTGCTCTCCGTACTCTCCGTACTTTCTGTACTCTCCGTACTCTCCGTGCTCTCCGTACTCTCTGTACTCTCCATACTCTCCGTACTCTCCGTGCTCTCCGTGCTCTCCGTAATCTCCGTGCTCTCCGTGCTCTCCGTACTCTCCGTGCTCTCCGTACTCTCCGTGCTCTCCGTACTCTCCGTGCTCTCCGTACTCTCCGTACTCTCTAACACCTTCATTATAGGTTCTTCTTTTTTTCTTTTTTTTTTTTTTTGGGGGGGGGGGGGGGTGGGGCAGCTTGGCTACTTCTGTGGCTCTTGAAAACACATATATACATGATATGATATTGCATATGCTATTGTTGTTGTAATATGTCCTTGGCAAGAAACGATAATATTGTCTCCCATTCTAGTCCGTGCAAATCTGGATTTCCTTACTGAGTCGGCAGCTCAATGAAGTGTACATACTAATGACTGCTCCGTACGTGCTAACAACTGCTCTGTACATACTAACAACTACTCTGTACATACTAACAATTGCTCTGTACATACTAACACTTGCTCTGTACATACTAACAATTGCGCTGTACATACTAACAGCTGCCTAATCATTGATCACTGGACGCACGATTCTGATTCGAATTCATTCTCCCGGAGCTCATGGCAGTAATTAGAATGCACCAAGTTCAGCCCCCCCCCCCCCACGCACTTTTTTAACCCATCACCATCTCTTACACCGTGTTCAGTCTCCCGTATATCATCAATTAGTGGGAGGGTTTACTTCCTGTTTGCCATCGGTCAATACTGAATGCTACAAACATTGGATGTTACGTACATGTCTTGGCATCGGTCAATGCTGAATGTTAAAAGTATAGGGCGTAACGCAAATGTCTTGGCATCGATCAATACTGAATGTTACAAACAGTGGAATAAACAGACATGACTTAGATCGTGAAGTATATTCATTGCGCTAAGATTCTGAGCGGTATGAAACTACTTCCTCCATATCAGTTTACAGTTTTCTCATGCATTGCATCCTCTTTTATTTTCTATACCATTCCTTTTTCTTTTTCTTTTTCTTTTCCTTTTTCTTTTTCTTTTTCTTTTCCTTTTTCTTTTTCTTTTCCTTTTTCTTTTTCTTTTTTTTTTTTTTTGAAAGTTATTAAAAGTTAAACATGGGCAAGTAAAGGTTCCCAACTCTGTAATCGTTTCATGATTATTCTCAGATAAAATATAGTGGGCTTATTAAATGTACTAACTATCATCGATGGCTGTATTTTATTTTCTATTACAAAGCTTAAGACAACAGACGTTGCCTACATCTACACATGAACAATGGTGTTGTTGTTTGTTTTTTTATGTCAACAAATGAATTTTGTAGCAAAGTAAAGCAGATATTCTTGGAGTAGAAGGCAACTCATGAGTCAATAATCTTAACCACAGAATTTTATAGTCAATCAGCTAGTTTGGTGTGTGATTAAAAATGGTTTATCTACGAAAAAAAAAATGAACGAATCTTCAACAGTAGGCGGAATAAAAGGGGATAAAAAAAGGGATTTATTTAAATATTTAGATAAAAATCTGAGTCATATATTAAAGCACCCTCCCCCCACCCCCACCCCACTCCACCTACCCCCACCCACTTTCCCCCCAGCATGACTACGCCAAACCTGACAGTCGTCTTCTGTAGGAGTCTGTGAGGATAATTGTTCAACGAAGACATCCATTTTGTTTAAGGCTCTGCAAAAAGTGGGCTGGAAACAGAGATCAAAAGTTAGACGAAAAATTTAACGCGGGTGTTCATGTTACAAATCAGCTGTTGGTTTATAGTTTCATGCTGTGATCTCGGCGATTTCAGTCGGAAGCCGTGAGTTTGTTGCTCGTCAAAGACGGAGAAGGGATATTTGGTCTTGTCTTTGTTAATGGAAAGGGGATGTCGACTACCAATTTGATAATTATTTAGGGCTATGGGGGGAAAAAACTTAATAATTGTACATTTTTAGTGTAGCAAGGCCTTAAATTACACACGAAGCAGTTCATAATTACAAAACTTTAAAATAAAATAAAATCTCTTAACGTAAAAAATATTAACTCTCTTAAACGCCAATGCATCTCAAACAATAAGTTAAGAGACATCGTTCCCAAATGTATTTATTTTTTTAAAAATCAGCCTGAAGGTTGAAAAAAAAATAGAAATATTTGTTTGGTAATTATTTAGAAAATATGACATTGCGATTGCTTTTGTTTGGGGCTAGAGGGTCCTCAAACAGTTATACGCCTAGATTGTTTTAATTCTTTATACATGGTGATACCATGCAAATTTTTGCAGTCGTACACGATGAGTCTTGTCAAAATGTCTGATATCAGGAAGCGAAGAGATTTCTCCGCAGCCGAATTTCGGCTACGGTTTTGGGTTAAGGTCGTCCGAAAGTTGACAGATTTATCATTTTTGGCGTAGTTTCGATTTTCGGCCGAAACAGAGAAGTTAACTTTCGGTTGACTTTTCGGTTTCGGTTAAAAGCTCTTTAGGCTTTCGGTCGTCTACCAGAAGTCAGACCGTCTCTCTCTTTGTCTGTCGGTCGGCAAACTGTTATTCATCATTGCTCGACGTCTTGCTTATGGTATATGACCAATCCTCTGCGAACACTGCCATCAGCTGTAGGACGACCTATTCGTCCAATATTTCCAAAAATGAAATTGGGCTAAATCAAAGCTAAATAGTTTTGTGGGGAAAAAAACTAAAAGGAATCGTAATATTACTATTATTTTTTTGTCATTATTTTCAAAATAACATTTGGGAAGCCTATGCAAGTACTTGTCTGCAGCGCCCACCGGCGTGACAGGGGAGCAGTTGCTTAGTGCAGCAGAACCAATGGATATGCTGACCTTCGCAGCAGTCTACTTGATGCTGAGAAACTACAGCATTTGTTTGTTTGGCTTCAATTACGAATCCATAGACGCTGAACGAACTGTCATTTAACGACTCTTGCTGCAGGTAAAGGTTCGTAATGATTATTTCTGGATTACGGATTACTTACTATTATGGTATTTTTTGATTATATTGAAATTTGCACTTCATCATTGTCTTTCGTCATATTTTTTTTTTTAAATCTTGTGCAGCGTTTTATATCTTGCGGTTTCGCTGTCGGCCGAAAGTGGTTTTTTTTTTACATTTGATTTGGTTTCTGTTTCGGTTTCTGTTTTATATTTAATCTTCCAAATGATAAATTTCATTTTGTCAGGCAAAGTAAACCCCACTTAGTGATTCAAAGTAATTAATCCCACTTAGCGATTCAAAGTAATTAATCCCACTTAGCGATTCAAAGTAATTAATCCCACTTAGCGATTCAAAGTAATTAATCCCACTTAGTGATTCAAAGTAATTAATCCCACTTAGCGATTCAAAGTAATTAATCCCACTTAGCGATTCAAAGTAATTAATCTCACTTAGCGATTCAAAGGAATTAATTCCACTTAGTGATTCAAAGTAATTAATCCCACTTAGCGATTCAAAGTAATTAATCCCACTTAGCGATTCAAAGTAATTAATCCCACTTAGCGATTCAAAGTAATTAATCCCACTTAGTGATTCAAAGTAATTAATCCCACTTAGTGATTCAAAGTAATTAATCCCACTTAGTGAATCAAAGTAATTAATCCCACTTAGTGATTCGAAATAAAGACGGAGGTAGAAAACACCCTTATATTTTTATTAGAATCGATCTTTCCACCGGGGAAGTTGGGGAACGTGTTGGACCAGGGTTGAGTGTTTTCTGCACATCATCGTCTACTTTTTCACAGACAGGACCTATGAGCCCCTTTTTTTTACCCTTCCCGTGGTCCCCATTTGCCTTAATCCGCCTCTGCTTGTATTTTGTCAAAGTCATTGGTTGGCAAACGCACTGGTCAAAGTCAGTGGTTTGGCAAACGCATTGGTCAAAGTCAGTGGTTGGCAAACGCATTGGTCAAAGTCAGTGGTTGGAAAACGCATTGGTCAAAAGAGCCAAAAGATCAGCAGCAGGACGATTAAAAAAGTTTGAGAGACACATTTCTTTCCAAGAACCTGTCAAGAACCATATTTTTGGAGTCAAAACCTATCTGTGGCTGACTGGCCGAGCCGCGATTTGCCGACCACTGGTCTAGGAGTACAAGATACCTAAAGCAAATAAGATTCTCAGAAGTATGCCGCGACTAAAAGTACGAGATCCGTCACAATATGATATTTGATAGTGTGTCCTCGAAGTATATTGAAATTAATAAAGAACCAGACGATAAGTCATATTTCCATTGCAGATGAGTTTCTTTCGGAGCAGCGAATCAGTGGAACCCTAAAGCCATCAATCCTCAAGGGCCATTAGCATATCTGCGCGGTTACAGAAGCTCGCTCTCATAGCCGATGACAATTTTGTGGAAACAGGAAGTTGTTGTAACCTTTTACATATCGATCGGTAACGAGTGGTCTCCCATTTAGACTAAACTCCCTTTGATCACCCCAGTGTCTTAGAATTTCCTTGGTGTTTGTGTTTTTTTTAGTATAATTTCTTAATGGTGGCCTTGTAAAATTGCTGTATAAACTTCCTCCATCTTTGTGTTGTAGCGGTTACTAAATAAAAATAAACCTTAGAATACACAATTCAAGAAAATAATAATGTTGCATTGATAATACGACGTGTTTCTATAAGTGGGCATGAAAAAAAAATTACTACAGTCTCAGCGAAGAACCTTTGTACACTTAATAGACAGAAAACTAGGGCCTTTAATTACGTGAATAATTCGAGATATTTGCTGAGATTCGACTGAAATCGCGTGCATTAAAATCAGAATGAAAACAAGTAGAATAAAAGACCTTTCTATCATGCTTTTTATTTATGCGTAGGAAGGGTGGGGGCTGAGGGTACGTTTCACCGCAGGCCGCAATTTTTTCTATATATATTTGGGGCGGCATTTTTGGCCAACTGGAACGTTTTGTTGTTGTTGTTGTTTTTTGTTATTGTTTTTTTTTTTTTTTTTGTTTTTTTTTTAGGGAGGGGTGGAAAATATCTTGACCCGCCCCAGTCTGCCCCTATCTACGCCCCTGAACCTAAAAAGACTAATAATCAATAATTTATTTTTTAAAGGATTTTGAACATCACTTTTTATAATATGTAGGATAGACAATTCAATTGACCTTACTGGGATGATAATTAAATATAGATACAGGAAAATGGCTTTCTTAGAATTAAATTCTTTTTCCTATTTTGACACAGATAAAACAATTTTTTTTTAATTTATTAATCTTAACGATGACAAATCATCAAAACTTGAATATAATGGATTTAAAAGATGAAACAGGCGTACAACTCTTATAAAAATTAGAAATTATAAGTTATACAATGAAAAAAGGCGTAAATCAAAAAAATAAGGAATGGATATAAATATAAGAAATGTATCCCCCAAAAAATAAAACAAAAAAAGGGAATGTAAAAAGAACGAAAGAATTAAAGACGTTTGAGGGGAAGCTCTAAAATCCGTATTTTTTTTTTTTTAAATAGAGTAATTGAAAAAAAAAGTCAGAAAGAAAAGGGAAATGAATAAAAGAAAAAAGAAACTCGAGCAAGTATGGACATGAAAGACGAATACTTTTGCTATCATTTGTATTTACGTCTGACCTAAATATCATCGCAGCCAATGGTAATTACTTTGGCTTCGTCGCCAAACGTTATTCAACAAAGTCTCGGCTGACTTGGCTAAGAGAAATAAAAAGTGTATTCGGCACAAGCCCCTATTTAAAAAGACACCGTTGGACGCCATTTTGCCAGCATTATATGTATTCTACTTCTTTACGGTTCCTTGTGGAGCCTGTACACAGCAGTAAAAATGCAACTAAACTAAGCAGTGGGTTCTGGTTGGCAGCAGAAGAACCTCTGAGAGCAGTCTGGGGGAAAATGGACATCCGGGGGCCATGTCCCGTTTTTAAGAGCAGACTCATGTCTGAATGGGCGCTCAGTTGCAGCGCCGTACGTTTAAGTGTTAAAAATAGTATTATGGCCTGTGTGTTGACATAGTGTTTGTTCACCATAAGTCGTGGTGTGCAGCCTTGCCGCTCCACCATTACCCACCTCTCCTTTGATTGTGAAATGGTTGTTTACGTTCTATTTTGTGCTAGAGAATTAAATCGGGGTGATTCAATTTCATTTCTGGAGAGTTCCAACTTCCTCCCTTTGAATAAGTTGGTGGCTTTCCCAGCCGAAAGAGATGTCTTCCTAGTTTTTTTTAGACATTTAAGAGACTTACGAGTATAAATATATTTGTAGGAGCCTTACAAGATTTTACTCTTTTTGAGATAAGTGTAATATCTAAGTCTCAAAACAAATTATCGACTTGTATTCCGTATATTCTTAAACAATCCCACTTGTCCAAAAAGGGTTTGGGGGGGGGGGGGGAGGTAAACTCTCTACAATTCTTTCCAAGGGCAGATATTGGAATCCGTGTTTCTTCAACCCCCGCCCCCTCACCCACGTGTCTAATGACTTTGAATGCTACGTTAATTGTCATTTCATAATCTTAATACGTTTCGATTCATTCCCATTTTTTAAAACTCCTTCCATAAACATAGTGAAACATTGTTAAATTTTCTAGAATAATGTATACTTTATAATTTATTATTATCATGAAAGTCTTTCTCTCGAATCGAATATCCATCTACTAGAGGATACGTTTTTTATTGACACACGTGACATTTTGAGATTGAGTTTATTTCGTGCAGTGTTCACCTGGTGAATGACTGGGGAAAAAAAGGGGGGTAGGGCAGTGTGCCAGCTCCTTAAGAATGGGTCGACGCAAGCTCGCCAACATTACCGCTAAATTTTTGTGGTTGACCACCTCTGCTTCGCCGAGTGAACGGGTGAGTGGCTGAGTTCAGATCTACTTTTTAAAGTCATGCCTAGATAAAGAGTTGAGTCACTCTAACCGGAATTTTGTAAGCATTCGATGTTCTTAAAAAAGAGTAAATAATTATACATTTGTTAATAATTTAAAAATTCTCAACTTTAATACCAAAAATTAGAAATTTTAAAAAGAAAAGATTTTTAAAGCTTTTTTAAAAAAAAAAAGACTTTTTATCAAAGACGAGTTCAATGCACTTAAAAGAAGCTGAAAATATAATTTAAAATCTAATTAAAAAAATAAAATATATTTCAGTTTGGTCTGCATTCATTTCGAATCCTTTAGCTTCATATTGTACTCACCTACTCTTCTGTACCGTCCTTCTTTGCGTAGTGTGTTTTAAGAAATGCTACATTATTTTTTGTTGTTGTTTTTTTTTTCTTATTTTTATTTTTAACACCTTCCTCCAACATAGTGAAACAAGCGGAAAATGTGCAAAGTTTCAACATAAGAATGTTTACGTTAAAGTATATTTATGTCATAAAAAAGACTCACCGTACTTTTGGTGTATTTTTCTTTTATTTATCATTTGCGGGCCTCATTACACCCTTACCACTGAAGTCATCACCTTCTGTTTTGCCTCATGATCACTAACCCAAAAACATTTTCGGAATAAACTAAAGCAAGTCTCATTGTATGTGAACGCTAGGTCGCGAGATTCCGAGGGGGGGGGGGGGGGGGGGAGATCAGTGTTGACAGGTTTTTGATAACGAGTGCAGCAGACCGACAACGATGTGAGACATGTCAACCGAATCGCCCGGTTATTGGGGTAAATTGAATGACTCGTGCTTAAGCAATAACTGGCCAAATCGGATCAGCGGGAAAGGACTGTTGCATTTGAGAACGTTGTCACGTTTTGAGCTACCGGTTTCTCTCCAGACTTCCGGTCCCTCTATGTGCGCCTAAAAACTAGTCTCCAAAGACTGAAAGTCGAAAAATGAATATATTTAGAAATCCAGAGATGTCCCATCTTTTTGTTAATTTGCTAACGTTGGCACCTACAATGATGGTGTGGGCGGGACAATTTGGACGTCAGGGTGTATTTCTCAAACTCATGAACTTGATCTGAGATCAGGGACCGTCCATAAACTACAACACCCCTATATTTTGATAATTTTACCCTCCCCCTTTTTTTACACACACACACACAAACACGTGCACACTTACTAACTCAAAAATTGTTGAAAAATGAACAACTTATTTCATTTTAATCTAAAAACACTCTTCACAATCATTTATTAAAAATCAAGAGGCTGTCTCTATTTATGAGATGAGTCATTATATGGGCGTCATGATCTGAGTCATTATATGGGCGTCATGATTTGAGTTATTATATGGGCGTCATGATCTGAGTTATTATATGGGCGTCATGATCTGAGTCATTATATGGGCGTCATGATCTGAGTCATTATATGGGCGTCATGATCTGAGTCATTATATGGGCGCCAATATATGACTCAATGATTGGGCGACAAATGTTTTGTCTTCAGTTAGATAAATGTGTCCGATAAGTGTTGGCAGACAAATAAGTGTGGTATAATTGCTTTCTGAAACTGTCATCGGATCAATTATTTAGTATTATTATGGAAATGGTTGTTGGGCCATTGAACGTGCAAACGTACACAGGTATCACGTTGACCCAAAACATGTTAACACGCGTAACAATGTCCAACACTACGCTATGAGCAATGTCCAACAGTACGCTATAAACAATGTCCAAAAGTTCTATATGAACAATGTCCAACAATACGCCATGAACAATGTCCAACAGTACGCCATGAACAATGTCCAACAGTACGCCATGAACAATGTCCAAGAGTACGCCATGAACGATGTCCAACAGTTCGCCATGAACGATGTCCAACAGTACGCCATGAACAATGTCCAACAGTACGCCATGAACAATGTCCAACAGTACGCCATGAACAATGTCCAAAGGTTCTCTATGAACAATGTACAAAGGTTCTCTATTAACATTGTCCAAAAGTACGCCATGAACAATGTCCAAGAGTACGCCATGAACAATGTCCAAAAGTACGCCATGAACAATGTCCAACAGTACGCCATGAACAATGTCCAAGAGTACGCCATGAACAATGTCCAAGAGTACGCCATGAACGATGTCCAACAGTTCGCCATGAACGATGTCCAACAGTACGCCATGAACAATGTCCAACAGTACGCCATGAACAATGTCCAACAGTACGCCATGAACAATGTCCAAAGGTTCTCTATGAACAATGTACAAAGGTTCTCTATTAACATTGTCCAAAAGTACGCCATGAACAATGTCCAAGAGTACGCCATGAACAATGTCCAAAAGTACGCCATGAACAATGTCCAACAGTACGCCATGAACAATGTCCAAGAGTACGCCATGAACAATGTCCAAGAGTACGCCATGAACGATGTCCAACAGTTCGCCATGAACAATGTCCAACAGTACGCCATGAACAATGTCCTAAAGTTCTCTATGAACAGTGTCCAACAGTATACTATGATTAATGTCCAACAGTACGCCATGAACAATGTCCAAAAGCTCTATATGAACAGTGTCCAACAGTACGCCATGAGCAATGTCGAACAGCATGCCCTGGACAATGTCCAATAAAGGAACACTTCACAGGGAGTCTGCCAGCATAATCTATGAGAACGAGTCCGCACTTGTTTGACCAGCCAAAAAAACATGACCTCCATAAATCATAGTGACCAGTACAAACACAACAACCGCTCTCACATATGAGATCACTAAGACACCCGACTTTTCAGGAGTTAATTAGATATAAATGAACTCGTTACTGACCACGTGAAATGCATGAAAAGCCGATGGTCGGCATCTCCCGAGGCGCGAGGTTCTTGGCTTCTGAAGGCTCAGGGAGTTCCGTATTTGAATAAACAAATTGGTTTGGTTTTGGAATATCGCTCTGGTCATTTTTTGTTAAATATTAAGTAGGATTTTCCACTGGAGCCTTGGAAGTTTTTTTTTTGTTGTTGTTTTTTTCGTTTCGGTGCGGGTGTTTTTGGTTATCGAAAACAATCCTCAAACAAAGACCGCAGTGAAGAAGTTAATTTTTTCACCATACTCCCCTGTCCTTTTTTCCACATACTCCCATGTACTTTCTTTACACACGCCCACCTCCTATCTTGTAATACTCTTATGCTATTTTTCCCATAAACCTATGACCTTTTTCCGCATACTCACATGTCCTCTTTTCACATACTCCTGTGTCCCATGTCCTTTTTTCACATATCCCATGCTCTTTTTTTTCCCCCATACACCCAAACCAGCAAAAGTTGATCAACTGAATTTGATTCATTGTACCAAAAAGTAAGGGACGGGGGATTCCCGTAAACTGCGTGTGTATCTTCCAAGCCTTTCCCAAATAAACTACAGAAATGCCTTGACTTCATGGCACATACACACAGCTTTAATCGGTCTTCATAAACGATTATGGATTTCGCTACTTACATCTGCGTTTTAAACGTAAGAGGCATTCTTGCCAAGACACGAACCAAGGAGTTCGTCAGCAAGACATGGAAACAATTTTTTTTTTGTGTTTTTCCATCAGACAATTATATAATGCGTGACCACACACACATATACAAATAGTTAGTTGTTTTTTTCTTGGAAATATGTCAAGTCTTGGTTCGCTCGAGACACAACTATGGAGGTTTTTGCACCAACGTCTAGGAGTATGTTCTTCTTTCAAGACACTCAAGACATCAGTGGTTCTCACAAAAAAATTGGTGCAAATATGATGATGATTGATTACTTGTGTTGCTCTTGTCTCCATGCCAGAGGCGAAGCTAGGTTGTTTGGCGCCCCTGTGACAAGATTCATTTTAAAGAGTGTTCTTTCTTTTTTTTCCATTCTCAACCCCGTTATTTTCATCAATAAAATAATATCAAAGCATAGTTTGTCGCCCCTAACTGGTCTGGTGCCCAGGGACATATGTCCCCCCCCCCCGGCCACCCATTAGCTACGCCTCTGCTCCATGCTGTTTCATGCTCTTTTTTGCTACCTTGAAAGAAAAGGCGTAATTTTCGGCCAACTCCTGAGTTTGTTGTAGTTTTATTTCTGTTGAACAGGGGGATGGCGTGTTTTGATACACGCTTAGCCCGCATTCCACATGCATGACCTCTTTCAATCGAGGCCGTTTTGGGGGTGGCTAGAAATATATCATTTTGTTTACATTGTAGCTTACTATTGTCCGTTTCAGTCGAACGTTGTAGAATGATCTCGAGAATGCGGGAAGCAGTGAGACTGCATATTATTTTCTAGAATGATCATTTGAAGTAGACTATAAAAGGTTGAACGACTGAACGTGAGGAGAGATTTTCCTTTCCTTGATCACGAGACGTGCAGTGTGTCATTATTTAATACTAGACAGTACTTTGTTGTGTGTAGTTTTTCATTGTACCACTTGAACTCATTGTATTTTTACATACAGTACCGGCACCAGTCATACTGTAAGGTAAAAATTTTAATCATACTCTTTTACTTTTGTCATTCGTAGAAATTCACAAATTAAAAACTTATTAACCGTAATTAGCCCTGCCTTTGTGTATCGTTCTATTTGTAGTTGCATGGTTTTTTTTAAACTTTGGCATCGTCCTTTATTATGGACTGTTTTGAAACGAGCCAATATTTCATTAGGGTGTAGTTAATGGGATTGTATTAAAGAATATCCCTGATAAGCACCTTCCGTGGCATTATGCAACAAGTAAAAGGAATTGATTACTGTTCTCTTCGATTTCGACTCACTTCCGCGTGAGTGAACTCGTGGCTGTCATGGGATGATGGGTGTGAGTGAGGCGACATCGTGGGCTGCACGTGAGGGAATTTCCGTGCGTGATGCGGAGTGCGTGCCCGTGGTGCATTTATGTGATTGACCTTAAGGCATGCTATACGTATATGCGAAAATTATATGGGGGGTGAGATGCAGAGTTAAATGAAATGCAATTGACCCACTTTAATTCGACATGAACACGTCTGTTTTAAATATAACCTTTCAAATTAAGTTGAATATTTAGTTGGATTAGATGTATCTACACTATTTCATTTTTTTAAAATTTATAGTAAATTGCTCTAGCCAATGTTAAGTGTGCAGGAAACTTGCGTGTGTTCGGGCAAGTCTAAAATTAATGGGTGTAACATGTGATGTGCCTGATTTCGGAAAATATGTCGTTGGAGACATTTCTAAGTACGTGATAGAAATTGTGCATCAACCAACCACCGTGCTCTACGTCCACCCCCCAACCATCCCGCAAATCTACTAGTATGAAAACCCCAATCAGATTCCCGTCATCAGGGTTGGGGGGTGGGGTAAATCCTTGCAGAAATTACGTTTTTTTTTTAATGATACGTTGATCAAACTTAACAAGCTTAGACAGACAATGTTGCGCTTAAAGCTGTAAATTATCGACCTTAGAGCGGCGGCGGGCGACCTGCGGCTTTTCTAATCAACATATGTGACTCAGTTGTTTTATTTTTTTTTTGTACAAAAAATGGTTTTGCTGGAAATAGAGAGAAAGAAAAATGTTAAGTATCAAACGCAAAAATATTACTCCTAGTGGAGTGTGCCACAGCCTTCTCTGGACCATGCTATAATGGTCAGAGTGTACCACAGCCTTCTCTGGACCATGCTATTATGGTCAGAGTGTGCCAAAGCCTTCTCTGCATCATGCTATAATGGTCAGAAAGTGCCACAGCCTTCTCTGGACCATGATATGATGGTCAGAAAGTGCCACAGCCTTCTCTGGACCATACTATTATGGTCAGAAAGTGCCACAGCCTTCTCTGGACCATACTATTATGGTCAGAAAGTGCCACAGCCTTCTCTGGACCATGATATGATGGTCAGAAAGTGCCACAGCCTTCTCTGGACCATACTATTATGGTCAGAAAGTGCCACAGCCTTCTCTGGACCATGATATGATGGTCAGAAAGTGCCACAGCCTTCTCTGGACCATACTATTATGGTCAGAAAGTGCCACAGCCTTCTCTGGACCATGATATGATGGTCAGAAAGTACCACAGCCTTCTCTGGACCATGCTATGATGGTCAGAAAGTGTCACAGCCTTCTCTGGACCATGCTTTAATGGTCAGAGTATGCCACAGCCTTCTCTGGACCATGCTATAATGGTCAGAGTGTGCCACGTCCGCTTGGGCTCTCTGGATGTTCAAAACATTTTATTACCGTTAATAAATATTCAACTTCTTAAGGGAATCTAATATTTCTTTTGAAAACAAAATGTTATAAGACGCAAGAGTTGGTTTTGTATTCTTGATAACGTGTTAAGGGATGCGTATAACATTGCAATATTGAGGTCAGCTAAAAAATATATATTGCATTTGATAATTCTTCTTAATAATACTCGATAATCAAACATGTGTCTTCTATATCTCTCCCCTTTATTACCATTTTCTATATCACTCCCCTTTATTACCATCTTCTATATCACTCCCCTTTATTACCATCTTCTATATCACTCCCCTTTATTACCATCTTTTATATCACTCCCTTTATTACCATCTTCTATATCTCTCCCCTTTATTAACATCTTTTATATCACTCCCCTTTATTACCATCTTTTATATCACTCCCCTTTATTTTACCATCTTCTATATCTCTACCATTTATTACCATCTTCTATATCACTCCCCTTTATTACCATCTTCTATATCACTCCCATTTATTACCATCTTCTATATCACTCCCCTTTATTACCATCTTTTATATCACTCCCCTTTATTTTACCATCTTCTATATCTCTCCCCCTTTATTACCATCTTCTATATCTCTCCCCTTTATTTTATCATCTTCTATATCTCTCCCCTTTATTACCATCTTCTATATCTCTCCCCTTTATTACCATCTTCTATATCACTCCCCTTTATTACCATCTTTTATATCACTCCCCTTTATTTTACCATCTTCTATATCTCTCCCCTTTATTACCATCTTCTATATCTCTCCCCTTTATTTTACCATCTTCTATATCTCTCCCCTTTATTACCATCTTCTATATCACTCCCCATTATTACCATCTTTTATATCACTCCCCTTTATTTTACATCTTCTATATTTCTCCCCTTTATTACCATCTTCTATATCACTCCCCTTTATTAAATCTTCTATATCTCTCCCCTTTATTACCATCTTCTATATCTCTCCCCTTTATTACCATCTTCTATATCTCTCCCCTTTATTACCATCTTCTATATCACTCCCCTTTATTACCATCTTTTATATCACTCCCCTTTATTTTACCATCTTCTATATCTCTCCCCTTTATTACCATCTTGTATATCACTCCCCTTTATTACCATCTTCTATATCACTCCCCTTTATTACCATCTTTTATATCACTCCCCTTTATTTTACCATCTTCTATATCTCTCCCCTTTATTACCATCTTTTATATCACTCCCCTGTATTACCATCTTTTATATCACTCCCCTTTATTACCATCTTATATATCTCTCCCCTTTATTACCAACTTCTAGATCTCATGAAATCGAAAGTAAGACGTATAGCGTAATAACAGTTCCCAGATAAGTCTCCTTTTGAAAGGACGGGTCGAGTCACAGACGCGAGTGGTCATCATTTTTGCCAGACTCCCCGCTCGAAAACCTGGCACTTGTGACGAGTACAAAATTCTTTCGACAACACAACGCCACTCACGGTGGACATTTACCGGCTTCCGTTATGAAAATATGTCAAGGGCGTATTATTTCCTGATATCGTGAGCCCCTTTTTTAACGACTACACAAGTGGTTCTTAAACTGTGTGGCATAAATTAGCTTTCGTTTTGTTGTTTCTGTTTTTGTTGTTTCTGTTTTTGTTGTTTGACAACCATGACTAACGGGACAATGTCGGATTCAGAGCAAATAATAGAGTGCCCAGCATGACAGTCTTGGTGATTAGATGCAATTAAATAGTGCCCAGCATGACAGTCTTGGTGATTAGATGCAATTAAATAGTGCCCAGCATGACAGTGTTGGTGATTAGATGCAATTAAATAGTGCCCAGCATGACAGTGTTGGTGATTAGATGCAATTAAATAGTGCCCAGCATGACAGTCTTGGTGATTAGATGCAATTAAATAGTGCCCAGCATGACAGTGTTGGTGATTAGATGCAATTAAATAGTGCCCAGCTTGACAGTGTTGGTGATTAGATGCAATTAAATAGTGCCCAACATGACAGTGTTGGTGATTAGATGCAATTAAATAGTGCCCAGCATGACAGTCTTGGTGATTAGATGCAATTAAATAGTGCCCAGCATGACAGTGTTGGTGATTAGATGCAATTAAATAGTGCCCAGCATGACAGTCTTGGTGATTAGATGCAATTAAATAGTATCCAACGTGACAGTGTTGGTGATTAGATGCAATTAAATAGTATCCAACGTGACAGTCTTGGTGATTAGATGCAATTAAATAGTGCCCAGCATGACAGTGTTGGTGATTAGATGCAATTAAATAGTGCCCAGCATGACAGTCTTGGTGATTAGATGCAATTAAATAGTATCCAACGTGACAGTGTTGGTGATTAGATGCAATTAAATAGTATCCAACGTGACAGTCTTTGTGATTAGATGCAATTAAATAGTGCCCAGCATGACAGTGTTGGTGATTAGATGCAATTAAATAGTATCCAACGTGACAGTGTTGAATGAAATGTAAAATAATAGAAGGCCCAACACACTTATTAAGGGACCAACCCGTTCAACGGCCACAATATGCTAAGTCTTTACAAAGTCATAAACTGCTTATACAGCAGCGAGCCACAAAATCGATTGTTTTGCATATAAACGTAGTGTGGCACATTCGCATGGCTCCGATTCCATTTGGATTTACGATTGCTCAAACCTGCGCAAGATGGGATTCTGGTCGCCAAGCAGTTTTTATTGCCCTGGGATATCAAGCATACAAGAGTTAATGTAACACAGGCGCAAATATTTATTGCAATCATGTCGATTTCAAGCCGCTGGTAACTTCAAAATCAAATGTCCAGCACTGCCTTTGCCACGGAATGCCCCGCACTGCCCTTCCCACGGAACCTAACTGGGCATTAAACATCGGCGTGTGTTCATGTTATTGGCCACAGCAGGTTCAGCTAGAGATTGCTGGGTGGGGGGTCAAACGAAATGTACGTCATAAAAAAATATTACACCTATGACATTTCAAGAACCTCTGTCTTAAGGCAGTTATAATTATAAAACAGTTAGAGTAGAAGGGCTTTTACAATACACGTTAAGCCATGTTTTCTTTTTCATATCTATCAAAATGTCTTTTTAAGAGAAAGGAAATGGTTTATGAACTGATTTTTTTTCTAAACAAACTCCGTGCCACACACACACATACGGGAACAATCCCTCACTCACATGCTCCTATTTCAAGGGCCGACAGTGTAACGCAATGAGTCTCAAACCAATGACAGTTTTAGTGTGAATTTTGTAAGCTTGCTTGCAGTATTCTACAAGATACACTGCCACTGCATTAGGTAAGATGGAATATGGATTGTGTTAAAACTCGCAAACTGGATCTGAATAGATTTTTTTATCTTCGGATAAGCATGAAAGCTGATACCTGCACGCAGGTATCCTCATAACTTATGTATCATAACCGAACTTTTGTATCATAACCTAATAGTATCTAACCTAATAGTATCATAATAAAGCTATATCAAAGCATTATCAGAAAAACTGGTTTCTGACTTCTATGTACGTGGTGTACCTTTCAATAAAACCTCTACAAGTATTGGATTCGTGCATTAAGAATAGACCAATAAACTAGCGTGTATTTAGAATAGACCAATAAACTAACGTGCATTAAGATTAGACCAATCAACTAACGTGCAATAAGAATAAACCAATCAACTAACATGCATTAAGAATAGACCAATCAACTAACGTGCATTAAGAATAGACCAATCAACTAACGTGCATTAAGAATAGACCAATCAACTAACGTGTATTTAGAATAGACCAATCAACTAACGTGCATTAAGAATAGACCAATCAACTAACGTGCAATAAGAATAGACCAATAAACTAACGTGTATTTAGAATAGACCAATCAGCTAACGTGCAATAAGAATAGACCAATCAACTAACATGCATTAAGAATAGACCAATCAACTAACGTGCATTAAGAATAGACCAATCAACTAACGGGCATTAAGAATAGACCAATCAACTAACGTGCATTAAAAATAGACCAATCAACTAACGTGCATTAAGAATAGACCAATCAACTAACGTGCATTAAGAATAGACCAATCAACTAACGTGCATTACGAATAGACCAATCAACTAACGTGCATTAAGAATAGACCAATCAACTAACGTGTATTTAGAATAGACCAATCAACTAACGTGCATTAAGAATAGACCAATCAACTAAAGTGCAATAAGAATAGACCAATAAACTAACGTGCATTTAGAATAGACCAATCAACTAACGTGCAATAAGAATAGACCAATCAACTAACGTGCAATAAGAATAGACCAATCAACTAACGGCATTAAGAATAGACCAATCAACTAACGTGCATTAAGAATAGACCAATCAACTAACGTGCATTAAGAATAGACCAATCAACTAACGTGCAATAAGAATAGACCAATCAACTAACGTGCATTAAGAATAGACCAATCAACTGACGTGCATTAAGAATAGACCAATCAACTAACATTTGTCCTCTGTCTCATAGATTTAGAGTCAATCTTTAATATAGCTAACTACACACTTCATCTTTTTTTAATACATTGAAATACGTTTAAAGCCAAAGCGATTAACACGAAAAATTGGTCAACTCGAAATAATAATGCGGTCCCGAGTATATATATATAGATATATTCTTTTTTGCATGTATTGTTTAAAAGGAAATTCTCTTAACACGTAGAATTATTTCGGTCCGCTCAGTTTAGTGTTATCGATTTCACTGTAATTGGTGAAGAGGTAATGAAAAAAACTCAAATTTGTGTGTTCCGATTTCTCGGAGTTTGAGAACACGTGCTCCACATCTTGACACAGAAAACAAAAAATAGCCCGTGTTAAGCTGGTATTAGCTCCTCGGCCATTCTCACCTTACATCCCCGGGGGTCCGGACATCAATAACGAGTACAGTCCTCAAATAGAACATTGAATCCATGGGTGATTGAAATTGGAGCAGGCTTTATATCTCTCGCCTTACTGTGTGTGGAGGAGAGATGGTGGATTTTCTCTCCTCCCCCCCCCCCCCCAATCATTAAATCCAAAGGGTAAAGACAGAATTGGGAAAAACGAGCGGCTATAAAATAATGATATATCAAAATTCAACATGAAATATTCCATTTATAATTATTAGGATTGCCTTTTCTGGCTTCACACAAGAGTTGTTGTTTTTTTTTCAATCGCATAGCCACAGCCAACTTATCAATCATAAAACTTTCCAGGCAGTGACTTAGGAAGCAGGTTGGGAGGGCGAAAGGGATAGCAGGGGGTCAGTCCTTGGAGGCACTAACCCTGGCTACGCCATTGTCTCCAAGGCCGCACGCCCTGAAATTGGTATGTCTTTCTTTAAAATCAGGACAATGCCAAATCGGCAAGGTAACAGAGAGGCCGAGAATAATGCAGAGAGTTCGTGGGGGGAGGGAAGGGGGCATCATAGCTGAGCTCACCTTAATAGTGAGCACGGTGAACGACAAGGATAAAATGTAGGGACAAGTAGGTGTCTTCTGTATGTCTAAATACCCACAGACAAATACCAACGCCCTTGTACTTAGATCCGGAACTACTTTTTATTCTGAGAAACCACTATCTAAAAATTTGCTTTTATTAAAGCATACGTTAATCTTTATCTTCATAGTATGTCCTTAAACATTCGCAGTCCCTTCGCAATCGCACTGTGCCTAATCCACCTAATGGATAACGTGGATAAAGTGGACCAGGTCCTGGATAAACTAATTGTATCCGATTTTTGTCGTCGGGAGCTGACCAAAAAAAATTGGATTCGCTGAGTCGGGGTAAGCCCCTCGGTTGCGAAACAACAAAACTCAACAATAACAGCTACACATCGCTGATTTCATCCGAAAGTTTTCTTGAGCCGAAATTGATTCGATGAACTAGATCAAATATTTCGAATAGTGAGAGAATGTTATATGAATATCTAATTTTTCAAACTATGAAGTAGACCTACACATCGTAAAAAAAAAAAAATCCGGAGTAATATGGATTTTCCGATGTTACTATTATTCAGTCATTTTGTAACTAGGGATAAGCGCCGAATTGGAAGAAGTTGTCGATCCCCGGAGTCTTGGAACTGAATATTTTCGGAGTCGGAGCCGTGGAGGTGTAAGTCGACAAGACAGCCTTTGCGTGTCCGTGTCAGTGACTCATCTAAATAGGAATACCGGAGACGTTCATTGCCCCGCGGGGGTGGCAGTCGGTGTTTCACAATGACCTAATTTCAGAAACCAGGCCACAATGGAAATGAAATCTCCCAGGGCGGCTGAAAGCATAACCTGAACCTACCAAAAAAGAAGCGTTGATGGTGGGCTAATTGCATTCTCTGTAAGCCTCTTGGCATTGGACGGGGTTACTTCGGCATGGGTTAGGGTTCCTGCAATGACAGGGATTGAGTAAAAAAAAAGGCATGGACAGAGTCTAAAATAATGGGAGAAAAGAAAGGGGAGAAGAGAGGAGAAGAGGGGGGTCAGTCCAGTATTGAGTGGTTACACACAAAGGATTTGGACAACATTTAAAATGTGTCGTTAGTGTTCAATACGCCTAACTAGGCTGAATTTTCATTCATACACACTTAATATACACGCTATTAATCAAACGCTGGCTGGCACTTTTCTCCCCTTAACCCACCCCCCCCCCCCAATGTCTGTCAAATCTCGAGGAGACGCAATCATGCAACTATTGTGTAAGCATAACATTACATTATACGCTAAAACAAAATTGTTCACCACATTTCTTTAATACGCGTCGCCAATCTTTCGGCAATCATAGTCATTAGAACAACAATAGGGGATGGAAAAAAAAAAGGGGGGGGTGGGAGCTGTGGTGATGTCTCATCATACCAATGAGAAAGCCGTATGTAGAGTTTCAGAATTTGGGTCAATCTTCTTTTTCTTTTTTTTTTCATATAGTGCGCCATACACTTTAAGAGTGTTGCAATATTTCAGATTCGACTCACGTTTCTCATTATAACTTCCATCTTCTTCCCTCAGAAATTTCATTTCCGTTCCATTCTTGCTGTACATAATATTAATAGCATTTAAATCTGTCAGTTTTTTTTACCACTTCCGTTAAAGCAATTTGCCCCAAAAATAGCTATTCTACCGCCATTTTTATAACCATCCGTACCTCGCTCAGAGGCACATACGCGGGGGGGGGGGCTGTCAGAGGTGGCGCCTTCAAACATCTAGGCCCTAAATAAATATATGCGTTGGCCCGCGGGTAGTGGAATGGCCCTCCTGTTCTGTTGGATTCCCTTAAACCTGCAACAAAATCTACTACCTCCAATGGGTCGCTAATTTATTTTGGCCAAATTGTCCTCTAATGCCTCTTGGGTCACACTTGTATAGGTGAGGGGATTGTACGCATTTAGTATTTGTGCTGATTGCTGATCCCGTTCACATCGTGGTGCTGCGAGATAGTGTTGCTCACTTTAAGTCCGTCAAAGAAAGAAAAAAAAAAGGGATGGAGGGGGTTGGAGGGAATCCAGTTCCGAAAAGAGCTCGCCAAAATTACTTACAATATATCGACCTAGAGAGTACATTAACAACTAAGGTTCACGATGACGTCATCAAGCTCTCAGAATATTTTTTTTAGGATTACGATTTCCAATAAACTGAGAAGGGGGTCAATCGTACAATTACATACGCACGCATACACACATGCATACACACACACATACACACACGCATACTCACACACATACACACACACATACACACACGCCTACACAAACACACACACACATACATATACATACATAAGTACAAAAAGTATTTGAAGATCTTTCTGTGTATTTTTGTTTATATGAGTTAAGTGAAAATCTGCGAATTCAGAAACAGATACCCGTGTCCAGTTTTTAAAAAAATGACATCTTTCTTGCGTCTAGGTCTAGAGACAATGTTATCTTGTTGTTTTTAAATAACTAATTTTTGTTGTTGTTGTTGTTTTCCCTTTTATTCATCCATTCTCATGAAGTAGATCCATATATCTTAGAAACAGTTGATATTTTGAGCCATGTAGCTTCAAAAGCCCAACAGCATGTTAATGCCACAAATCCCCGTGGTGGGGGTGGGTGGGGGTTGTGTTACTCCAATTAAAGAAGTAAAAAATAGGGGGTTGACCCCGGAAGGGGGGCGAGCCTCGCGGGTAATTTCAGTGATGATTAAGCGCCCTGAATATTTATAGAAAGACTTTACGTTGATGTTGAAAACAGACACGGATGGCCGGTGTGAGAACCGTCTTGGGACAGTTGTGGGATGGTACACCATTGAATGGCTGTAGTGGGAACCGTTTTGAGACAGTTGTGGGATGGTACACCATTGAATGGCCGGAGTGAGAACCGTCTTGGGACAGTTGTGGGATGGTATACCATTGAATGGCGGAGTGAGAACCGTCTTGGGACAGTTGTGGGATGGTATACCATTGAATGGCGGAGTGAGAACCGTCTTGGGACAGTTGTGGAATAGTAGACCATTAAAGCTCTTCTTTTAGTTTTACACCATGTCCTTTCAACAAATTTAATTACTTTTCCACCCAGGTCGCGTAATCCCCGGTCAAAAATATCAACAATCTCAAAGTATTCTGGTTGATTCGTCCACAATTTCTTAAACTGCAACAGGTGAGGTAATCAATCAACAGCCCCGGTTCTCCAACGCCACTGAGAAAACATCTCATATCCTGATCTAAATAAAGACATAATGTGGAAATTAGTTTTTCATGGTGTATCATACACCCCCATGAAATTTACTTTTGATCCGCTGCTGTCACCGTCGTGTTTTCCTTGGAAGTAGTGGAGCTAGCTAGCTGAACCCCCACCCCCCACTCCCCTGGAATTATATCTCTGACATTGATGTCCGATTTGCTGTCATTCTAATCGCCATTATCACCTCTCCTCGCCAAAGTACCTTAAGGGATATTGTCGTATCACCCATCATGCCTTATACGTCCAATGTCATCTCAGATAATACTATACCGTGCGGGTGCAAAGACGCCAATGTGCTCATTCTTGAATGGTTTTACTTTGAACAATGCGTGTCATAATGCTATGCGTCTGCGCATGGCCTGCAAGGCTCAGCGCACCAATCATTTTAGAGCGCAGCACATCAATAACGTGGGACCAGGTGTCTTTTGTTGTTGTTGCATTTTTTTTAACGGATGCTATTTTCTTTTAAGCATACAGTTTATGTAATGGGTCATAAACCGTGGCTTAAAAACGTCACTGTGAAGAGATTCATTTAAACCAGGTTTTTTTTTTGACGTGAGTGCAACTTTGAATATTTCTTGGCTCATCGTTAACTTCGGATGCTGAGTCAATCTGAGCATTATGTTTCATTACTTTTTAGCACAGAAGTGCACAGTGCGGCTGACACAGTGCGCCGTCCCTAGACCAGAGTTCACTGCTTGCATATATTCATTTATTTTTGTTTCTTTATTTGGCATCCATCACAATGTGAGGATGGTGTAGACGTCACAATGTGATGATGGTGTAGACGCCACAATCAGACGATGGTGTAGACGTCACAATGTGACGATGGTGTGGACGCCACAATCAGACGATGGTGTGGACGCCAAAATGTGACGATGTTGTAGACGTCACAATGTGACGATGGTGTAGACGCCACAATCAGACGATGGTGTGGAAGCCACAATGTGACGATGGTGTGGACGCCACAATGTGACGATGGTGTAGACGCCACAATGTGACGAGGTTGTGGACGCCACAATCAGACGATGGTGTAGACGCCACAGTGTGACGAGGGTGTGGACGCCACAATGTGACGATGGTGTAGACGCCACAATCAGACGATGGTGTAGAATTAACAGGACGCAACCAAAAGGCCTGGGATTGACTCAGTGGTCGGCGGGCTGGGATAAAGTTCCTCAAATGGGGGTAAAACTGGAAATATTGGTGTTAATGCGGACACAATGGACATAAATAAAGTAATATTTGAAGCGCGTATTAATGGTTTGGGGAGGGGGGGGGGATTATATCATTACTCAGTTGGCCTGTGTAATAGCCAAAAACACCCAATAACTTGTGACAATACGTCACAATTAACATAAAAATACGTCATTCAGTAAAGCGCGGGAAGAGCGTTCATTAACTAAAAAACTCTCTAACACACCGCGCGCAATAAACATGACATTCAAACGCAACAATAACTAACGAACTCCCATACTCGACATATCCCCCCCCCCCCTTCTTTCATTTCAGATTTAACTTACGGAGTTAAATCGACACCCATGCACACTACTTCATTCAATTCATTGGCTCCCTGTACAAGTACGGATTGACTATAAACTCTCTGTTCTCTGTCACAACTTTTTCTCGAATTCCTGTCCTTCCTATTTAACCGAACTTCTCTGTGTCTATTCAACCCTTCGACAGCTTCGTTCATCCGCAGACTGGCGTATTCTTTCTGTCCCCAAGACTCGCACAAAAACATACGGTGCATGATCTTTCTCTTACTGTGCCCCCAAACAATGGAATTCTCTTCCACTACACATCCGCAATATATCAACCATCACAGCCTTCAAAGCTGCACTCAAAACATATCTCTTTAAACTCTACTATCCTGAATGATTCCCCCCCCCCCCCTCTCTCTGAACGATAGACGATACTGCAGGGTGCCGTCCATCGCTTGACATTTAAAAAGTTATGGAGTGGTTGAGCGAATACACATTTGTTGTTGTTTTTTTTAATTAATGTAAGTTAAGTTTTAAGTTCATGATTATGTTTGTTAAATTGTATGTACAGCGTGGTGAGCCCAGCCCTAGGCTGGGTTACCATGCTATAGAAAACTATCAATAATAATAATTATAATAGCCAAACACACCCAACAACTTGTGGCTACTAGTGGCTCGGCAGCTAGTGCTCTCTTTCTGTATGCGTCATTGTTTGTCTATTCGCCTATTTTATCTTACTCTCAGTGGCGTCACTAGAATTGAACGCATTCCCTCAGATAATATCCACCAGTGCGGTCTTCTCATGCTGTCAACACTTCCAGACTTCTCATTGGACCTCACCTGACTCAGTCTGTTCTAGTAACACTCTGCTCTTGTGACAGTCTGCTCTTGTGACAGCCTGCTCTGGTGGTACCCTACTATCCACCGGTGACATGTGACATCATGCTCTTGTGACAGCCTGCTCTGGTGGTACCCTACTATCCACCGGTGACATGTGACATCATGCTCTTGTGATAAACTAAGTTGTCTTATAAACCTGATTTGATTGAGCTCTGTCAAATTTGCTAATTTTCATTTATGTGTCACCCTCCTTGTAAGGGTGTCTCCCCCTGTAAGGATATCCCGGGTACGGTCCTAGTGACGCTCCTGCTCATGCTAAAAGCTTCAACAGTTTTAACGACAGCCAAAATACAAAATTGTAAAAAGCTATTTCCTTCTTAAACTTTAATATTTGACACGCTTTATAATAATTGTGATCAGTATTTTCCAGTTTTAAAACGCATCTCCCCATCACCCTTCCACATCCTTCCAAGTACAGATAAGGCATATCGATAAATTATTTTGTGGGGTATAATTAAAGACCCTAGTGATAAACTGTGACCGTTTCTTATCAGGTTTAGCCAAGTGTACTGCATTAATTTGAACACAATAACATGTGCCTAAGACCCTTAATTGAACAAGAGAAAATTATCACATTTTATTAGCAAAAAGAATATTTTAACTTGATTATCTCAAAATATGTATTTTATGACTTATGTACTTTTAGCACTAAGTTCTTCAATTAGTCATATTGTTTTATAAATCTTGAGACATCGCGAGCCAGCTGGCGAGTGAAAGCTTTTAACTCTGTTATAGCCTCTTTAATAGCCTCTATTTAATCTATGTTTAAAGTACATGTAAAAAGTACCTAAGTACCTAAGAATTTTTTTTTTTAAAAAAGGTAATATATTTGTTTTTAACCGAACAAAAATAATTATGCCATAATTTCAGGGCCTTGGTAGGCAAATGCTGCCCGGGAAAAGACTGAATATACTTGCCCTCTTCCCACAAAAAATATAAATTATGACAAATATTTTGCATGAAAAAATGATGGTCTGGGAGCCCTCTTCGCCCCTCTCCCACGGCACTGACCCCCCCTCCCCTCCCCACCCAACCCCCACTTGGAAATTGAAATTGGGGATAATTTAAGAAAATTATCTTTTGGAAGTAAGAATGATTCGTATAAAAGATGTAAGGGAATTAATAAAGAAAATTTAACTAAACTATAAAACATGAGAGTTATTCTTAACACTTATATTATGTAAATATCCTTATGTACGCCTTATTTATCATACCACGGGTGAGGAGTAATTTTAGATCCTATGCGTCGTCACACATTTTGTATCCTGTATACAAAGTCTGAAATTTAAATTTATGTTGAACTTTCTGTTGCGATTGACGTAATCTGACAGTAGATTTCATGTGTATAAATTTAATTATGACTATGATGTCTGTTTTATTGTATTAAAATGTTAATTAGATTTTTTTTTAACGAATTTTTAGTTCGAAAATGTGACGAGTGGTGGTCAGAGATTTGTGACAGATTGTGACAGACGGATGGGGTGATATTGTCCGAATATAGCGGGACGTACTTTATGAACGACCCCTTTTCGTTACTAACTGTTTTGACTTTCCGTCTATTTTTAAAAATAAAATCTGCTCCAGATGAACCTGAAGGTCTTAGGAAAGATAACGTATGCACGTGCCAAGGGCCTCCGCGCCTTTTAGGGCCTCCGCGCCTTTCAGGGCCCCCGCGCCTTTTAGGGCCCTCGCGACCAGGAATCCAATTTTGATTTTCTCTTTTTTCATATTCATTATTATTTTAATATATTTATTTATTTATTTAGGTTGGGGGGGGGGGGCTAGATATTTATCTTCATTAAAGTAATTACGTCATATAGTGGTTAGAATTTCGAACATCTCCATAGACAACAAGAATTAAAATTATAAATAAGGGGAGAAAACATAAATTTATGGGAAGCAATTTTCGGCGTCCATGTGACGATAATCATCAAAGGGAGAGTATTAAGAGAATGCAGTCTTCTGGTGACTGGTTGGATGAATAGAATTAAAAGTACAATGGTGTAGCACAGTGGTTCCCAACCTTCCTAATGCCGCGATCCTTTAATACAGTTCCTCGTGTTGTGGCGACCCCCAACCACAAAATTATATTCGTTGCTACTTCATAACTGTAGAGTGCATGTGTGTACAATAGTCTATGGCGACCCCTGGGAAAGGGTGTTTCGACCCCCAAAGGGGTCGCGACCCACAGGTTGAGAACAGCTGTTGTAGCGTTTGATAAAGTAAATAATTAGAATTTAATGAAGCCTAAAATATAGAACAAAATATTTTAATGTTATTTATTACATGAAAACAATCACCACTTACCAGACCTTAGCCCTTATATTTTAACAATTTAATTTGTAAAATGCTTACGGTCTGGTTCAGGGGCGATACTTTTAATTGTTTGTATCTCCAAACTAATACTTTTAATTGTTTTTATCTCCAAACTAATACATTTTAAATGTTTGTATCTCCAAACTAAAACTTTTAAATGTTTGTATCTCCAAACTGAAACTTTTAAATGTTTGTATCTCCAAACTAAAACTTTTAAATGTTTGTATCTCCAAACTAAAACTTTTAAATGTTTGTATCTCCAAACTAAAACTTTTAAATGTTTGTATATCCAAACTAAAACTTTTAAATGTTTGTATCTCCAAACTAAAACTTTTAAATGTTTGTATATCCAAACTAAAACTTTTAAATGTTTGTATCTCCAAACTGATACTTTAAGAGTAAACGCTGACCCGTATCCTTCCACTCACCTTCTTCGGTTATTGTAAACTAAATTTTTACCTAATAATAAAGGAGGGGCTCTTATACTAGGGGTGCCCGCACCCTGTATGGCGCAGGTGACTGTGACAAGCAAATGGTGAGGGAAGACCCCAGAAAATCAGGTTATGTGACAGCTAGAATTATATAGTCTTATCTGACAGCTAGAATGTTTTGGTCCTATGTAACAGCTAGAATGATATAGTCCTATGTTACATCTGGAATGATAAAGTCATATGTGATAGCTAGAATAATATAGTCCTGTATGACAGCTAGAATGATATAGTCAGGTGTGACAGCTAGAATGATATAGTCCTATATGATAGCTAGAATAATATAGTCCTGTGTGACAGCTAGAATGATATAGTCAGGTGTGACAGCTAGAATGATATACTCCTATGTGACACCTAGAATGGTATAGTCCTACGCGAAATGAGAACACAGAAGAAATGAAGACAGAAGAAATTAGAACACAAACGAAATAAGAAAACATAAGACATTAGGACACAGAAGAAATGAGGACACAGAAGAAATGAGGACACAGAAGAAATTAGAACACAGAAGATTTGAGAAACAGAAGAAATGAAAACACAGAAGAAATTGGGACACATCAAAAATTAGAACAGAAGAAATTGGGACACAGAAGAAATGAGGACACAGAAGAAATTAGAACACAGAAGAAATTAGAAAACTATAAGGACCAACAAAAGATAAATGTGGGTGGAGAATACGAACCAACCAGGAATTGTACAGTCTATATCAGGATCCTACGATAGTAGCAGAAATGGAAAAGGGTAGGCTACGCTGGGAAGTACACTTAGAGAGAATGCCAAATGACAGAGGAGTGAAGAGGCTCAAAGGCAGACCTAGGCTTAGATGGATGGATGATGTGGGGAAAAAGATCTACAGCAGCTGGGAATCCAGTCATGAAAAAAAAAAAGCATTAGTTAGGTTTGAATGGAAGGAAGTAGTGAGGCAGGCCAAAAACCCAAAATGGGCTGCAGTGACACAGGGATTGATAGCTGTCGGAACTAATCGTTTCTACGCCGCTGGCAAGTACCCATAATTTTCTTTCCGCTACTGTCCTGGTGATCAGTGTTTCTTTCAGAAATTTTCCCCCGAGGGGGCACTTTTGGCGTTCGGGGGGGCAGTGCCAGTTTTTCAGTGGCCAGAGGCGTAGCTAAGGGGTGGCAGATGGGACATATGTCCTCGGGCGCCAGACTAGCGGGGGCATCTAATGGGCTAAAGTGTTAATGGACGAAAATAATAGGTTTCAGAGTTTAGCGGAGGGGGGGGGGGTGTAAAAATGAATCTTGTCCCCTATCATCAAAGACTCGCGGTCAGTGACGTAGAAGTGGGGGGGGGGGGCCGAACATTTGGTCTTCCCAGGTGTCATTTTTTCTTTAGATAGAGCGGCGGGATTTTCGGACATCTGCAGAGTTTCTATCGAGAAATGTAGCGTGGCAAAAAAGTTAACCCACCTAGGGTGGCGCTAACACTAGGCACGCCGCTGGGCAGTGTATATATCAGCACCAAATTCGGCTGTCATGGCAAGTTATTTTTATCGGGAAGTAGGGCAGCAGAAAATGTGTGATTGTTTAACAATCAAGAGGTGCATTTTGAAGTATACATGATTCGAATGTTTTGATAAGACTTTCATTTGATCGGGGAAAATAATTTTTCATGCGTCAGGGGAGGCATTATGGCGCTCAGTGCCATACATAAACTAAATTCATTATGGTTGTGGTGCGCCGAAGAAAATCATTTGACACAAGATTAGATTCAACCCGGTAGTCACATTGATCGACTTCAAGGACAAAAAAAAAGGGGGGGGGGTAGCAGAAATTGAGGAATCCGAAGAGTTTGAGCAAAAGTGAGGGCAGGGATAACCTTAATTTAAAAATAATAAATTCAAAATGCAGTGATGCATTGTGGTGCAAATTTTTCTACTTCTTTTTCTGTCTATTAAGGGCCCACGATCAATTTATTGATCATTATGGCTCCTATGAATGTAGATGGGATTTGCAATGTTTCTATGCCTGGTGTTGATGCGGATATTTCACTGGTAACACTGGTTTAAATGTATCTTTAAGGCAATGTGTGAAGGGGCATTTCAAACGTTCATATATTTACTGTTAGATGTCTCGTAGAAAAATGCTAAGAATACATCAACATACACCAACTATATGTGGACTACAAATCAGCTTATGATAGCTTAGACAGAAAATACATGAACGGTGCTGTGCTGGAACTTGGAGTCCTTAACAAACTTACCCGACTCATACATATGACGATGGATAACTACAAAAGTAGAATCAAAGTACAGAGGGAGTACTTGAGGGAGTTCCCAATCAATCTGGGCCTCAGACGTTGAAATCCGTGTATCATTTTCAACATCACTTTAGAAAAAAAACATTAGAAACATACGTGTGAGCATCTGAGAGGTGGTACAGAACAACCATAAGGAACTTTATAAAGCCAGCCACTGCAATACCTGGCCTACACAGACGATATAGTGCTACTTGGTAGAAACAGCACTGATGATATCATTAAAACTTTCAGGGAACTTGAAGATGTGACGGTCAAAGCTGGTCTTGATGTAAATAAAGCGAAGGCAATATTTATGATAATGTCAGGAAATACGCACTGATGACTTCATCAATATGAACATCTACGCCTTTGAGAGGGTAGCTACTTTCAAATATCTAGGGGGTCTATAAATAAGCAAGAGGAAATACAATCGGAGGTGCAAGAAAGAATAACAGCATGCAACCGTTCTTGTTTCAATTTACAAAAGCTACTTCAAAGCAAAAATCTCGCTAAGGGAACAAAGAAGGCAGTATACACCACAATCACAAGACCAGTAGTGAGACTTGGTTCCTACCAGAAAAGCAGAGAACCTGCTAAATATATGACCCGATGATAGACAATTTTGTTTTGGGAATCCGTACAAACCAAGAGCTATATCAATTGTACAAATACCCATCCATAGTCACAACAATATAAAAAAAAGGCAGACTGCCCTAGGCAGGACACATTGAAAGGATGCCGGATTCTGGAGCAACAAAAACGATATACAGGCAGAAACCTAGGGGCAGACGGCTCATCGGTCGACCAAGACTGAGATGGATTGACGATGTAGAGAAGGGCTTACAAAGGTTGGGGTTCGCACATGGAGGTGTAAAGCGATGGATCGATCCCAATGGAAGAATGTGGTGGAGCAGGCCAGGGCCCTAAATGGGATGAAGCGCCACTGATGTAAAAATTTTTGACATTTGGGTGGGAAGCGCTAGAAATAACGATAATAACAGGACATCACTAACTCTTCCACCAGCACAATATTAAATAAATTCAGTCCAGTTGGGAGCCCTTAGGGTATGTTTTTTATCGAGAGATATTCCTTAGACTCGCCCCTTAAAACTTTATAGGCCCCGGAAATTTTTTGATAAGTTCAAAATGCAAGAATGCATTTTTTTTTACATACCGTAGTTAAATTTAGCTTCGCATTATTATACACTTAACTGTAGAGCAACGGGAGAGATGCTAGTTAAGATTTTATGTGTCATTTGACCTAAGAGCCATCGTGTGAGGTCTGCAACCCACAAAACTGCATGGGGCCTCGTATATTTTAGGGGCTTAAAGTTAGGCTGTAATTACATTAAATTATCAACTGCCTAGGTAGGGAATATATAAGGCAAAAAGACAAAACAAACAAAATTATAGGAGAAGAATGAAATATTATTTAATTGTTTCAGTTCAAACTACTAAATTTAAATCATTTTTCTGAATGATAGGACATTTGAGAACATCACAGATATTTCAGTCTAGTTTTCCTTTAACTTGAAAGAATTGAAGTTGTTTCTATAATGAATAACAATGTCAAATACGTCAAGAAGCATCATCAGGCCCACTTGTGATAGTCTAGTGTACCCCTGAGGACTGATCTTTTCTTTCTTTTTCTTTATAAAGCAAATAACTTATTATCACATGGCTTATTTGTTTTATTTAATGTGAACGGAATCTTCATTTTTGGGATGCTAAAGCTTACTGATGGTCCATGCATACTTTTAAAACTACCTTTTTAGTCTTATAAAAATCCAATTAAGTACCGTAACTGTAGGATGATGATAACTGTAGGATGATAAATGTAGGATGTTAACTGTAGGATGATAAATGTAGGATGTTAACTGTAGGATGGTAAACTAGGATGATAACTGTAGGATGATAACTGTAGGATGGTAACTGTAGGATTACTTTACAAATCAAGAATTAACTGAATAAATTGTGCTATCCAAAATCTGGTTAACATAAACTCAAAAATGCTTTCCTGCGTCAAGAATTAAATCGTCTACAAAATCATTGTCTCTTGGTGGTAGGGGCAAACTATCAATGTATTGATCATTCCAGCTCCAATGTATGTAAAGTTTATTTGTCTTTCCTGTGGGGAAATTGGATTCAATACCAGGGTCTTCTGCCAATGATTTAGTTGTAATTGCTTTAGCAAAGATTTCATCTGTAATTTTTTTTCATACATGAAAACTATTCATAATTCAACTGATTTAATAAACAGATCACTCTCGTGTAGTTGAAGCGTTTTGCGAGATATAATGGTACTAACCTCCAATAAACGATCAAACCACTAATGAGCTTGAAATCAAGTAATTCTTGTTGAAATTGAAATATCTTTAGTTTCTGCACACGAATGAGTTCCATGTGGTCCAGTTAGAAATTGTACATAATAAATATTTGGTATCATATTACTCCCAAAGCATTAACACCAGTGGTGCAGCTATGGTTTAATGCCACCTGGGAACCCCCCCTTTCTTAGTGTTAATGAATTCGCTAATATAGACATTTTTATTAATTAGGTTGTCTGTTAAATTCATTTCTGGAAATTTCATCATCAACTGTGTCAACCTCCACTGGATCTTTCATTCTGGCAACATTTGATCTTAGTTTGAACCACATTTTTGGGTCAGCTGTACAGCTCTCACAAACAATGTCACCGTCTTCATTATAAGACAAGAAACAGTTGTTGTGACCAATTAATGCCATCTTTCCCTGAAAATACATACATAATACATTGAATTAAATTATAATATAACAGATTATATTTATAAAAATAAATTTATCACTATTATGTGAAGAAGAATCTTATAATGAAGTTTAGGTAAAGATAAGAAATGTTCACAAGGCAAATATATAAAATATTGAAACAGAGAGTTTCAATTTAAATATTTTTGTACATTGTATTATATAATAAGATAATCTAGTACTACTAGATTTTCTTATAAGATTAATCAGCATTTATTTCAACAAAAAATAATTGTCTATTTAAGATTTTGTTTTTTAGACATACCAAGTGGAAGAAGAAATTATTTAACTCTTTGAGCCACATCCTAATTTATAAAAACCTGTCTTTATCTTAAAGGAAACTAATATTAGTTCCATGCTACCAATATATTGCAAAGTCAATGAATCAGCCATTAAAAAGTAAATTAAAAACCTGATTATGTACATCTATTTAAAATACAAAGAAATAGCATCACTGACTAACTTCTTTAAACACAGGTTCAAACTGTTCCCTGCTCCCAATGGTTTCAGCTATACTAACAACTCTGCCATCAGTTTGTAAACTCCAGTATTTGCCATTCACAGACTTGAAGGCAACTTTCGAGCTATCTATCTTAATGGTTGTGAAAATATCCGCAGGTTTGGTGGGTCCCTGTCCTGTAAAAAATTAAGAAATGAAAATTAAAAATATGTATGAGCATTTATTATAATCACAAATAATAAATATCTAGGTATGTATGTATGTATATATGACAGTAATGCTGTCAATAGGCGTGCAAAATAAAATTCCCAAAGTTAGCACTAATTGGGATTCTTATAAAATGCATTACTTGAATGAATGTTTTTGTTAATAAAACGGCTTATGGTAAATACAAAAAAACAACATTACAATACCCTAACAAGCAATAAAAATCATGCATTTTAAAGTTGAGTTTTAGTTAAAAGTTGATGCTCACTAGAGTCCTCGACTTTGTGATTCCAAAGTTCTAAAGACCCCTTGTCCAAGACTGTGATGTAAGTCAGCTCTTCTATTTCAATAGCAACATTGGCTGGAATGTCTGTGATGTTCTTAATGTCCTGTCATTCAGAAAAAGGATGTAATTTATGAAATTTGAAATCAAACAATTATATAACATTCTTTTCTTCTCCAACAATTTTGTTTGTTTTGTCTTTTTACCTTATATTAGACAGTAATCCTTCATTTGGAATCACTTTTTTACAATTTTTTTAGCTCCTAATTAAAATGAAATATTACTTCTTTAAAAAATTTACTTTCTTGTATGCATTTAATGCTTTTTAAAAAATGTGCTTTTAAATCTAAACCACTTTACTCATCGCTTCTTTGGGAATACACAAACATCAAGATTTTACATTTTTACTATGCTTTTGAATTGACTACCTTCTCAGAACAGGAAGCTATGTCCAAAATACTGTCATCACATTTTTGTTTATGGCTTTTATTCTGTTTGGACCTTATTCTAACAGAAGATAAAAATGTCAATAAAGACAATTTTTTTTGGACATCTTGAGAAACAATTTAAATGTCCAGAAGGTATTATTAGAATTATACCATCACGCTCAAAAAAATATTTATTGTTGATAATTAACGTCTATTGCGTTGAACTTAAAGAAATTTTAATTAACATGGATTGAATCTTCATATTATGTTTAAAGACATTTCCATTTTTAAAAATAATTTCATTAGCATAAGTATGTCTCCAGATCTATCTTGTGGTCCACTCATGTACAACAAACATACACTCATATTTCCCTTAAAAAAATGTTAATAATGTCTTGTTTATTCCCTAATCCTTAGGCCCTGCTAAAACCAGATGGCTCAGAACATGAAATATAATGGCACTTACAGGCAAAAATGGTAGTAATAAAAAAATTATTACTGCTATACAAAATAGGTATCAATTATCTCTATTCATCAAAGCAACATACCTTTTGAACTTTGGCCCCAAATCTGGATTTCCAAGAGCTGTTTCTAGTTTTTCGATTGAACACTGTTCCTGTAATTTTGTTAGCTCTTGCTTTAAAATATTAACCTCTAATTTCAGTTCTTGAATTTTGTCTTCTTTAGTTAGAATTTCCTTTGTTATAATTTCAATGTCTAAATTTGTTTGAGATAAATAGCCTTCTGCTTTACTTTTCTCCTGTTTATCAATTATTGGAACAGCAACATTTTCCTCTCCAGCGATGGTCTTTAATCTATTTACTTCACTTTTTAAGTTCAAATTTTCTATCTTGAAAGCTTTTCTTTCCCTTTTTAACTTGTCAATGGCTGCATCCTTTCTTTTCATATTTTGGTTCACAACTCTGACATTATAGATTTTTGACATGTCTCTTAAAGTTTTTCGTGATGATCTGAGTTTAACCTTCAGTTCTGATATGGCCATCACGTAAAATGTTCTTCTTTTAGAACACTTCTCACAGTCTGTTTTGAGTTGTTTTTCTGTAACTTGTGATAGGCCATCTGACAGCTGCTGAGCTACTTGTGGAAGGTAACATTCATCTTGTGTTCTTGGACCTGTTATAACGGTATCAACAGAGCTGGAAGTAATTGAAGTAGTGGAAGACAATAACTGCCTCTTCTCGGTGACTGGTGGTTTAAGTGGTTGCAACAAAAAATTCTGAATTTTATTATTATTCCAGTTTACGTTTAGTGTCCTTTTCAAATTTAATAATGTTTCACCAACATTATCAACAATTAAAGTAGACTCAGGCATCTTTCGCTTCTTTTTTGAACTTGATACTGGTACATGTACAGGTTTCAGCAGCAGGTCTTCTATCAAGTGCCAGTTTCTATCAATAGCTCTCTTTAAACTTGAAACCTTTTCCAAAATCCTTTTTAGATTTCCTTTGATGACATTTAAATTTGACACATAGTTACTTTCAGATTGCTGCAGGCATTCATCAAGTATTCTTGCAGTATTTGACATATGCTTGCCATTGGTGTAATACAGATGTAAAGCAAAACCATCCCTGTAATGCTTCGTGATAGCATCCTGAGCAAAACTTGCCACAAAAATTTCAAAATCTTTAATTGTTTTTTTAATATCATCAGCCATAGCCATTTTATAATAAAAACACAAACTCAAACAGAGCACAATCACAGGAAATGATAGTAATTCTGAAAAAAAAAAAGATCAGGAGTTTTAATTAGGATTATTATGAAATTATGATGAACACATATAAATAATAATTAAATAATTTTAGATAGGCCACACAATGTTCTTTAATTTATGTACATTTATAGTTTGTTTAATAACTTAGTACTATAGGCTAGGCTCTCTTAATGACTTAATGAAAGTTAATGTCATTGCTCATCTCATGTCACAGCACACCTTGGCCTTGATCTCTTTGACTACTAAATCTACTTTGAGACTTTGTTTACAAGTGTTATTGAGTAAGTTATTGACCCAAAGCATGCTCTTATATATGAACTATATTAGGCTTAAAGTGTAATTATTATTAAAAACCAGTTATTAAAAGTGTATAATTATAATCAAACAACTAAGTTATAATACAGGATTTATTTATTAAGTTGTTTCAAAAAGGTTTTAAATAATAATCACTGTTTACATTAGATATACACCACTTCCGGTAGATCGAGTGGAAAAAAACGGCGGCCTTCGTTTTTCTACCGCCGGCGGCGAAAGTATTGGGGTGCCTAACCTAGACCTAGTACTATTAATCAATAGTAACCTAGTGGCTAGTGGAGCTAATGCCGATTTCAATCATAAAAATTAAGTATTATTAATGGGATATTTAAGATTTCTAACTACTGAAGTTAGTGCTTTAAATTGAGTTTATTGAGCAATAGCTAAAGAATCAATACTCTTCTATAACTTTCCAAAATATTAAATTAGGTTACCGTACGCTTGATTGAGCGATTACTTCAAGAAAAGGTGTAGGTGGCGCTTGACTTCGTTTATAGTAACCAAAATGGTGGTTGACGAGTTCAGACCAGATGAGAGGCCGAAATTTATGATAACTTGAACAGCATTTTATACACACTTTAATGTCAATTAATTCTCCCAAAACAATTTGAAGGAAAAAGTGAGTGTGATAAATGCAAAGTTTATATTCATTATCGGGGGAAAGTCATATAAGTAAGTACCGGGTAGTCACTGATGACAGCGATGGCAATTTAATGTAAAAAAAAAAAACTAACAGTGTAGTGTATAATAATATGACGAGTAGATGTACTAAGATTTTAAGACAAAATGAATGTAATGTAAATTTAATGTTGAAATTGTGACTCACTAATCACTTGAATCGTCGAGTGAGTCTTGATATGCTAACATACTGTGACATACACACTACACAAATTTGCCTGAACATGGATGAGACACTGAGATATAAAAAATATATTTGACTGATATTATTTTATTTAAATTTACAAAGATTAATTATGATTAGGCACTAAGCCTAATTTAGTATATTATTATCATTATTATATCCATCGAGTTTGAGACCATTGCCATTAATAGTTAATATTATATTAATACTTAATATAATAATATAATAAAAACCAGTGCCTGTACTTAGTCACTATATACTGACTGTGACTGTAGTGTTACTGAAAGTAAGTGATGTTCTCCAGTGTAGATAAATTTGCCTACTATTTTTGTGATTGTTATATTTTCTAATTCTTTTTACATAGATATAATATAGCAGTAAAATTAAAATAGAAATAGATAGCAGGCTAAGGTAAGAGGGGCCATCCATAAAAAATTACATCAAGACTCAATTGCAATTATAAAATATAATATGATGAAAATAATTTATGAACAAGTCTGTCTACGTCTACTTCAAATGAAATTTATCATACAATAAAATTTCAGATGGCTGAAAGTTTGAAAGGGAATCTTGGCTTGAAGAGCAGTCGTGAGTATACCTATAAAATATAACTTTGTCAAAATTTTAAGGCTATATCATACTATCTATATCTATATACATTATATGAATGAGTGACAGTTTGGTGCAGATGATGAAGATAGACAGTCACAGATTTAAGCAATTAATTAGGCCCACTAAGGATTTATATTTCATCATTAAATTCATTTTTATAAAAATAAAAAAATGTTTTTAACCGAAAATTAATCATTCCAATGATCTATCTTGTATGTCTTTGTAAAGGTAACAGATTTGTCACACAAAGACCTAATTATCTCTAGCCTAAATGTACTTTATTTACTATTTAATCAGCCCTGGCACCTACTGCTTGCAAGTTGTCAACCCAATACTTGGTTTTGGATCATATGACCAATCACTATAACAAGATTGCTAATGCAAAATGTAGGTAAACATTTAAGCCAGGTTGCTTTGTGTTTAGCGCTGTGAAAAGATTTTTTTAACGCTTCCATGCAAAATTTTTGAACATGTAAAACCAATGAGTTCTCATTTGAATTTTTCAAGTTAAAATTTGTCAAAACTAAAGTTAATATATAATATATAGTCACTTCCATCATTCTTTCATGTGAGTTATAATTATTTATGGGAGAATGGACATTTCTGAAAGCATAACAATTTTAGTCAAAAAATATTATTTGTCATGTTTTCTTTGAAACCAAGTTAACAAATCTCAATAAAACATTTTTTAAAGGCTTAGTGCTTAGTTGTATGGGGCAACAGTATTGAATTATACATTTATATTTAATTTAAAACAAAATTTTTTCTTTCAGCTGCCATTGATTCAAAACCACCTAGGAGCCTGACAACAAGTCAAAAAAGTGAGTTGACTGGCAAGGGCGTGTTACACCGTAATGTCATAAACAATTTCTGGAATTATGTATATTTTTTAATGTTTAAATGGCATAAGTGCATATGGTTTTCCTTACTCTCTCTTAAAGAGAATATTTATATTTTTTATCTCTGAAACTCTATCCTTGATATTATATTTTATGTCAATATATCATATTAATTCATTCACTTAAAGATAAATGTTTTTATTCCACCAGTGCGTGACAGAAGGAACAGAGAACTGCTCATCAGCAGTCCCCGGCCCCGACAAGCGTTATCAAGGTCTTACAGTGACTTGCAACGATACCAGGACATTTTTAATGTAAAAAAATTTGCTTATTTTATTTATTAAATAGGTAGGGTGAAGTGTTTTTTTTCTTCATATTTCTATAATGCTTTTATGCCAAGCCTTACATGTTAGGAGTAAGTGTTTTTCCAAGTCCTCTTATTATGCTTGGTACCAGGCATTAATAACTTCTTGTCAGTTAGAATTGATACTTATTTCACGCATGTCAAGTTTCCATTTTAATGTAAGATATTACCTACAGGATGAGCCTGAGGATGAGGAAGAAAGACTTGTCCAATCCATCATGAAGTCCACTCTCTTGGACAAGCCACAGGGCAGCAACAGGGCCACGCATGGATCGGCATCACAACAAGAATCACATTTCAACAACAGCATTATGTACAAACAGGCAGGTGACGCTCACCAAGGGACAAGGCATTCACGCCCAACATCTGCCCGGTCAATTCATTCTGCCCGGTCCATTCGTTCTGCTCGTTCAGTACAGTCGGGTCACTCTTTGACCAGCATGACATCCAGAGTGCCTATATCATCTCATGACCCTACAAAAGTTACCTACCAAGGTGACTTACTTGATAAAAGGCCTCATCTTTTCACAGAGCCTGACAAAGCCTTCACCCCTAGAACTCTCAAAGTCAACCATGAATCAAAGCTAAAAAACTCTAAGTGGTACAATCCGCCTAGGGTCAGTCGTAGTGCATCCAACAATGCAGATGATACAAAAGAAAATGCTGGTCGTAAGCCCCAACCAAGAACAAGAAAATCTGAGGTATCACCAGACCAAGACCATCAAGATCCACAGGCCACGGCTCAGCTATCAGAGTCAATGCTGTTAGACATGACAGTGCGCAGCAGAGATGGAAGACACGCACAGGATGGAGACCATGACGTACCCCGGCTGGCCATCACCATGGACCAGGACCACATGAACTGGCTGCAGGACCAGGCATCCAAGGCTGAAGTGAGGCAACGCAGTGCGGGGAAGCTCAGGTCGTCTCTCCACTCTGATGATGAGCTTCATGGAAGGTCATCAGAGGGGCGTCACTCCGGTCTTGGTGACTCAGTCAGACTCGAAACAGCAAAAAAGTAAGTGCTTTTGTTTGATTGGTTAGAGATTAGATAAGTGACTCGTTACTTAGAACATTTAGATAAGTGACTCGTTACTTAGAACATTTAGATAAGTGACTCGTTACTTAGAACATTTAGATAAGTGACTCGTTACTTAGAACATTTAGATAAGTGACTCGTTACTTAGAACATTTAGATAAGTGACTCGTTACTTAGAACATTTAGATAAGTGACTCGTTACTTAGAACATTTAGATAAGTGACTCGTTACTTAGAACATTTAGATAAGTGACTCGTTACTTAGAACATTTAGGTCTTGGTTGTTTACTCTGGCCTTTCCCTTCACACAGCTTAAAAAGTCTCCACAATGTTATTCTGATTTTACACATGGTCAAAATATCATGACAATTAAATAATATATGCCAATAACCTTATTGTGTGGTGTTTGCTTCATTACATCCATTTAATATATGATATCTCCTCTACACAGAGTTATGTAAAAGGGAAATTTTGTGTTTGCTTTTCTGACTGATAGCTTAATTTCTTTGTCTGAATCCAGTTTTTTTCAAATAATAAAACCATGCATCTAATTATGCTAATATGATCTTTTTTTTGTAATTCTAATTTAATTAATGTTATGTTTATTTTGGGTTTCACAAATAATATAATTACTAGATTATTCCACCCAAAAATAAATTATTGCAATGTAGAGACAAGTGTGGGACACTCCTATTGAGAACACCGTTATAGTTACAGCCATACATACACACCCACATATTACTATATGTGATATTGTCTTTCACTTAATAATTATTTTTTCCTTCTCTCAATGAGAACTAAAATTTAACTCACACCATTTCTTGTCCTAATTTGTTACATTAACTGTTTTGCTCTCAGGTTTGTAGCCCTCCTTCAGAACAACACCCACACATACACAGTCTACCCCATCTACTGCAAAATAGTTTATTCACAAAACTTGCCCTGGCCTGGCCGTTCCATTTGTGTTAATCTTCAGAATCACACTGTCTTTTGTGAATATAAAAATGGCTCAACAAATACAGTTGCTCTTTTTCTGCATCGCTCCTTTTTTTCTTTTTTTTTTATATTAAACCCTCCATCTTTTCTATTTTGTTTTGTAATTCCCTGACATCCTATGAAGCTGGTTCGCAGTTGGTTCTGTGACATCACAGTCATCTATGGCTACTTGGATCAGCCAACGCATACTGGAGGAGTGAGTAGCAGAGCAAGGTGTTGAGATTGGAACTCATCTCTCTAAGTCTTGGTGTTGTCTCTGTTCAGTTTGGTTCATTTTTTTTCCTCATGGAAATTTGCTCTTCATTTTTTTTTTTGTTGATCACATTCAGGCAGAATGAATCCTGAATTATCACAACTACTTATCTAGTGATAATCTAGGTTTTTTTTATACAATTTTGTTTCACATACCTTCCGTGTAGAGAGCTGTATTTATAATTTATGTACAGCATAAAAGAAAAGTCAAGTGTTTTTCTAAACTTGAACTCAGGTGTGATGAACAAATCAAAATTACCGGGCCGTTAAGTTTGTCCCTTAACATTTGATGGGTATTTCTACACACGGTGATTCCTGTTGAGTAATAACTTATCAGCTATATATTTTGTTGGGGTTTTTTTTTTGGTTTTTTTACAAAGCAGATTTGTTGCTTTGAGAAATCATCTCTGTTTCGTTGATACAAAACCACAACCAAATGAGTTTAGAAGAAATTTATTAAAGTTGAAATAGTTTCTAGTTATAAAATCATGTTGTATTGTTATAAATAATATTTTTTTAAATATCTTATTTTATTTATAATTTGACTTTTTCCTCCATGTTTAAAAGTTTCAACTTTCACCCGCTCAGTAGCCTAGGACTCTAGGACATATTATTTGTACTCAGGGCCGGCCTTAGGCCACTGCAACCTATGAGGCCGCAGTGGGCCCCGCACTTTATTTTCTAATACAAAATCTTAATTTTCACTTATTATCCTTATTCCTACCCAGACTGGGCACCGCGCAATCCGTTTCGCAAAGGGCTCCGCAATTGTTAGGGCCGGGCCTGTTTGTACTAGAAACTGATAAATACAATCATCAAAACCTTTTTTTCACTTTTCACATGAAATTGTCACCATTAGATTTGAAAATGTCACTTAACAGTCGACATGAATCTCACTAAAATATTAATTAAATTTACTGTTTATTTCCAAAAGAGACCTAAATCATTGCTCCCTGTCTACAAGCTGACCTTAATAATTGCTCTTTGACTTCAAGCTGACCTTAATCATTGCTCTCTGACTACAAGCTGACCGTAATCATTGCTCTCTGACTACAAGCTGACCTTAATCAGTGCTCTCTGACTACAAGCTGACCTTAATCATTGCTCTCTGACTACAAGCTGACCTTAATCATTGCTCTCTGACTACAAGCTGACCGTAATCATTGCTCTCTGACTACAAGCTGACCTTAATCAGTGCTCTCTGACTACAAGCTGTGATTTGAATTTAAATCAGAGAATTGTTGAAAACTGCATAATTTGATTCTATGTATCCTGTCTGCATTCTCTGGTCATTGTCTTAAATTAGAACCTTCTCTACTACCTAGCACGATGTTAACATTAATCTTTCAATCTTTGGGCTTCATGTATATTTTATTAACAACCTGGTATGGCTTAAACATTTCTTGTCTTGAATTTTAAAAAACAGAAACTTTTCCAAACGCTTGCAATCAGTTGAGTCACATATTGATATATTTTACATTTTAAAAAGACATTGACCTTATCTGTTTCACAGGGATGAAGAGCAGAAGTACCTGGCCTTTGCTAGGGAAGTCACAGATGATGTCAGGTCTCGGGGGATCTGTGCTGACAGGTATGTGTCTGTCTGAATCTGTGCTCAACCAAAGTCTGTTAATATTAATATTTCCCATCTCTATGTCAAAGTTTAATGATTACAGTGACTAGAAATATCCTTCCAACAAGGGCAAAAACATTGATTTATAATATTGAGCTTGCTTTCAAACTAAAATTGAATTCCGAATTTTTTTTTTGAAGTGTTCATTCATTTTAAAATACTATTTTAATTTCCCTTGTTGCCTTGTACCAACTGATTGAAGAATTACATCTGGGTAACATTTAGTAACAATGAAAGCTGTTACCCAACTAATTTTCTGTTTAAAAAAAAAAAAAAAATTATACCTGTTAGTGTTAGTTAAATTGTGAATAAACTGCCTAGGCCTAAAGAAATGCCCCTAAACTTAGTTATTTATTAGATTGCCCGGTACCTTTGTGTGTGTTTTGGTGCAAAGAACAGTCAGATGGCATTCATTGTGATAAGTTCTAGAGTTGTAGGAGGTGTAAATAGTCAGCCATTCATTAAATGATATTGGAGTTTGGACATTGTTTCAATTTTGCTTGTCTTCCTACCTCCTTACTTCAGTGTACTGCACAGAGTATTCGACAACCATATAGAGCGGAGGAAGCATGAGTTAGATGAGGTAAAGATGAGGTTAGATGGAGCATGGAGGGGTGCAGGGTGTGAATGGAATAAATCATGAAAAAAAATAGAATGGAAAATAAAAGATAAAATATTTAAGTCACGAGGGTGGATAAATCTGATGACATTGGGTAGAAATATTTATTAAGTTTATTGAGGAGGGTTTCAATTTTTTAAAATAAAATTCATTTTTCTCCACAAGTGCGCATTATGTCATCTAAATTCATATATGATTCATTGTCAGGTCTTTTTGTTAAACAGAGAATTAAGGGGTGGTTTGGGGGGGGGGGGGGGGGAATGTATGGCTTTAACATTTTAATATTTCTTTTCAATATCATTGATCATCAAAAACGAATTAATTAATGAGTAAATACTTAATTTATATCCTTTGGCAAACCGCAGGCACGCATGAGAAAAGTAATAAGTGACTTGAAAAAAGACTTGGGCTTATCTGAATTTGCCTACACCCCAACCGCCACCAACAGAAAGCACAGCGGTAGAGTGAATGGCAGCCCTGCCCATAGCAAGGGCAATGGGAGTGTGGAGTCTGGCAGCACTAAAGATGACAGCTTGTCATTCCCCATCATCAAGGATGACATGTCAACCCTGGAACCCCTGAATGTCATGTCTGACATGGGCACAACTCTGGATTCGACATCCACCATCAAGTTTGGCCAGACCGGAGACATGTTTAGCACTATCAATTCTCTAGGGGAGCAAGAGGCTCTTGAGGAGAGCAATCAGCAAACTGACGACAGCCCTTTGACTGCTACACAAGCTCTGATGCAGTACCAACTCAGTCTCACAGCTGATGAAGCCAATGGTGATAGGAGCACTAGTGATGCAACTAATTCTCACACTGAGCCAAGCCACTCCAGCAATGGGAAACAAAATCACATGGGTCATCCTGCTAAGCTTGTACGTCCAGCAACTGGAGAAAGGAGAACCACTGCCGATGAGGATTCTGCATCTGACACATCTGGGGTGCAGAGGTCAGGCCCAAACACTGTTGAAAATTTGAGCCGCGTGAAACGAAGACAACGCATGCAGAGGACACAGGATCTAGACCTGTCATCGAGTGCCACATCTGACCAGATCAACAGCCATTCACTTTCCAGACATGACACAAACAACAGCGACGACACGATTGTCGGTCACAACGGCGGCCTTGTCAACAAGAGTTTGAAGTCCGGCAGTCACCTGGAGGGTTCTCAGGATGTAAATGATGACACAGACTCAGTGATAAGCTCTGTATCATCTCAGAGGCCTAAAGCCAAACCAAGACTTGCTCGCAGTCAACAGCCAGCAATTGTAGAGTCACATCAGGATGTCAAGGTGGACTTATATCAGGATGCCAAAGTGGAGTCACATCAGGATGCCAAAGTGGAGTCACATCAGGATGCCAAAATGGCCTCACATCATGGTGATAACTCTGAGACTGACCAGGTCAAGCAACCAGATGAGGATGATGGTGATATAAAAGAGGAGTATGAAGATGATTATGAAGATGATTATGATGCTGATGGAGATGAAGGTCAAGGTGGTTCTACTCATCGTACATCAGATGATGATTTCTGATATGTCTGTGACCATGACTATTTATTAATCAGAAAATATGATGCTTACATGCTATTGGGCTGGTATTTCTGAGAAAATTTTCCAAAATGAATCCGGGTATTTCCAGTTGACCTGCCATTCTGGAAGCCTATATTTCTCAATATTTTATGTTTCTATTAAAAAATTAGTTCCTTTTGTAGTGGTGAAATAATCATCTAAAAATTTAACAAATTGGCCTCATTAACAATTTAATTGAAAGAAATCATTACAGATGTAGATTAGAGAATGTGGAGTTATTAAAAGTGGGTCATGAACCATTCATTCGGACACCACTTTGACTGTGGGTCTTAAACTGTTCTTTTTACACACCAATTTGACAGTGGGTCTTAAAAAAGTGTTCATTTTGGGCACCAATTGAACTTGTTTACCACCAGACTTTCAGCTGAATCCTAGACTGACTTTTGGTTTGGATTTTTTTTTTTTAATGTACCAGCAATAGCAGGAAACAAGTCGAACACATTTCAATGCTGCAGATTCTGGGTAGCACATCAGCATCTGATGGTGACAGACACTGATTTCTTGATGACCAATTTTTATACCACAATCAAGTGGGATTCTTTTTATATTTCTCTGAACATCTGCAGCTGGCCAGTGGTGCAGTGATGGGGGAGGAGGCCACTGGTTAGGCAGTAGTATGAAGAGGCTGGTGCCAACTTCATGTAGTTAGGTGGAGTCTGAGGAGTGAAAATGTCTCTGATTTTGTATGAAATGTAGAAAATTAGAATTGTTTAACCTCATATACTGGACTTTTACAAGATTTGGGCAGTGAATATTTGTTACAAAGTTAGCATTTTTAGAATAGTGCTATCTGCTGGGCTGGTATAGTGCTATCTGCTGGGCTGGTGTAGTGCTATCTGCTGGGCTGGTGTAGTGCTATCTGCTGGGCTGGTGTAGTGCTATCTGCTGGGCTGGTATAGTGCTATCTGCTGGGCTGGTATAGTGCTATTTCATGGACTTGTATAGTACTTATCTTATGTGTAATGAAATAATCTGAGAGTGTTGAGGAATATCAGCGTGGCTGGTATTTATATCATTCCGTCTGTTTTAATGCCCCACCAGAATTAAAGTGTCCCATCTGTACAAATAAATAACATTCTATTTCCACATGTGTGAATGGTGTTTGAAAGGACTGAACACAGGCCTATCAACATCTCAATATTTGGCATGACACAGTTTCAAGTACTTACAAAAGGGAAGTCCCTGGCGCTGATCAGCACCCCCCCACCAAATCTTTATAAGTTGTTCATGTTTAATACCCTCCAGTCTGGTGATCACCTTATATCCATGAGCCAAGATTGTCTGTGATATTCTTACAAAAAAATAAACTTGAATATATTCCTCAAACTGAAATGTTATGTTGTGATGATTCATTATAGCAGACTAGATCAGTATCCCTAACTAGACCAGTATCTCTAACTAGACCAGTATCCCTAACTAGACCAGTATCCCTAACTAGACCAGTATCCCTAACTAGACCAGTATCCCTAACTAGACCAGTATCCCTAACTAGACCAGTATCCCTAACTAGACCAGTATCCCTAACTAGACCAGTATCCCTAACTAGACCAGTATCTCTAAGAATGTGTGTGGTTGTCAGTGACTTGATTAGTACCGGTATTTCTGAGTGACTTGATGAGTGTTTTTCATAAGACTTTTTAAAAAGCAAAATTTAAAACTGACCAATTGGTCGAAAGAAAGAATTTAAAACTATAGAAGTAAGTAAGAGAAATTAATTGTAGAACCTGCATTTATTGCTGACCCAATGCAGCTACCAGTACAACAATTATATTTGTAGAGCACTGGTGAATTTTTAGACATCGCATAATAAAAATTTAAAGTAAATAAATTGAATGAACCATTTTCCTGATATAATTTTCTGCTTAATATTTAGAGCAACATTTCAGGGAGGTGAGTAGGACATGTGTGTTATTATTATTATTACAAGATTTAGAAATATTTTGTTTTGCTTCTTTTGAGGATCATCTATATCTTTCATTTTCATGTACCGCCTAGACATAAAAGATCATATCTTTTTTTTTTAATAATATAAACCTAAGTAATATGGAACATTTTGATTGATTATTTTTTTTTTAAAGTAAAATTTAGGTACTTGTACTAGGGTGAATCATCATAAAATGAAATCTGCATTTTAGTTCACATCAAACTCAGATGTATATGATATCTTGGAACAGATTACTTGCTAAATAATGTACACAAGATATAAACATTATCTTTCTGGCCATGAAAAATTGAATCCTAAATAAATACTTTTTTTTTTTAAACTGTTTATTTTAAATTATAATTTTAATACATTCAAAAAAAATTCATTATAATAGTTATCAAGCAACTTTCACTAAACAATAATCTTTGCATTTATTCATTACAATAAATGACAGAAAAATAATGCTTTATCTCCATCACATTTTTTTCTTTTCTGTCTGGCATGTAGGTTATGGAACCTAGCTTTGTTACTTCCCCTGTGAACATAACTTATCTGCAAGTTTCAGAAAGACAAAGATGCACTGCAAGCTGCTACATTTTTTTTTTTTTAAATTCTCTAGCAAAGCTATGGAATGTATTAATGTAAAAAAAAAAATATATAAATTCATCATAATAAGCCTTTCAAGCTAGCTCAAATGTATGAAATTAATGGCAAGACATCATTAAAAAAAATGTGCTATACCTTCGCCCCATTGGTTGTGCAATCATTTTCATAAAGTTATTTGATTACATCAGATTGTTCACAGCCTTTAGTTAATGCCTCGTGTGAATTTTTAAATTTAAAAGTTGGCAAAGGTGATTCTCTCTCAAAATTTCCTTCTAAATACTTACCAGTTCATACTGGATGATGAGTCTACGTTGATAAATACAAAAGTTCTTTGATGTTATAGCAGACAAAGTACTTAGTAAAACATTTCTATCATGGATTGTTGTAAACTGAAAGGCTTGCATATTCAGACCTGTTTACTCTTACAATTTAGACGTACAATGTACGATTTTGAGGTGTATACATTATATATAATATATACTGTATGTTTATTTTGTTTTTCTATTAAGATAACGCATTGTACGATTTTTAAGAGTTTGAGGGTAAACAGGTCTGCATATTTAACTTATTGCAGCTATTGTTTTCTAGCACAGCAAAGCAGACACACGTTTTATGGCAAAACAATTAAAAAAGTAAATTTACAAGCAGTCCTTGAAAACAGTCAATGGGCAGATTTGTACAATGGTTGGCTCCCTGTATATTCAGAAACTTAGGACCCACCTTTCCTCTCACTACATTAAGACACAAAACAACATGTTAGAATTATTATGGCCAGTCAAATTTGTTCTTCTGAACTTTTCAACAACTTACAGCAGGGTTCTTAATGACATGGTCTACCTACTGGCAACCAACAGCAAGGTTCTTAATGACATGGTCTAACCAACCAGCAATTAACAGCAGGGTTCTTAATGACATGGTCTACCTACCAGAAATTAACAGCAAGGTTCTTAATGACATGGTCTACCTACTGGCAACCAACAGCAAGGTTCTTAATGACATGGTCTAACCAACCAGCAATTAACAGCAGGGTTCTTAATGACATGGTCTACCTACCAGAAATTAACAGCAGGGTTCTTAATGACATGACCTACCTACTGGCAACCAACAGCAAGGTTCTTAATGACATGGTCTACCTACCAGCAATTAACAGCAGGGTTCTTAATGACATGACCTACCAGTAACAAATTGTGCTCTTAAAAATTAAAGCTCACGAGAAGAAAAAAAATTTGATTTGAACAGAACTTTGATACATAATAAACTGCAGTTAAAATTGTTCCATTGGTACAGCCTTGAGCCCTAACTTATGTGCTGATAACTATTTATTGATTTTAAAAAACATTCTGCAAGTTCAAATATTTGCATTATGTATTTTTAAAGTACGAATGCAGCCCTTGGAATGGTTTGAGATCTATTGTACAGTGTGACTATATAAAGGCTTGATTTATTTTTTTATTTTTTTTTGTGTGGACATTGCATGAATGTAAATTTGTTTCACATGTGATGTAGGTTGACTGCTGACACATGGGGGACCAATGTATGAAATGGACTCATAACCAATAACACATGACTGTATGATCATAGCTTTACAAACATTTAAACAAAGATTGTCAAAAGTGGCTGGTTGGAGGCAAGCTAGTCTAGTCAAGATTGTGTGAATAGTGGCTAACATTTTATTACAATGATACTGAGAGCTTTTTAAAATACGTTTCCGTACATTTTTAAAAAACTGCAGGTATTATCTTGACATCATTTACAAAATAATCTGGCGTGATAGATTGCAGTTTATCATATTACAGGTGGCTGTATTTTATGACAAATTTATATTTTCAGAGTAAACAAAATATTTTAGACCAAAAAAACTAGTCATTTGACAGAGATTGACAAATGATCCATGGGATGTTAACGACTCCTTTAAATTCACACCACTTGAATGGGAAAATGAACTCATGTTAAAAAAAAAATTTAGTATTATCTCAAACCTTTGGAGACTACATAAAAAAAAAATCTGACTTAATCTATGTTTTTTCTAAATTTCTATAGCTGACTCGTTTTAACAGACTCACAGAAATTTCCTAAATTAAAATCTTATTATTTCCATTTGATTGCCTGAAAGGAAAAAAAAATTAATATATTTGAGATTCATTGGAATAATTACTTTGTCTCATAACAATAATGTATAAAATGAAAAAATAGATATTTCATTAAAGCACTCCAAAAAAAAAAATTAAATAATTATGGTATGGCAACTTCAATTGCTACATAAGTTACCTTACCGAACTGTTTAAAACATCTGCAGCGTACAGCCCTTCCTTGGAATAACGATCCAACGTTGAGGCATACATCGACAGCTCTTGTCTGTTCTTCATGGCAACAAGTGTCTGTCAACAAAAGTTGTTTCATTTATTGATTGAGGGTTTTTAGTGCTTTAACTCCTTATGTTTACCCGTGCCGGGTGCTGGGAGAGTGAGTGGTCTAAACTGAGTCAGTCCCAAGCTGGTGGACTGGAGTTCAATCCCCAGCAAAACCAATAACATCCCCTGCACCCCAGCATTGGATGGGACTCGTTAACCTGCTTATATTTCTAAGAGAAGGCAAACTCTGATATCAAACCCAATACAGCTAAGTATCTAAGCTTCAGCTCTGTAGAGATCAGTGACATACCGAACAAACTCCTTAATAGGCACAAGTTTCAATTAGGACAAGAATGCTCAAATCAATTTCAATAAAAGGGGTTAAAAATTGTCTGCGCGGCCACTGAAAGAAGGCTACTTGGCACAAAAACTGATGGCATGGGAAAGAGAGGCACGCACCAATTGCAACACAAAGATCAAAGTTTTTTTTTTTTTTTTTACTTTTTAAAAACCTACATCAAAAATCTACTGATTATTGACATTTCAATTTTTTTATCCCACTGATAGTCACTGTAATCTTAAAAGTTTTAATGTGGAAGAAAAACAACTCAAAGATGAATTGTTTCTATTTTGTTTTTAAACTGCTAGTGCTGGTGAGACACAGTCTGAATTTGTTCTGGCACATAAAAGTCAGTAAGCTTAATATTTCGATATAATTCATGGTAAGTATTTAAAATACTTACATCTACAACAGCCTTGCTGCACTGAACTTTCTTGGCCAACTGCAACCTGAGGTCAATGTCACTGATCATGGCTAAATATTTGTCTAAAATCTGTGGGGGAAACGTGATAGGTTTACAAAGCAATAACATGCTGTTTTTACCTCCATAACCCAACACACTCTTAAATTTTCTAAAGTCACAGTCAGGTTGATTTCACTAAAATGAAATGCACAATTCTGCATAACTATAAAAAAAAAAATGAAAGAGGCTGGTAAAATACTGGTATGTTTCATTATTTTTTATTACAAGTGGACAGATAACAATCAAGGATTCTTACCTCAGGAGGTGCATTGTGCTTGTGTAAAATTCCAACTACTTTGTCAAACCCTATGCAAGATTTCAATTTGGTACCACCAAAAAAGCCCTGAGGAGGGAATTTAAAAAAAAAAAAAGAAAAATTTTAATATATGAGAATCATAAATGGCAGCTGGCAAATGTATTGTAAGATTGGTTGGACTAGCTTTATGTTTTAAAAATATGAATAAGAATTTGATTCTAATTTACAATAAATTCATGTCATTGTACATTTTTTTTAATACTTGTTGACACAAATTAATCTGGAACGTTAACAATAAAATTAATCATGTTAGAAAAATTATCTCAGTTCACTTTGTTTCAGCCATTTAAACATAACTTTAGCAGAATATCACAGGTTATTTCATATATGTCATAACAACCTCATATGAATTGGGATGAAATTCATTATAGAGACCAGGTATTACTTCTTACCTTAGCTGTCAGCAAGGCTTCAATATCCTTCCACTGACGAAGCTTGGCTCGTGCTGATATAGCCGTCCATGTGAACTGTTTATCAGAAATCTAGCAGAAATTGAAAATTTTTAAATTTTGGATGATTTTTTTTATGCCCGTCACCCAAACATTTGCTGCTGGACTGCAATGAAATTATGCCCTTGTTGTGTTTCACCCAAGCTTTGTAACTAGTTAAAGGATATTCAGATTTGAATTTCCGGAACAAGATTTAGTAAATATTTTCACCTGATAAAATCTCAGTTTTATCTGGTCAATCAGAACTTGTTTATAAGCAGGCAAATATTGAACAGCTTTGATGCTTCAAGCCAATGTGTCTATTAAAAACAACAGCTGGTTTTAATAGGAGAGGACAATGAATGAATAATGTTTTAAAATAGCTATCTGTATTTGGAGGCTTACTTGTTTGAACTTTATGTTCATTTGATCACCATATTTAAACACAGCACAGGCAATAAATGACTTGACATAGTAAAAGAAATCTAATCAAATAAGCCATCTGGACTTTGGATAGATGCCCTCACCTTTAAAATTGTCCAGTCAGATATCTTAAAGTCATACCAATTGGTGCTTTTACTTTTAAACTAGAGAATTAAGAAGCTATTTATTCTATTATAAAAATCTCTTAAAAAGCATGGTTCCTCAAAATAATTAGATTATTGCCCAGTTCACAAGAATCAAATTAACACCAATCATGGAAAAAATATTTATTTTTAATTCTTGATTTTTTAAATTTTTTAAAGCTTTTAACATTGGAGGATTTTCTGTTTCAAATAATGAGAATATTCTATCACTTAAGGCAGTGGTTCTCAATCTTCCTAATGCCATGACCCCTTAACACAGTTCATCATGTTGTTGCGACCCCCATTCACAAAATTAATTTTGTTGCTACTTCATAACTGTAGAGGACATGTGTTTTCAGATGGTCTTAGGCGACCCCTGGGAAAGGGTTGTTCGACCCACAGGTTGAGAACCGCTGACTTAAGGCAAACATTTATGGCTAGTTCTGCTACTAGAAACTTGTGTCAGTGTAAGGCTTCCTACCTTGTGTCTCTTTTTAACAGCCAAGGGACTTGCTAAGCAGTTCTGGGAAAATATATTAAGAAATAATGAAAATGATTACAACAATTTAAATCCAATGGTGTTACAGGAGCACAAGGAGACCTAAGTTTTCTAGAAAAAATTGTCTTTTTTTTTTTTTATCCTGTGAATTATTTCTTTAAAGTGTTGTATAATGTCTGCTGCACTTTTATGAGACAAAAGGGAATTGAAAGATGAATCAGTAAGAAGCTCATTTATTTTTACTTCTCACTTTCTTCTTCTTCTTCTTCTTCTATATATTAAGGGCCCACGATCAATGTATTGATCTTTCCGGCTCCTATGCATATAGAGGGGATTTGCAATGTTTCTGTGCCGAGCATTGTTGATGAGGATATTTCACTGGTTGCAAGGGCAAATCGGTGAGGGTGTCATGCACTGGGCGTTGGGAGGCCTGGGGCAACAGACGCAAAAGGGTCAAGTGTTCCTTTTGGAAGCTTGTTCCAGTCCCTGGTTGTCTTTGGCAGGAATGAGCAGTGACAGAACATTCAGATTTTATATTGGATTTGAATGTTAATGGATTTAAGCATTAAGGGATTGAAATGTCAATGGATTTAAGTATTAATGGATTTGAATGTTAATGGGTCAAGTTTTGCACCATAAAAACTGGTTTTAACCAAAACCAAGCAAAGACAGCTCCATATGTCACTTGGAGATGGCGTCGGTGGGCCATCAATCGTGAGCTCTTAATGCCCCCCTGGCACACCTCCACACGGGCCAGACGCCGGGTCTCCCCACCGAAGACAGCTAAAAGATAAGTTTTGGTTTAAATCAAACGTAAACCAAAGTTGAGTACTTTTTGAGGAGCCAATTCAAATGTTTGGTCTTTCTCTATGTAGAAACATCGAAAAGACCTTGTCATTAACATGGACATAAAAGGGGCCTGGTATTCTCTAGCTTTCACTAACCTCAGCCAGGTCATAGTGGTACATACAGCAATAGTACACGGTGGTGACCACGGATAAATCAATTAGAGACCTCTTCCTTGGAAAATCTTTGAACAGCGTGCTCCTCCCCTCGGCTTCTAGCTTTGCATCAGATTCCTGTAGAGAAGTTTAGTCAACTTTTTATTTGGCATTTGATTTTTAAAGAGAATTGTGTGTTAAAGTTGAGTTTACCATCTCAGGGAACAACCATCTCAGTGAGCAACCTTCTCAGTGAACAACCATCTCAGTGAGCAACCATATGTATAATGTGGATCGATTTACCTCAATAGGACGCTGCGTCTCCAGCAGGTCAATGTATTCTTTAACCAAAGACGTGCTGTGACTGAGTGAGTCGTCTGCTTGGAAGTTTGACCTGGTAGACACAGGTAAGACATTATACAAGGTAATGACTTGAAAAGAAGTGAGAAAAGGATCTCAATTAAAGAGTGTATTTCTTGAGGGACACATTTTAGAATCAAAACTTTAAGTGTCTATAATTAGTTCTTTCTATAATTCCCAGCAATCTTAATGGATTCTGTGCCTAAAAATTATGATGGATTCTGTGCCTAAAAAATTATGATGGATTCTGTGCCTAAAAAATTATGATGGATTCTGTGCCTAAAAAATTATGATGGATTCTGTGCCTAAAAAATTATGATGGATTCTGTGCCTAAAAAATATGATGGATTCTGTGCCTAAAAAATTATGATGGATTCTGTGCCTAAAAAATTATGATGGATTCTGTGCCTAAAAAATTATTATGGATTCTGTGCATAAAAAATTATGATGGATTCTGTGCCTAAAAAATTATGATGGATTCTGTGCCTAAAACATTATGATGGATTCTGTGCCTAAAAAATTATGATGGATTCTGTGCCTAACATTTGTGCTGAATTCCCAGTCAATGCAAATATTTTAATTTAAATTGTTAATCAACTAACATTTCGTACATAATCATATGCCTCTTACACCTTGGTATAAACTAACACCTAACATTGATCAACTTATCAAGCGGAATATTTCCACCATGTATAACTCTAAACTGTTTCAGTCATTAAGCACAATGTCAATCATGTATAACTCTAGTTTCAGTCACTAAGCACAATGTCAATCAGGTCCCCCAGAGTCTGGCACTGAGCCCATCCACCTTAATGAATCTTTCAGGTTTTGATAACTTGACCACCACATCTGATGTTGGTAATGCTAGCACTGAGCCCACCCACCTTAATGAATCTTTCAGTTTTGATAACTAGACCACCACATCTGATGTTGGTAATGCTAGCACTGAGCCCATCCACCTTAATGAATCTTTCAGTTTTGATAACTTGACCACCAGATCTGATGTTGGTAATGCTGGCACTGAGCCCACCCATCTTAATTAATCTTTCAGTTTTGATAACTTGAACACCACATCTGATGTTGGTAATGCTAGCACTGAGCCCACCCACCTTAATGAATCTTTCAGTTTTGATAACTTGACCACCACATCTGATGTTGGTAATGCTAGCACTGAGCCCACCCACCTTAATGAATCTTTCAGTTTTGATAACTTGAACACCACATCTGATGTTGGTAATGCTAGCACTGAGCCCACCCACCTTAATGAATCTTTCAGTTTTGATAACTTGACCACCACATCTGATGTTGGTAACGCCAACTTGAATTTATAAACCTGAAGATCAAACATGAACGAATCATAGAAAATCCACAACAAAGGAATCACATGGAGCCTCGGATAACAAACTCAAACATCCATGCCATGACTCCGTTCTTAAACCAAAACGCACGCAAACCAAAATAATTTTCAAGGTGGAAACATTGTTAATTCAATTATTCTGTTTCTGCCTTAGACACTTAGTAGTTTCACATTTTCAAGTGTGCTTCTGTAATGAGAAATATAGGATGGAATTGATAGTTATTGAAATATGTAGAAATTATAAGCACATGTCACTAAAAAAAAAATAGTACTGTATTGGAGATTGTATGTTGAGAGCTGATGGTGCAGGTGGGCAGCAGTGGTGGAGTAGACGGAGAAAACTATCAAGGCAAATGATGTTTACTGCAAATGCCAATTGTGTGTAAGGGTGTAAACGTATGTTCATAACCCAAAGTATGGTTCGTTAACCTCAGACCTGTTTACCCCTATACTTTCACTGTAGCAACTACGTTTTTTTAAGCCTAAGACTACTGCACCACGATGAGCCTTGAAAAAACTTTGTTTTCTGAAGTTCCCTCATTTGTTGGGTTTTATTTTCAGTAAAAAATAAATAATCGGGCTGTTTTCAGTAAAAAATAAATAATCGGGCTGTTTTCAGTAAAAAATAAATAATCGGGCTGTTTTCAGTAAAAAATAAATAATCGGGCTGTTTTCAGTAAAAAATAAATAATCGGGCTGTTTTCAGTAAAAAATAAATAATCGGGCTGTTTTCAGTAAAAAATAAATAATCGGGCTGTTTTCAGTAAAAAATAAATAATCGGGCTGTTTTCAGTAAAAAATAAATAATCGGGCTGTTTTCAGTAAAAAATAAATAATCGGGCTGTTTTCAGTAAAAAGTTACTGCACTTGTTAACACCCTAGGCAATCAAATAAGAATGCCATGCTTCAATAAATTGGAGAACCATACCCACTTGTATATATTTCTTTATGTTAACTTATATAAGCAGCTAAGCAGCTGAGTGGATTTCCTGACACAACTTGTATTTTGATTGTAAACAAACCCCCACCTCTCCCCCTTCTAATTGTCCAAACTGCTCTTTGGGGCTTTAAACTATGTAAGCTGAAAACTTATCTGACACTAACCCAGGGGTAAACAGGTCTGTAACCTGGACAAAGAATTCTCACAAAACTTGCTTTTTAACCGATTTGTCCATTAACTGGGGCATTTTTATCTGAGGTTCCACTGTATTTAAATTTAAAAATCCACCAAGAGAACGCAAGGAAACTTAAAGAAACAAGAAGCTGGTCAATTTTAAGTAAACAAATAAAACAAACATGACTTACGGCAGCTTCTTCTCTTCTGCCCAGTGACCTGAAACAGTAAATACGTCTTTATCAGGTTGGAATGTAAGAGCCATACAAAAATTAAGGAGATCCCCCTTTTCATTCTGATTTCACTGCTATTTTTATTTTAAGAAGACTGGCAATCAGAAAGTCTGCACGAATTTGTCGGCAGGCAGGAAAGCTGAGTGAACAGCACCACAACCTTCTGCCCGATTTCTGGGTGCCCGTTTTGATCGCAAGTTAGCTGCATCACCATTTTGTGTCAAGAAAGTAAGACAACCCATTTCATCCCTGGTATAGTCACCTGAGGTTTATTTACTTCTAAGAGCTTGCTGCTCTACACAACCAAAAAAAAAAATGTTGTTTTCTTTTAAATATAACAAGGGGCTGACTGCAACCAAGCCGTAATAAGACCACGTAATAAGACCACATAATAAGACCACGTAATAAGACCACGTAATAAGACCACGTAATAAGACCACGTAATAAGACCACGTAATAAGACCACGTAATAAGACCACGTAATAAGACCACGTAATAAGACCACGTAATAAGACCACGTAATAAGACCACGTAATAAGACCACGTAATAAGACCACGTAATAAGACCACGTAATAAGACCACGTAATAAGACCACGTAATAAGACCACGTAATAAGACCACGTAATAAGACCACGTAATAAGCACAAGGTAACTTAAAGCATTAATGATTTTTTTTGTAAACAGTTCATGTGCAGTAACAGCTACAATCAAAGCTTCAACAGGACGGCAACATCGCTTCCCCAACCGTTGCACATATGCCAGTATATGGATGCAGCAACGTACCGAACCAGAACCAGAATGTGCTCAAAAATTTCCCCAAGAACACCCGCCTTGCTGAGGTGTATTAATCTCACACAAGATTTGTATCAGGGGTTATCCTTTTTTAATAGCATTTTTTATCTTTCACAAGCCATGCATTAGACAGTAAGGCTATAGCTGAACTGACCCTAGGCAATTAAAGGTATTCAAGTGCATGCAGACTTCTGGTCTAAAACTCAGTTGGTCTGACAAGGCCTCGAAACACAGCCCAATTATTTATAAATCCATAACTTGCTGGGCTCTGGTCAGGTATTGGCTAGTAGCATTGTACAAAGGACTGGTACACACAAGGAACTAACTGGAACAAGGAATGACAAATGACTGATACACACAAGGACATATCTTGAACAAGGAATGACAAATGACTGATACACACAAGGACATATCTTGAACAAGGAATGACAAATGACTGATACACACAAGGACATATCTTGAACAACAAATGACTCACATAAGTGTGCTGATGTATTCACCATGGTCATAGTGAGCCTTCAGGTAGTTCAGGTAATGACTGGCCGCCACAGGACGCACAAATATTTCTCTTGAAAATATCTGACTGGACACAGAGCGCTTCAGGAATAGAACAGCCTGGATGGAGACAAAACAGGAATAGAAGAGCCTTGATAGAGACAAAACAGGAATAGAACAGCCTTGATGGAGACAAAACAGGAATAGAACAGCCATGATAGAGACAAAACATGGAATAGAACAGCCTTGATAGAGACAAAACATGGAATAGAACAGCCTTGATAGAGACAAAACATGGAATAGAAACAGCCTTGATAGAGACAAAACAGGAATAGAACAGCCATGATAGAGACAAAACAGGAATAGAACAGCCATTATGGAGACAAAACAGGAATAGAACAGCCTCAATAGTGACAAAACAGCCAAAAATTCAAGAATTGTATTTAATTCAATAGCTTTTTTTTTTTTTTAATCATTAAAGATTATAATTTGTTTTCATCTTGGAATATTCTATCACATGCTTTATTTAAAGTTCCTTCAGATTCTAAAAATATTTATATTCATTTATGAACATCATTTGGCCCCCCCTCCCCCACCCCCCTCCCCCACCCCCCTCCACCCCCTTTGAGTGGCGCCTGGTGACAGTTGGTTGTGCACCAAGCCAATGTCGGTGGCTCATGGTCTTAAATGAGTTAAAATAAAACTGAGAGACAGCCTGGTGCTTACATCCAGAGTGAGCCATTAGAAACATCTAAAGTCAAAGAGTTAATACTTTCACTGCATTACAAGCTACCATACTTTCACTGCATTACAAGCTACCATACTTTCACTGCATTACAAGCTACCATACTTTCACTGCATTACAAGCTACCATACTTTCACTGCATTACAAGCTACCATACTTTCACTGCATTACAAGCTACCATACTTTCACTGCATTACAAGCTACCATACTTTCACTGCATTACAAGCTACCATACTTTCACTGCATTACAAGCTACCATACTTTCACTGCATTACAAGCTACCATACTTTCACTGCATTACAAGCTACCATACTTTCACTGCATTACAAGCTACCATACTTTCACTGCATTACAAGCTACCATACTTTCACTGCATTACAAGCTACCATACTTTCACTGCATTACAAGCTACCATACTTTCACTGCATTACAAGCTACCATACTTTCACTGCATTACAAGCTACCATACTTTCACTGCATTACAAGCTACCAGTCTAGTTTTGAACCCATGAATTTGGGGAAAACTTGCTGTTTAAGCTTTGTGAGACCGGTTACTAATGTTGCCACTAAACTGTAACCGTTGTATCTCTGAGAAATGTCACTTTGTCCCTAATGTAAACTATGTTATGTGTGTGACCGGTTCCTCACTTTGGTCCTAATGTAAACTATGTTATGTGTGTGACCGGTTCCTCACTTTGTCCCTAATGTAAACTATGTTATGTGTCTGACCGGTTCCTCACTTTGTCCCTAAGGTAAGCTATGTTATGTGTGTGGCCGGTTCCTCACTTCGCCCCTAATATAAACTCACAGCTGTGATGGCATTGCCGTCATGAAGTTTTGTGGCTTGGTCCAACAACTGCAGCTTGTCTTCCAAGGACTTGTACAACTCTAAGGAGAATTCCTGTAAGGAGTCAAAATAAAAACTGTAGAAATAAGTCATCTACTAGTAAGACATATAACTAGTTAATTAATGGTGACCATTTTTTTTAAAATTGCGTCACAGTCTTTTTCTTTATTCAAAGCTCAGCATCTTTGTCCCAGCATCTTTGACCCAGCATCTTTGGCCCAGCATCTTTGACCCAGCATCTTTGTCCCAGCATCATGGCTCAGCATCTTTGTCCAAGCATCTTTGTCCCAGCATCTTTGACCCAGCATCTTGGTCCAGCATCTTTGTCCCAGCATCTTTGACCCAGCATCTTTGTCCCAGCATCTTTGACCCAGCATCTTTGTCCCAGCATCTTTGTCCCAGCATCTTTGTCCCAGCATCTTTGTCTCGGCATCTTTTACCCAGCATCTTTGTCCCAGCATCTTTGTCCCAGCATCTTTGACCCAGCATCTTGGTCCAGCATCTTTGTCCCAGAATCTTTGACCCAGCATCTTTGTCCCAGCATCTTTGACCCAGCATCTTTGTCCCAGCATCTTTGTCCCAGCATCTTTGTCCCAGCATCTTTGACCCAGCATCTTTGTCTCAGCATCTTTGACCCAGCATCTTTGTCCCAGCATCTTTGACCCAGCATCTTTGTCCAGGCATCTTTGACCCAGCATCTTTGATCCAGCATCTTTGGCCCAGCATCTTTATCCCAGCATCTTTGGTCCAGCATCTTTGGCCCAGCATCTTTGTCCCAGCATCTTTGTCCCAGCATCTTTGACTCAGCATCTTTGTCCCAGCATCTTTGTCCCAGCATCTTTGCCAAGCATCTTTGGCCCAGCATCTTTGGCTCATCATCTTTGGCCCAGCATCTTTGGCCCAGCATCTTTGGCTCATCATCTTTGGCCCAGTATCTTTGTCCCAGCATCTTTGCCCAGCATCTTTGGCCCAGCACCTTTGGCCCAGCATCTTTGGCTCAGCATTTTTGGCCCAGAATCTTTGACCCAGCATCTTTGACCCAGCATCTTTGCCCAGCAACTTTGTCCCAGCATCTTTGGCTCAGCATCTTTGTCCCAGCATCTTTGGTCCAGCATCTTTGGCTCAGCATCTTTGTCCCAACATCTTTGGTCCAGCATCTTTGTTTCAGCATCTTTGGCTCAGCATCTTTGGCCCAGCCCTTCCTTTCGTTGCAGCATGTCATAAAAGAAAGTCTACCCCCTGGCCTCTTTTGTTTTGGACAACCCTAGCATAACTTGTGAGCTATTAAATTGTATGATATTGTGCATGGGTTTGACAGACAGAACTAAGACGGTTAAAAAAAAAGAAGTCATGCACAAGCCATGTGGAGGACAGTGACAGAAATTACGTAAACAATAACAGAAAGATGACGCAAAGAAAACTCTTCAAACCAGTGGCTTTTTAGACAGTTATGTATTTGCATGGAAAAGATCTTAAACCAAAGGGAAAAGGGTTTATTTTTTGAGTTTGTTACATTTGATCATTTAGGCTCACCTCTCCCTTTAAAATCCTCCTCAGTGTATGGTCTATTGGAGGCTTGATCCACCTGTCTTTCTTGGCACTCTTGAGTGTGGGGGGAATAGTGAGATTTATGTTGTTTTGACATGATAATATTGAGCCTAGAATTTATAAATGTGGCCTTTCCATCCTAACAAGCCTGTTATCTTTTTCTCCCAATTCTCTTAGAGTAAAGAGTGGTTGATCTCTCATTTATTAAACTGCAATTATTAATTTTTTTTTAAAGTTTCTTGTCTGACAGAGTTGTGGTTATACCCATTAAAACTAATTTTATTGCCAAAATAACTATGCCCAGCCTAAATTTAAATTTCACACTTATTCTCTTTTGTAATGCTACAAGTGACTGCTAACTTTTCCTTACGAATCAACCGACTAACCAAAAGAGAGCGCCGCAGAGACTGAATTTCTTGCTGCAGTTTCTCAACATCCACTTTTGACGTGCTTCTTTTAATCTCTTCCGAGCTTGCTAGAAAGAAAAAAAAAGGGTGGGGGGGTGGGGGGGGGGGGGCGTTATCAAATTTCAGAAGTATCAAACTCATTTTTATAAAAAATTGTTTGTAAATAATTAAAATATTCAATACAAATTTATTTACAATGTAAGGTGAATACACTAATGTTAATATGTCATGGCTTTTGTTTCATTCAATATGTAGTTTGTTTCATTGAAAGTAATATGAGATCATTTCTGCATGTAAATTGGACTATACCAATATTTTTTCTATGCAATATAGAGGCTATCCAAATCACCAATAATTACATAACTATTGCTGTCTGACTTTTTAAAAAATCCTTTATATTAACTTTGCTTTTGTTCATGTGTTTCTTACTGGCTGGATGGCAAAAACTTCAGATGGCTAATTGACCCACTTCCCATTAACCTATCGAGCTGAAGCTTGGCACATAGACAAATTGCCAATGAAAACACATTCTATTAAAATTTTCAGCCCCACCACCCACAATTCAGTTTTTCCTGTTTTTCAAGGGTAACATAAATGAAATATGATGATTTTAAACAATAAAATTCCCAATAACTACGCTGAATATCGCAAGTGCGTTTGGTGCTTATTTTTTTTTTTTTCTGAAATGGTTGATGAAATGAATATGTGGTGTGACAGTGGCTGGAACATTAGAACATTAATATAAAGTAAAATAATAAAAATGCATATAAAGGATTTATACCAAAAAGACATTGTTATTAGGGATTGATTAGAATTATGTACTGGATTCTTCTACCAAATTTCTACTTATTAAATATAAATTTTACCATCTTCTATATCCAGTAAGCTGGAACTGCTAGGGGAAGTCAAGCCAATCATGGAGTTTGCTATTTTCACATAAAATAAGAAAAAGGAAAAATATTAGGAGAAATGATTAGGACTTAAATGTAGTGACAGGAGATATGAATTTTAAACAACTTTAATAAGTGAATAGTGACAAAAAATGGGATTGAAATAGGTTTTTCACACAGGCTTGTAATGACGGGAGATAGGAATAGGTTGGGTGAATTTCAAATAAAAGGTTTCTTAATTTTATTCTTGAAATAAAAGCTTAATTGAATTTTTTTTTTTAAATCGATGAATTAAAAATAGCTAATAAGTTAAGATTTTCCTTCAATAAAATAAAAATTTCATTATTGCGCTGCAATATAAACAAAGAAATTATATTGATCATTTCTTCTTTTTTTTTAAATTTCTGTGTTATATAATTAGTTTCATAATTAGCTTATGCCAAAATCAATTATAGCTGTGCTCTTGAAGAAGTTTATATTAAAGAAAAAATATTTTTTGATATTATAATTTGACAATCCAAAATTTTAAATGTTATGTGAAAATGTGTACTTTCTTTTTGAAATGAAAAGCAATTTGTAATCATGTTGTTTTTGTTACAACATCGGGATTGTCGGGAAAAAAAATAAAGTTTTGTCCCCCTGGCATTGAAATTGAAATCATGTTAGAGACTTAGTTTATTTACTTTTGAGAGATTTTCACAGATTAGTTAAATTCTTTTGTCGTTTTAATTGAGTAAATATTAAATTGTCATCTTAGAAGGCATAGTTTGTAGTTTCAAAAAAATTACCAACTCACACATGACTTGTCTTTTTTATTGTCTTTTATTATAGAATGGTGCTTCATTTTTTAAAAAATTGTTTAAAAAATCAATAGAATAAATCAAATTGATCACTTAAGAATTGGATTGATACATTCTAGCATCCAAATATTCTTTGATCATCTTACCCATAGTCAGACTGCGTGACCTATTGTGTCCTATTGCTAAGGCACTTTTGAAGTTGGAATATGATGATGAACTGCTTACGGAGGCATGATTATCATACACTGAACTACGTATTGCTGTGGCAGGAGCTCCAACAAGTGACAGGTCAGGCATAGAAGTGGGGGGTTCACCAGTTGACTCTATATGATATTTCATAATAAGTGGCATTGTAAATAACATATGTTATTTATTTTCTATTGTGCTTGAACAGAGAGACACCTCCTAAATCTGACACTTTATTATTACAAATCTTTAACTTCATCAATAGATTAGTCTATAAAATAATTAAATAATTTTGCTTAAACCATTTCACACTAAATTAAAATAAGCACATAATGGATACGTAATATGTAGTTTCGGGATTAAAAAGTCCATTAAGTATAAGCTTTTTTTCTCTCCTTTTTTCAAATTTTATATTCTTATTAAAAATAAAAATTTAATGAAAGATAAAGTTATTTGAAGCTGCACTGTGAACTTATGGTGAATAGTATCCCTTTGGAACTAATTGCTTCCCTTTACACCAGCAATAACTCAAATTCATTATAATTTTACTATTAAAAATATCACATAAAATGTGATGGTTTTTCATTTTAATAGAAATAGAAGAGATTAAAATTAATTACCTACAAATTGTCTTTTTAAAAAAAAATATTTATGCTTTATTTATTTTATGTTTTTTAAAGGCAAAATTTTAAAAATAAATTTATATGAATAATTCTACAGCCTCTTAAGGAATTAAAAAAAATATTTTAAACAATTTTAACAAGCTTTTTAAAGTATAATGAGGGGGGACAAAATGGGTCAATGAATAATATAATAGGAAGGAGATTTATAAAACAAAATGAAGTAAAATATGGGAGACACTAATATTTTATCATAAACCAGAAGTAAATTTAAGAGCTTTCAAGCCACAATAAAGAAATTACACTTGTTTCCCAAGTAAACAAATGATACATGTGACAGAGCTCAAACAGTGACCCCCTGCTTAGAATCTGAGACCGCATAAATTAATTCTGAATTTATGAAGGCATGGTGGGGAAGTGTTTAGTCCCATTTTGATAACCGAACCAACAAGAAATAAACTTAATGCATCTTGTATCAAGAGGGAAAAAATTTGATACTTTTAAATTTATAAACCTATTGCTAAAATTGCATTTTTTGTAAAATATGGAATAAAGCATAACTAATAAAAAGCTGGGTTTGAGAATTTTGTCTTTTTTTAAATCAGGAGAAATTAATTTTATTAAATTCTATTATCATTATTTTAAAAAAAGTAAGGTTATAATAAATTGCGCTTTTTGGATCAGAGCCTCGCTGTACCTACATGATAATTTCTTATTACCTGTCAAATAAAAATAATTTAATAAAAATTAATTAAGATTCAAAGAATAGCTGATACAAAACATGAAAGGGTTTACACAAGGAAACTACAAAGATCAATCAGATTTTATACATACACTTGGCTTTATACATTAAGTTGAAATTAACAAGGCTAAAAAGATCTGTTTTATTGAAAAGTTAGGTTTCTTAATTTGTCATAATGGTAATAAATATTTTTAAATTACAAAAAATAAACATTGCTCACAATGCTCTGAGCATGAAAAAAAAATTATAGCCTTGTCTGTGATCTATACTTTCTCTATAATTTACACTTAATAATTATTCAGTCTTTGACTTGAGTTTACCATTTCTATTCTAGTTGGGTTCTAATGCTCCCTATGAATAAAAATCATTATTTTAGCCCCGGTCATCTTCGCTCTGTGCGAGAGGCAGATAAAATCTTGTGGCACCACTCAATGAAGCGTCATGTAAAGTCTCTATCTGAGATTTCAGCCACTTGGATGAAATTTAATCTAAAATTAATTTTTTCACATACTGTTATTGTATTTCACAACTGGGGTGCCATCAAAAGTGATCTCCTCTTCTTCATCATAGTCATCATTGCTGGCTTGTGATGAAATGATGGTGTTTCGTGCTTGCTCCAAACTGACCTAAAGTTATGAGACAATTAACATTTATTACTGCTACAATAAGATAAGACAAGACAACATTCTTTTATTGATACAGATAAATGGAAATGTTTTTTTTTACTACCTCATACTTATTCACTTTCAGCACATTAAAAAATGCATATATTTTTCTAAAGTGTTTCTCTAGCGTAGAATTCTGCCATCAATGAACTCCCTTAGTGATGATAATGAGTTAATTAGTGATCATTTAGATTTTAAATGCTGATGATAGAATTTATCCATGATTTTCTCTAAAGCTAAATGAAGGAGGAAATTCAGTTAATAAAGAATGATGAGTTTTGATTATCTAACATCTAGAATATTTAGTTTATGAAAACAGGCTTTATTTTTCCTTATGGTTAATAAGGTTAGTTCATATAAGATTCTGACTAGATGTCAGGGCAAAGAGATATAATGTCGTCTTCTCTTTCTCATTGAGAGATTAAAAATATTTAATAAACTGAAAAGAAAACATACACATATTTAAAAGCAATTTTCATATGGTGTGTCTTTCAATTACTTGCAGGCAGACAAATAAGTCTGTAAATTAATTATATAATATGAAAATTACAAATTTAATTTAAACATGCGAAATGTTGGTTACCAAAATAAAACCTAGATAATTTATCCCTTATAAAATCATATCACTTACATCATCATCAAAAATGTTTGGCTTGGTTTTATTCCTTCTACTAGCTTTTTCAAACTCATCATCATCATCTGCCATTGCTAGAAATAAGCAAAAAACATCCTTTTATTCATTGCAATTTATAGTAAAAAAATATTTTAAAATTTAATAGATATAGTTGTACAAAAGTTGATCTCATAAGTTTATTTTATTTCACTTGAATAAACAGCCCAATGTTATGTTTATATTTTATTAAATTATTTACATGTCTACTCACTACCAGTGCTTAACACACAAAAGATTGAGTGTAGCGTTCGCATGTAATTATTACCATAAATCAGTTATAGACCTAATTCAGAGAGAATAAATTTTAATTTATTATGATTTGTCATCAGTTTAGTCTTTAACAACTAATGCCCATGGTCATGGTCTATACCAGGGGTCACCAAACTCCGGCCCGTGGAGCCAGATAGGCCAGCTAATCAGATCCGCCGACGGTATTTGAATTTGCTTGATAAAATGTATGGAACACGAGATGTTGTGATACAATTTAAATTTCAATGTTATGTATAGAATACTAAGAGATCTTCACAGGTGCGGAGACCTCCTGGCTGCTATGCACCATTTTCAATTTTAAATCATCGTATATAGATTTTCTTGTTTATTGCAGACCTGTTTACCCTCAAACTCTTACAATAATACAAGATGGTATCTTAATAGTAAATTAAAAAAGTTGTATTCATTAAATATACTGAATGTTTATTGTTGTATTCATAAATTATACTATATGAACTATTCACATCGCAGTGCCTAGTGGGATCGATTTAAACTGGCGTTAAAAAAGTTAACTACTTTAAGTAGATGACCGACCTTTATATTACAATCTGCAGTCACTTTTGCAGACTTGTGTTTGCTATAGATATTTATTTATATTTGAGTGGACGTACAGATCACAGTCTGTCACTGGTAAAATTTGACATGGTTCAAACTCCAAATGAATTAGTAGAGCAAGGTATGTTAATCTTGAATTAATAGACAGTCTCTAAGCCAATATGTCCAAATCTTATAGCTCTGTCTATTAATTCAAGCTTAACATACCTTGTTCTACTATTTCATTTAAACAACTTGAATGCAGTCCATCAATAAGTATCTTTCAAACTCTAAGTCAGATCAGCATAAAACAAGAAGTATTTAAATGAATTTATTAAGAAATGATCGCATCATTTAAAAAACCTACCAATTAACTTGAGGTTGTTGTTTTATTTTAGGAAAAGCTGGTTTAAAAAAATTATAAAATAAAAATCAATATTCATTAAGCCTATTCAATTCCCGCTAATATATTATAGTCTGATAACTACCACAAACTGTAATTGGGTGAAAGGGAGCGGAGTGTTGGAAACATACGGGGACATTAAAATCGAAGTCGCCACGGTTGGAACTATCAGCCTTTCGGCAAGTTCAGTTGTGCGGAGAACAAAAGAATGTGGAGGGAACATAGTGCTACAGAAACGTGAGAAAACATGGAATACTAAACTTAGTTTTTCTTCTTTTTTCCCAAATTTTTTGTTCTGACTTGAAAATGGTTATACAGCCTGCGCTCAACATTTCAGACTACTACTATTAGTCTTGCAAGTGAGGTTTGTCTGTGGACCACTTAGTCTTACTTAGCCATTGGAATTTTCCTGAGTGTGAGTGTGGTGACAGATTGAGATTCTCTGGTGGGGGCAGTGACAGTGTGAATGTGAGTGCGCAGAAAGGTAAATAGTAAATTGGCGGGTGGGTGATTCCCTTTCTAATCCTTAATTCACAATGAATATTAATAAATATTATTAAAAAAACTATGACTATGATAGTATGACTATGAGTATGAATCATGAATGAATGAATATGACATGAATTGATAATGATCACATGCATGAGTCATGAGGAAGTAGCTGTAGGACCGCTCACCCTAACCTGAACCCTAATTCTATCACGAAAATGACGTCATGGCCACACAGCTACATATCAGCCAGAATGTGAATTAGACCTGACCTATATGACAAATGAATGTAATGTTATATTATTATTAATCGTTTTATTCTTACTTTAAGTTGCGTGAACAGTAAAGTATGAGCATTAATATAGGTGCAATAGCTTATTATTATAATTTAACTCATTATTATAATTAAGCAAAGTGGTCACTAAAAGTTAGTATGAATTATCACTTTCGTTTTAGAAGGTGGGTTTGTTTACTTCCTGCCACTGGTTATACTACATTACGAAATATAATTACATTTATATAAAAATGCGAAATGGTATTGGAGTAATCATCGAGTTCCGTGAACGTACAAAAGAAAAGTTAAATGGCCTTTTGTAATTTATCTTGTTACAGATGAGAACTATTACATTATAACTCATTTCGTTAAAATTCTCATCACTTTTGATGCTAAAGTAAAGTTGGTGCTTTTGTATAATTAGCAAAAATGTATCTGTACTAAGGGCCGGATAACGGGAAAAAATGACGAGAGCGGGCCGGATAATCATCATGTAAATACTTGCAAGCCAGAGGCGGTGTATAGGATAATCGCCAACAAATCTGACCAGGACCAGCTGCAACAGGATCTCAATCGGTCAGCTGAGTGGGAGATGCAATTTCATCCTGCCAAGTGCCAGACACTGTCAGTCTCTAAAAGTTGTACTCCTCTACACTACCACTATAAACTGCATGGCAATTTAATTGAGCTAGTTTCCCCCGTAAGGTAACTGGGTGTTACCATTCAAACAGACGTCAGCTGGGACGAGCATATTAACAATGTGTGCAACCAGGCAAACAAGACCCTGTGGTTCTTAAGGCGTAATCTAAAGATTTGCAACTCCAGTGTGAAAGAAAGAGCCTACAAAGCCTTTGTCCAGCCGCTTTTAAATTATTCATCTTCTGTCTGGGACCCATTCACCCAGAAGAGTATCTACAAGTTGGAGGCAGTACAGCGACGGGCAGCACGCTTTGTCCTGAACCGCTACAGGAATACCTCTATTGTTGGCAGCATGCTGGAAACACTGGGCTGGCCATTATTGGAGGAACGACGACGACTATCCAGGCTCTCCATGATTTACAAGATAAATAATGGGCTAGTCCACTGCTCTGGCATTAAACAGAAACTCGTCCCTCTCCCCCATAGACAGCGACGAGGCCATGACAGGCAGTTCCGGCTCATACCAGCGAGAAGCCAGTATAGGAACTGCTCATTCCTGCCTGACAATCAGGGACTGGAAAAAGCTTTCAAAAGGAACAGTTGAGGCGACAACACTTGACTCATTTGCGTCTATTGCCTCAGGCCTTCCAACCCCCAGGGCATGATATCTTCACTGAGTAACTCTTGCAACCAGGGAAATATCCTCATCAACACCAGGCACGGAAACATTGCGAATCCCCTCTACATTCACAGGAGCCAGAATGATCAATACATTGATCGTGGGCCCTTAATATATAGAAGAAGAAGAAAGCTCTAGGAAAAAGACGAAAAACTAAGTTTAGTATTACATGTTCATCATGGGTGAGTGGTGTGCAATGCGCAAAAGCAAAGACAACCAACATATTTATTTACTTTAAAAGTTAGCAAAGAAGGCGACATTAACAAAAAGATAGCTACATAAGACCTAATGCGCACATATTCGAATCTCACAAACTTGGCAGCAAAACCGGTTAGTGATGTTTGTGAAATTGACGTTTGGCTTTCAAATTCAAGATATCATCAATGTTTGGTTTGGAATTGCTGAATCCAATCAAAAGAATTGATTTCAAATATTCACCAATCGCTCTCGTTCGCTGAGTTGACATCATATACTTCTTTTTTTTTGTTGAAAATGTTTGCTCACAGACATAACTTGTTTCATGCATGCTGCAAACGGATACCAACTCTCCCGCTATCTGAAAGTTCAAATTGACACCACAACTAAACACGAGAAGTTGTGAGAGATCAGTAAACGCATCTAGTGCCAGACAATACCACAGCAAGTTCTTAGCTTTCTAACGTATCTGTAGCACTATGTTCTCTCCAAATTCTTCTGTTCTCCGCACAATTGAATTGGCCGAAGGGCTGTTAGTTTCAACCGCGGCGACTATGATTTTTAATTTCCCCGTATATTCCCAACAGTCGTCTTTCTATAATATATTAGTGGGGATAGTCTTAATGGAAATTGATTCTCATTTTGTAATTTTTCTTAAACCAGCTTTTCCTAAAAACAACAACCTCAAGTTACTTGGTAGATTTTTAAAACGATGTCATCATTTGTTGATTAATTCTTATTTCAATATACATCTTGTTTTATATTTGTCAGAGTTCGAGTTTGAACCAAGTTAAATTTCATCAGTAACTTTGTTTTTACCAGTGATAGACTGATAATGTGATCTGTACGTCAACTAAATATAAATTAATATCAATAGCAATATAATCGTCGGCCATCTACTTTTAGAAGTTAACTTTCTTGACGCCAGCTTAACTCGATCCCACTAGGCACTGCGATGCGAGTAGTTATTGCATTCATTTAACATACTGTATGTTTATTTATTTACTATTAAAATACAGTCTTGTACGATTTTGAGACGATATTGCACGATTTTAGGAGTTCGAGTGTAAACAATGAGTTTACATTAGCATTGAGTCTAATGGTACCCGGGTGCGAATGGCGGTGCTGCGTTTCCGGGTCCATTTTGACTAATACTATTCGGATGTCATTTGCAGTGGCGTAGTGAGGGGGGCATCATGCCCCGGGCGCTACTCACAGAGGGGCGCCAAATGGTATATTTTACCATAATATTGTATGGTTTTCGAATGGGGGGGCGCTAAAAAGGTATTGGAGGGCGCTAAAAAGGTATTGTGCCCCGGCGTGAGTTAAGCTCGCTACGCCACTGGTCATTTGTAGTAGTTTATTTTAGTTAAAATGAAGAATTAAGTTTACAAACATATAGTCCATTCAATTATCTTTCATTTCATACCTCATTTTGTTTTACAAATCCAACAATAATATTTTTAATAGTTTTTTAATCCCAACCTCTCACCTCTGGTACCTGGGTACCAATAGGTGCAGCATTCTTTTTATTGGTTACCGGAAGACACGATTTTCGTTTTGGCACAGCCGCGCAGCCTATAAAACGAGTCATAGCAAAAGCCGCGCTAAGGAGTGGGGGTGGCCAAATAGGCGATAGCCTCGGGAGGGGGGCGAAAATAGTAAACTATCCTAAATTATCGTATAGGTCTATATCCTATAGACAGGGTACACAACGAAATGATTACTCACTGGAGCAGACAAAAGTGAGACAAAAATCACTGGACCTGATAAACAGAACCTGGACTACAGGCATATTGCCACGATTATCCCAATCCCCAAAGATGGAAATCGGGCTGACCTCCAATCTATAGCTATCGGCCAACACCCCTAACATGGTGCTTGGGGAAATTAGCTGAGCGGATGTTAAATTTACGGCTTTACTGGTATCTCAAACAAAAAAAACAAAACAAAAACTAAGAGCTTACCAACGACACAAGGCGGCTTCCGCAAAATACACCAGCCAATGGACCAAATTGTCCGCTTTGTGCAAACTATTACAAACGAACTATACAGATGAGAGATCACACCGATGCAGCATTTGTTGATCTCCAGCAGGCATATGACGAAATTTGACGCGCAGGCCTCATGTACGCGTTACAAGAATTGGGTGTCACTGCAAAATTATTCGATTGGATTCAGTCGTTCCTAACGAACAGGAAAATCGCAAGGTGTGAAGACGACAAGCTATCAAACACGGATATTGTCGCAAACGGACTCCCGCGGGGATCGGCCTTGAGCTGCAACGTGCTACAGATAGAAGATGGAGTCTCAGAATGACAAATTCGCCGACGATCTGGTAATATGTAGCTTGGGGCGGTTTTTACAGAAATTGCAGACACGGCTACAAAGAGATCTGAAAAGAATCTTATGCTGCAAAGTGGAAAATGTTTGTCAATGCGGATAAAAAGGTCCATTCCATGTTCAGAAATGGGAGCAACGCTTTTAAGAAGGAAGTGGAACTGATCATCTGTGGGGAAAATGCTCAAATAATATTGGACTCCAACGTATTTATGCGGGAAGCTGGGCCGAAAAGTCATAGCCAGCATAAACATGAATTGTGCGCCAAAGCCATGGCTAAACTAAATTTAGTTAAGGAAAAAAAAATATTCAAAAAACAAAACTTTCTATCAATGACGATTTAAAACCACTAAAAAATTGAAAATAATTTAAATCTCCTAAAATAAATTACGACAAGAACGACTGTGCAGAAGTGTAGATGAGCACTTTGTAGACAAGGAATTCGAAAGTGAATGTAGACGAAACTTTAAAATGTTTAATTTATATTGATATTTTCAAGTAGTTTCTGCTCAGACTTTCTTTGCGTACATCGCATTTACATGAATGCTTGAAACTTCCAGTTATACGTCTGCCGCTGGCAGATGTAGCTGTGACAAAAACCAGCCAACCACAGGCCTAAAAAAGAAGGGACTCCGACAGCGATTGCAGCGTATACGGCTCACGTGGTGAAAGCCTTCACAGACGTCTCGTGTTTTTCCGGGCGAAAACCGAAGTGGACATGGCGCACAGATTGAATATTCCAGAGGGGTACCTCTAACTCAGTGATTCCCAAAGTGGTCTATATCGACCCCCAGGGGTCTACGACAACTTGCAAGGGGTCTATGGCAGCGGGAAAAAAAATTGGGGGTCCATGAAATGAAAATGGGGGTCCATGAAATGAAAATTGGAGTCGACGATAGTGGATTTCATGTAAGCAGGTCATGACTTCTATTTTGGCATTTTTTAATTTAAATTTCATTAATAAATGTATAAAACTTAACATGTTTTTAAAAAAGTTTTTCACACTACACTTCACTACCGTTATAAATTTAAATCTTTCAAAGTGAGTAGCACTATACCGCCTGTCAAAAATACATTTAAAGTTAATGAATTTGCAAAAAATCAATATCAGGTAAGCAGGGGGTCTACCCAAAACCGAAAAACATGGCAAGGGGTCTACGAGACAAAAAAGTTTGGGAACCTCTGCTCTAACTCAAGAAATTTCAGGGCCCAGTGGGAAAAACAGAACAAACTCCGATACAGAACTCGAAACAAAAGTGTTTGTCCTGAAACAAGTGCGGCGTCGACTGGCGAGGTGGAAAAGTTGTATTCTTTATTTTATTTGACTGAAGTCTTTTCAAATATTGCTTTTAAAAAAAAAAAAAAAAAAAAAAACTCTTTATTATCCTTTGTATTTATAAAAAGCTATTGCTAATTAATTTTCTAGCTCTAACTTGACAGAATTAATCAATTTTAGCGCGACATCTGCAAGTGTTATTACACCAATGTTTAAATAGTAGGCTAAATACTATAAGTCGATAACACTAATTATTGTAGATAATAGAATTAGAATAGTTGACACCAGCAGCTGATCTCCAATGGAGGAGCCTATTTTAATGTAATCTTTTTTGGTGTTTATTTGTTTAATTGTGTGTTTGTTAGTACGCGACATTACAAACTATACATGTATACAATAGGCCGTATTCCTTCTTTATCACTTCTAGCTCGGGTTTCAAAATATGTCGTTGTGAAAAACAAAGCCAGCTGCTGTTTTCGGTGGTGGCAGTTTAGCTTGCTTTAAATAACATTATTTATTCTAATTCATAATGAATATCTGGTTGTATGCAATTGCCTGTGAGGATAAAGATCTACCCAGAGCCGGCGCTTATACCGTAGGCGAATAAGGGCACCCGAATAGGCCTGGGACTTGAGAGTACTCACGGGCTGCAGCACTGACCGCCGAGGCACACACTGTACTGACCTCTATAAAAACAAACAAAAAAAAAAAAGGGTGGGGCATATTAATGACAGAGTGCAAGAATTTTGAAGAAAAAAAATAATACTAATGTAAACAACAATATTTTTGCAGAATATCTGTGCCGTGAACTTACAGCAATAACCTGATGACTTTCAAAAAAGGTCTACTTATCTTCATAACCCAACAAAAAATATACTGCTAGATAGCGCCCGCCCCGAATATTTCGTTTCCTTTTAACCACCTTTTTTCATACAACTAGAATCAGTGGCAAGTGGTGGGCATCGTCCAGACATTCTCATTTTATCCTGTAGAACAAATACAACATTGGCAAAGGAAGCAGGGCGTACAATTTTGATCTGCAGAAATGGAAACCTTTATGGGAAGGCTCTGTGTTTTTTTTTTGGGTTGTTTTTTAGCAAATCTGTTTGTTTTTGTGTATACTTATTACTAATGACTCATTCGGAAAAGATATTAAAAGATTGTTAAACCATATTTTCTACAAATTTTAATATTTTAAAAAGTTTAAATTATTTATTTGGGCGTTGCCAGTAGCTTATCTTGCATAGGGTGCAAACCATGGGTGTGCTGGGGGCCAGTTCGGTCTGGTTCGGGCGAACCGGTTGTCAAAAGTGTCAAAATAATCAAAACAAATATAAATTTAAAAAAATGACAAAACCAATCAGATGAGTACCAAACTAATCTTTGCCCGGGCCCGCAATCAGTCCAATTACCACAATCCTCAGCCATTAATAACGTTATCGGCCTTAAGCAGCGGTCGGCGCTTTTTCTTAATAATAAATAAGTAATTAATCCCGTCATAAAATAATGAAAGATTTGAGCCTTCACATCGATATTTAAATACTGTGTTAAAGCTGTTTGATGTGTGGCTTGTACTGCGCCAGGCTGTGTTAGCGGGAGCTATGATGTTCCGCGGTGATTCTCAAAGTGGGAGGTACCAACCCGGGGGGGGGGGGGGTATTTCTCAGAGGAGGTGGAGGTGAGCTTCTAAGATTTAAAGAAGGCGCTGGATTACGTTTTAAAAATAATATTATGTATTTGAAATGATGGCATACTGTTTTAACTGTCGGCATCAAGAAGAAGTTAAGCAGAGATAAAAAAATAAATCTTTGCAGACACGAGAAAAGACAACCTTTGAGAAAATTTCAAACAGAAATAAACCACGCAAGCCTTACACGTTACACGAGGTACTGTGATCTGAAAACACTAATAACAGTGGCGTAGCTATGGTTAGCGCAGCAAAGGGTGGGTCAAGGTCTCCCCTTTTCCACCATCCTCAATTTCTTTTTTAAATAACAGTTCATTAGAACCTTTTCTATCGGGTTCGCGCGCGAATCAATTCCTACATTTTGATTGTTCTACTGCATGCCTACTTCCTACTACTACGGGAGACTACTAGTTGCTTAAAATGTCAAATTTAGTTGTTCTCGTTCTTTTTTCAAGCAAGTTCACGTGAACCTTTTCTATCGTGTTCGCGCGCGAATCAATTCCTACAATTTGATTGTTCTACTGCAGGCCTACTTCCTACTACTACGGGAGACTACTAGTTGCTTAAAATATCAAATTGAGTTGTTCTTGTTCTTTTTTCAAGCACGTTATTGTCTCTATTCAAGAAGTAATGGTGCTGAACGCAGTGGCGTAGTGAGGGGAGGGGGCATCATGCCCCGGGCGCTACTCACAAAGGGGCGCCAAATGGTATATTTTACTATAATATTGTATGGTTTTCGAATAGGGGGGGGGCGCTAAAAAGGTATTGGGGGGCGCTAAAAAGGTATTGTGACCCGGGCGCGAGTTAAGCTCGTTACGCCACTGGCTGAACGACAGGCTGTTGCTTGTTTGGATGCACTGCCTTCACTACATGGATTTCTTTTAATTATGCATAAAGTAGATAGGCCTACATCGAAACTAACTTTTAAAACGAGCAGTGTGCATTTTGAAATGAATATCATTTATTTCCATGCCCATCGATCTAGTGAATATCATGCCCGATATATGCTCTTCTTTAATATTATAGTAAATCTATGAAGTATTGCTAATTCTTCATTGTATTATTATAGCGTGAGTTTGTTTTTTTAAAATATAAACTCAGATTTTCTATTCATTTTTTTAATACTATATGTATTGTGTATGCGATCTGTCTTACTCGCAGTCGACTTAACGCATAGCGAAGTGGGTGGGTAGATAACACCGTATCCGGAAATTTGATCGAAAGAAATTTGATCGACGGAAAATTGATCGACGGAAATTTGATCGAACGGAAATTTGGTCGAATAGTTTTTTTTTATTTATACGTTAAAATTTTGCGTCAAATTTCTTTCTGAACGCATTATTTTGTTTTACTATATATTATAGTGCGTTCAAAAAGAAATTTGACGAAAATTTAAACGTCTCGACTGAAAAAAAGATTCGACCAAATTTCCGTTCGATCAAATTACCGTCGATCAATTTTCCGTCGACGAAATTTCTTTCGATCAAATTTCCGGTAACCAGATAACACAGTTTACTCTACAAACTTATTGATCGCTAACTTGCCGTTTAATCCGTTTGTGAGAAGCCCTTCTTTACACATGCTTGCAGCACGACCGTAAATAGCTGGATTATAAAACACGTGTTACAGGACTATTTAAAAAAACAAAAAAACAAATACCACAGCACGTGCCGTGGTCGGGACTTTTTAACTGTTGTCCGCAGCAAGGTTAGAAGGTAAGTCACCGTAAGTCAAGAGTTTGTGTTTACTGGACTGAAAATTGTAGCAATAAATCATAAAAATGTGTTCGGTTCGATTAGTTTGAGTGTACCTCTCATAAAGCTGTCACACTGATCGGATAAGTTGATGGAGAGCGCTGGAGCTCCTTCGCCGGGAAAGAAAACTGAAAATTAGCATTAGTTGCAATGTATTTTTTTAATGAAAATGAATATTTTTAAAAAAAAATAGTTAACACATTTCCAGTGAGTTAGCTAGAGTTTGTGACTCCTTGGGTCAGTGGTTCTCAACCTTCATATTGCCGCGACCCCTTAACACGGGTTATCATTTTGTGGTGACCCCCAATCACAAAATTAATTTCGCTTCTACTTCATAACTGTAGCGACTGTAGAGTACATGTATATTCCGATGGTCTTAGGCGACCCCTGGGAAAGGGTCGTTCGACCCCCCAAAGGGGTCGCGACCCACAGGTTGAGAACCGCTGCCTTGGGTGGTCCTTGATTTTTTTCACCCATAATTAACAAAAATCACAATGAATAAATGTTACTTTAGACACAAAAGTAAAAGAAGCATTTATTTTTTGTTAATAGTGGACCAAACGTACCATTCCAAAATAGCTTAAGTGCCGTATGGGGCAGACCACCCCTCCACCCCACTTCATACGCCCGTGTTTATATCATAGGTCAATGAACTATCTGTTCTTTTCCTCGCACTCCTTGTAATCCCACTTGATACCTTATGGACCACTATGGAGGTTGCGGGCTCCCCAGATTTGGAAACACTGGTTAAATGGAACGTCACTATATAGGTTATTTTTAATCCAAAACAATATAGGCCGTGGCCTATATTAGAAAAAAACGAGTATTATTTAACATTATATTCAGATGGATTTATTTTGGTGGTTGGTAAATTGTTAGCATAAAATAATTTATGTTCTTTCCTTTTAAAAAAAAAAAACTGCTCAGACTGACAATTGCAGTACGGTACCGGTATTAATATTACTTCAATCATATTTGAAAATTAATTAACTTATTATTATTCAAATCACATGCCAATTTTTTTAATTAAAAAGAAATAAAATTAGCAGACTACTAAAAACAGTGGTCCACTCTAAAGATTATCACATTTTAATGTATACATAGAAGGTGATGTTTTCTTCGGTAAATGGAGATATACAAATATAGAAAAGGGAGACTACTTCAACTGAGGTAATATGTAAACTAAAACGTTCCACTTTCACTAGGATACTGCCAACGTTTCTTTTCTTCTTTATTTACTAGTACTTGCTCGTCAACGTCATCAAAGAATTATATTTTAGTTTTTCGTCATCTTTACTTAGGTAAAAGACATTATGTTGCATTGGAATGATCTTTAAACTGTGAAAGAATATTTCCGCCTTGTACCCTAACTTTTATTTTATTAAATTGTAGTTAACTTAATTTAGTAAATAATATATATATAATTAATGGATATTAATAAATAGGGCTCAATTTTAATAAATTAATTTAAGTGCAGAGGGCTAATTATACTAGTATTTTTATTTTGTATACTTAAATTAAAAAATATTGGAGCTCAGATCTAAGCCAGTTGAGTATGATTATCAGTAACTTCAGACTTCAGTAAGAAATTTTACCAGCTCAATATTATGAATATAATATATGACTATAATTGACTATACTATACTATATTTATATTGGCCTATGCCTTTTGCTATGGCCTATTTTTGGCCTATGCCTATTACTATTATTAATTATTATTTATTTAATATATAATATATGTTTAATATAATATTGAATATTGTATATATGATAATATAAGACACCTATGCCCTATAATTCAGCATAATAATATTATAAAATTAGTATTGTATTTTCACTGATGATTCAGAATAATTTGTAAAATTGTTGCAGCGTGTCCCAAACTACGGACTGAGGTGTTTAAAAGTTTAAATGATATAATATATCATATATGGAGTAAACTGTAAAAAATTGTGTTTTTCGGGTTTGAAGTGCAACTTATTGAAAAGATGAAATTCTTATAATTATATTGTTGATTCAAATAAATGGAAACATTTTTTAAAGACATTTTACATATTAATTGCATCATATATATAAATATTACAAGACAAAAAGGTTCAAATAGAAAAACTTTAACAATTTAATATATCATGTATGAACAAAATATAATATTTAACCAAGTAGAGTTTGATTTTATGCATAGTTTTCACCATTGTCCATTAATTATGTCAACAAAATAGGGGTTGGGGAGGGGGTTTGGAAATGTTGGAAAGTTGTTGTCAAGGGGGAGGGAGGGGGTTTAGATTAGTTGACGTCAACAATCATGTTTTCTCTATCAAAGTTTTAATTTTAAAAATTGACTGGTTATTACATTATTTTAAAAAATTGTTGACATAATTAATGGACAACCCCTTAGAGTAACAATGAATGGAATAAGAAGTGATAAGAGTGTGCCTGGTACCAAACTGTCTTTTCAGTTTGCATGCATCTACATATTTTCTACATTCTATGTGTGGAGTCCAGTGACAGTATCATTTAGATAAATGAAGTTTTGTTGAAGGGCCACAACAAAGTTTTTGTAGATTTCTATAGCAAAACCCAATGGCCCCCTCTCCAATGTCCACAGTAATATTTCTGGTAAATTTGCACTTCAGACCCGAAATATACAATTTTTGAAATAGCTTGTTCCAGGTGATACATACTGTTTAACATAGTACCATACCCAGGGCCATCCATGAATGACAGCATGCATTTTGGGAAAGGGGGCGGGGATGGGGAAAGCACAAATTAGGATGGATGTGTTATGAGGGTGTCTAAAATTTTGTGACAATATGGAATGGGGTGGGGGGTGTTAAAAAAAATTGTCCAAAATTGTGTGAATTATTTTATGGATTGATTGACACTTTTCATTTAAAGACTTCAATGAAATATAACAAAAATATATATAATTAAATACTATACAATTTAAAGTTATCCAATGCATCACAAAGTTTGAGGGGGCTAAATGCATACAAGTTCTGTGTAACATAATTTTTAGGAGTCTGCTCAAGAGGCACAACATAAAAGAAGTTTGAGTAACACTGTAGACCAGGAGTCTCAAACTCAAATTATATGGGGGCTGCAGGAGGAAGAATCTGACTGAGACTGGGCCACATCAAGTATTCCACAAAAAAAGCTATTACAAATTCAACAAAGTACAACTGTTGCAATCTGCTCAACCTTAAATAATAACATATAAAAACATTAAGGGCTCTCAAGGACTAGGCTTCACTTACTTCCTCTTACTCCTTATTGCCAGAGATCTGGCATCGCTTCTTCTTACACAGCTTAGCAACATTTGGCTTGAGTGAGGAAGTAACTGAGACCCTCAGTATAGCTTGATTGATTGAATATTTATAGAGCGCTTGTATCCATACTACTTTAGCTTGCTCATAGCACTCTGATGTTCTTAAATCTATTTAAAGAAAAAAGCCTTTAACCCTGTCATTACTGCTGGTTTTGGCATCGATTTTTGCTGACTCAGCAATAAAAATCTTCAAAGAAGAAATGTCCGGTATTTTTCATTCTCTATCTGATTTGCTTTTTAACTTCTCTATAGATTAATGAATAAAGAAATCTATAGCATTGAAATATGATGTCGGCGGCGTGATGTCCTTGGTGTTACGGCCTACTTTCGTTGTCTAGGGTCTTTGATACATGTGACTTATTTATTACGTCTATGATAACAGCTCTACTGGGCTGACAACTATGGATCACCACTCAAACAATTAAGTCCACGAATATCTGAAGTTTCATAATTCAATCCTTTATTCCTCTCATAAACAAATGCATTATTATCAAAAGTCACTACTCCTTTTAAACATATAATCAAATCTCTTATGAAATAAACTTGCACTACCACTGGTGTTCATCACGATCTCCCTTAATGATCTTTCCCCAACTCAACTTGTCTCCCGCCTTATATCCACTCACTTGTTTATTCATATTTCCCTGTCAACCAATGACCATTTAGCCACAAAAATACAATTCATGAAATAACTCATGGACCAAAAAGTGTTCATACTAACAACAGTGATTCTCATACAAACTCACCATGCATGAACAACTTTTCATACCAAAACTTCACGATACTAAATCTTGTTCACAACACTTGGTATTTCAGAAAAGTTCTTTGCCTCTTTGTTATGTCGACAATGTGACATTCTTGGTAATTAAAAGTGGGTGATCCTGACGTCGCATCGACGTATGCGTCGTCGGTAACGAAAAGGTTAAATATTTCTTAAATGATTTTTTATCATTTTCAATTTCCCTCAAAGATTGAGGCAAACTGTTCCATAATTTTGGCGCTATCGATTCAAATTTGAAGATGCTCATCAGTAAGTTTGGCCCTGAACTTTGACTTGTTAAAGTTCATAGTGGAAAAGAGTTTTTCACACAGATAGGTACTCCCAAAAAGGCACATGGTCCGCTTGAACAACCTTAAATCTCAGGGAAGGTGGAGGGCAATGCTCTCATAAATTGTTCAAGCTGTCTATTTTTGCATTCTCTTCCATGAACTTAGCCTTAAATTCAGAACTGCACTGAAGATCAATCAGCTCCATTTGAAATGCAAAAAGGAAAGGGGGGGGGGGGGGAGCATCTCTCACATTGAAGGAGAAAGGGTCAATTTGGCTTTGTGTGCTTTGTAGTCTGCAAACCTCTGATCAATTTCGTCCTGTAGCTTTGCAATGGCATCAGTATACTTACTACTGAACGGTGTGCCCGAGACCATGAGTACTTTGGATGTTGGGAAATGGCAGACGTTTCTCTGAGAGCCATAACACAAGTTTTGTGCAGAATTCCCTGAACACTGACAAGCTGCCCCTGGTCTTGTAACTTCTTGTTGAGTACATTCAGCTCCTGTGTAATGTCAGCAAGAAAAGCCAAGTCCGTGAGCCATTTTGGGATCACTTAGTACAGGAACAGCCACCCCATCTTTCTCCATGAAGGCATTGAAGGCCAAAACGTGTTCAAACAGTAGGCATGAGCAGACCATATTTATGAATTATTGATTCAAAGGAAGAAGCTTCTGTAAGGAGAATGAATTTTAATTTTTTATCATAGAAAAGGCCTTTTTGACTAACCCTATTTTGGAAGTGACCAAGATGACAGGCTTGGAATTTCCCTCACTCCTGCACACAATATTCGAGGTGTGTTTTCTCAAAACCAGCACTTTGACCATGTTTGTCTCATACAATGCTATAAAATAAAAACGTTCAGTCCGTTTTTTAAGACAGTTTTTTACCATTGTAACCAATGTTCAAATCTATACAAACCTAATAAAAATCAGAATTAGACTAGTGGGTGAGATTCGACTGAATCATATAGATATGAGAATGGAGAAAACACGCGGGCCGCATTAACACTAAACTTTGCTGTCGGGTATTGGGCCGCAAAATATCGTCTTGTGGGCCACAAATGGCCCGCGGGCCATGAGTTTGAGACCCCTGCTGCAGACCCTATTTAATCAATTTTAATTATTTTACAATTTTACAAAACTAAACAGATCATAAGTAAACTAGTAAAATGGTGGTCATTTAATTTTCATGTTATAGCTACAGAATAATGAATGAAAATCCCCAGGGATATGTGAATTTTCTAAGGAAGAATTCAGACTTCAGCCTCATGAATTCTGCTTGACACAACACACACATACGAATATGATACGGTCTTTATTTCTTTGTCACATTTGTTCATTTTGTAATTGTAAGGATCAATCTGCTCTATGTAAAGCTTAGTGTAGGGCCGATACACTCATTATCATAAACTCACAAATTTGTTACACTCTCCACACCCCATGTATACAATACTAACAGCAGTGTGCTCTTTGGGCACAAACTAAACAGTTTTTGGATGAGTATCATTAATACATGACCATTCTAGTTCTGTAATAAAATTAACAGTGTCGTTTAACATTTTAGGCACATTTTTAATAAGCTAAATAAAATTTGGCAGGCAACTTCATTTCGTCTAGAATTTGTATCGTTCAAATTTTGGTAATTCATTGATCTGCCTATATCAAAATAAATTCTATAAATTTTTTTAAAGCATTTTTTATTTCAGTGGTTCCAGACCTTTATGACTCACGAAGCCCATTTTTAGAATCAATTTGTGTGGGGGAACCTCTTAGGCTTACCATATATCTTACAACTTAATAATGTTTAGGAGTTTTCTCGAGCCCCCGAGAATTGCACTGATGGGGAACCACTGATTCAATTGATTAAAATTTACAAATATTTTGGTCTACAGAAGAAACTTTATTAAATTTTCTCAATTTTTATACTACTTGTCTTGTAATAACATTTAAATTGACATTGTCTAATTGTTAAGAGGTGGGGCATGGTAAGATATGCACACATTGTATTCATGGCATTTTTTTTGTCTGTATTATTGTCTGTATAAGAATGTCATTATTTTTTAAGGGGGGCTGAACTGGGTATTATTTAAATGTCATTCTGTTCCAATTTTAATCTTAGAGTTAGGTCTAGACATACACCATAAATTATATGAGTAAATAAACATCATGGGTGTGGTGCTGTACACAATCAACACTCAATTATATTGGCATGTATCAAAAGTCCTGTGTTGTTGGTGAAAACATAGAAGAGAGTGGTGTAACAAATTATTTATTCATTTTGGAAAAGCTTTACTTAATGATACTCATAGTGAAAGAAATCCTTTATGATACAAAGTAAAGGTTGTCAAATTCATTCATAAGATATACAGCTTTTCTTTATTACATATATGTATTTTATGTTATTGTCACAATTACGTCTCTTTTTCTAATATTTTTATGTACAGCGCGGTGAGCCTAGCCCTAGGCTGGGGTACCGCGCTATATAAGACAACAAATAATAATAATAATATTCCTTTTGGTGCGGGGACGAGATTTTAAAAACATAAAATGACCAATGATTATTGGCTAAACTAAAATCATTTTTTACTACTACCATCATTTTGTTGCATTCTTTAACCCGTACACAAATGACCAACTCGGGAACCTGAAAGGTAAATATAGTTGATTCAAATTATCAGGAGCTGTCATAGTTTTCTTACCATCCTTGGTGTCAATGATTGACTGCAGATATTGATTTATGTTTTTGCTCAGTTTGCCCTGATGGCATATTGTAAAGTCCCCCTTTGTTCCTAAGCTGTCTGATATATGGACAAAATCTGTTGGTTCACAATGATTTATTGAATTTTATTACTGTGCTGGGCTCATGTCTCCATCGCGTATTTATAAGCATTGTGCTGATTATTCTGTGAAATTACTTTGTTGCTCTCTTGTATCTTCCCGAGGCATTTTGAGGTGTAACATTTGTTTAGTTGTGTTTCTTGTATTTCAATATTGAACAACTTGAGGCCATCTTTATTTAAGAGGTTCAATTTTGTGTGTTTAATTATAATTAAATTCTATGTTTCCATTGTTTTACTGAGGCAATAGCTCTCAAAAAGTTTGAGGTGGTTGCATGTGATATACTATAGTATACTTTAATAGTAAGATACAATAATGACATTAACTCATTTTAATCATTATACTTTGTTCATTTTTGCTCTTTTCATCATCATCATCATCGTGTCCCTTAGTCCTTGGACCATTGGGGCGCCACAGCTGACATGAAAACTATCCTTCTCCATTCCTCTCTGTCTTCTGCACTGCCCAAGCATCGACTAGGTTTAGTCCCGTCCACTCTTTGATGTTATCTTTCCATCTTTTTCTCTGTCTTCCTCTTCTTCTCCCTCCTCTAGTTGTGCCCTGCATGATTTCTTTGGCGAGCCCTTGTTTTCTTGTCACGTGCCCATACCATTTAAGATTGTGTTTTTTTACAGACGTCAGGAGGTCATTGTACTGCCCAATTGTTTGATGAATCCTTTCTTGTTCATTAGTGATATGGTCTCTATAGCAGATGCCAAGAATGCTTCTGAAACATCTCATCTCCATTTCTTTTCAAATTCTGCTGTTAATGTCCAGGACTCACAGGCATACAAGAAAATGGAGAGGACTAGTGAGCGCATCAGCCTGATTTTAGTGCTGGGGGCTATATTTTTGTCGTTACATATTTTCTTGAGCCTCTTTAGTGCTGATGTGGTCTGCGCAATCCTGGCCATAAATTCGGGCTTGGAGGTACTTGAAGCTGCCAACTGTCTCTAATATTTCCTCCCCGACCTTAAATTCAGTGGTGATGCCAGTGGTGCTATTTTTGTCTTTTCTGCACTGATTTGCATGCCAAAGGACGATGAAGTCTTGTCGAGACGCTTTACTAGGTTGGCTAGCTCTTCTTTGCGTCCAGCCAGTCCGTCTAGGTCATCCGCAAAGCGTAGGTTGGGGATTGTTCTGCCACCAATGCTGACTGTCCCTATATGCGTTTCCAGTGCATCTGACATAATTCTCTCTAAGAAGATGTTGAACAGGGTGGGGGAGAGCAAGCAGCCTTGTCGTACTCCAACCGTGGTCTTGAACCATTCTCCGATGTAATTGTTGAAGAATACTGCACTGGTGGCCTTATCATAGAGGCTGCATATTATTCTGGTTAGGTTTGTGTCGATGTTGTAGTGCCTCATGGTGGCCCATAAAGCAGCATGCCAGACCCTGTCGAATGCCTTCTTGAAATCCACAAAGATGTGGTATAGGTTTTGTTGGTGTTGAGCATATTTCTCACATTGTATTCTTTTAATATGCTATAAAAAAAAATTTAAGGCCTTAGCTTACAGCTATGGACTATTACTATTAAATAAGCTGAACCCCCCCCCACCACCCAACAAAAAAAAAGGGAGCCTACTTAAAGAAATCTTCATCTTTTCAATAATAAATTATATTTAAAATATCTTTTTCCCCCTCAAAAAATCATGTCATACCCTTTTATTATTACACATCCTCAATAAACTATTGCAATACAACATAACTGATCATTACATAAATAACTGTTTACATGTCTACTTCTAGTTCATAAAACTGGTGATGTCCAAAGACATAATTCATGAAAACAACTATTCCTTGACATTTAAAAATAAAATTCCATAAGTACCTTTTTTTTTTTTTTTTTTTTGCTTCTCCCTGTTCAACTATACGCGGATATAACTAATTTTAGCTTGACAGATAATAATTTAAATATTAAATCAGTTCAATGCAACAAGTTTCCCCGAATGTTCATTCTGTCCAGCATGGCGATGAAATTGATCATGTTACTTGGCTCACCTCATCACATTTTTATGTACAGAGCGGTGAGCCTAGCCCTCGGCTGACGCACCGCGCTATATAAGACAACTAATAATAATGATTGATTGATTGGATACTTCTACAGCGCTGGTATTCGTGCTACTTTAGCATGCTCACTGCGCTCTGGCCTCATCAAATCTATTGAACAAAAAAAGTCTTTAAATGTTTCCTAAATGATTTTCTGTCCTCGTCAGTACTCCTCAAAGATGGAGGTAAAATATTCCATAACTTTGGGGCAACTCTTCAAAAGAGCGCACTCCTTATAATAACATTTCAGTGTGTTTGCTGCATTTTCTTCAAACATTCTAGTGAGCTTTTTGCAATTTTCAACTAAAGATCACCACATGTATAAATTTGGTTCTTTGTCTTAACAGGTTTTTTTTTATGCAAACAAGTTGGGAATGTCTTCCTAAGACAGTACTGCAATCTGTAAGATATATGTAATTGCCAGTTGACTACATCATACAAATCTTTTAGGAAAGGCTAAGGGAGCTATAACCTCTAACACAAAACCCAACCCATCAAATGAATTTATGCTGGAATCTTTCTGGTGAAACTTTAAAGTTATTTGGTCATTAAGATTGTTGAACCACCATAATTTCCATCAGTACAGGCAGACAGAGAGAGACATTACAGTCTGAGTGACAACTCGGCAAAAAGCAATTTGCTCTTAAATATGAAGTTATTGGCTTACATCATATCTTTTCTTTGCTATTGTGTGATGATAACTGTATTCCAAAGTATTATTATATTATTCCAAATTTATGTTATCATATTATGGCATCACAACTATTGTTATTGAAAGTGAATTTTTTATAACCTTTGCCTTATATTTGTATTGTTGACATCAGTCTCAGATACAAATCATGGATAGATTAATACTGTGGTTAAAAATATGTTACAAATACTTTTAGGACTACTTAACACCCATACCCATCTCCGCCTTTCCTTCTCTTCTATACTGTCTATATATCTAGCTACACATCTATCTACACATCTATCTACACATATGTTTACACATCTATCTACACATCTGTCTACATATCTATCTAAACATCTATCTACACATTCATGATTCCTCTTGCCCATATCTTCCTTTTCATTTCTGTATTCTGTTCCCCATAATTTTTCACAGTGGATCATCTTGAATTTTAAATCAAGTAGAACTTTTTGGTTTTTTTTTTGGCTGTGGCTGTTTGAAACAAGGAATCTTGTCATTAAATGCATCCTACTGTAGATTATTGTTTTTCATTTCTAGGCCCTCTCATCTGATGCTTGGCCATGAGGGTTGTCCAGCTGAAGTTGAAGCAGCTCATCAGGCTAGGGGTGGCCGGTGCGATCACTCTTTTTATCATTCTACTCTTGACCAAAGCTTTCAGCCCATCCGGCAAGAAATTTCCTTCTAATCTGGACAAGATATCAGTAAGTCTTGTTAAAGTGTTAGGTGTGTACAAATGTCCGATAATAATGAATACTTCTTAAAATAAATAATGTTTGTATAGGTTAAAAATCTAAAGCATTGGGGAAAAAAACTGGATTGCCCGACATGAATAAAAGTTCTTTGGAGTGAGAATGGCAGTGTGATTTGAAGTGAGTGCATTGAATCTCTAAACAAGGAAAAAAAAAATTTTTTTTTTTTTAGAAAACATGTTCATGGGGGCTGCCATAACAGTAGAATTTCATAAGTCACACACCATTAGTTACACCATGATCTCAATGTTTACAACACATGTTTGAATACGGAGTCAAAAATCTGGACAAGTTGATAATCAGGGTGGGATCACACCTCAATTCCGTTATCAACGTCTTACTGTGTAACATATGAGCATGTATTTTAAATTTGTGATTAAAGATGACCGTTCTAACAGCCAGTTCTCATGGTTGTGTATTTTCCATTGCAATTTACTTTATCAAGGGCAATGCGTTTATCCTAGACTAAATTCTTCAATTCACAAATTTTGTCCCAAGGATGTCCTACCTCTTCCTGACCACCAGAAATGGAATCTTCCGTTGAACCCATTTGGTGACAACTTTATGCAGCCTCCTGTGAAAAAGGACATTTCAAATGTTGATGATGTCCCCTTTCCAGAAAAGGTGTATGGTCCAACAGCTGAATTTAAGGAGGGCGTTATAGGAAACTATGAACCTCCAGATATCAAGCAGTATGGGCCAGGTATATTCTACCTATCAAGTTACATCAAAAAAATTAATCTGAAAACATCCAAAAAAATGTCTTTATGTTTCAGAAAATGTTAAGATGTGCAACCAAAAAAAAACCCAGAATATTTAATACTAAATCTTGTTCAGTAAATTTTTCTTTTAAATTTTAATGCTAATTTTTATTTTCAAAATCTAAATAAAAAAGGCCCCACTGAATTTAAAATGGACCTAATCAGGCTGACCTGACAGATTTACCAATGGTTACACTTAATTATATATAATATACCAGTTCTGACCACCATGGCAAAGAGCTTTAATAGCACACTTCTTTAAAATTAATCTCAACCCTTGACATCCAACATCTGAATAATTTGACTGAACTGCAAGTTCTATTTAGAACAGCAGTTCTCAACCTGTGGGTCACGACCCCTTTGGGGGTTGAACGAACCTTACATAGGGGGTCACCTAAGACCATTGGAAAACACATATTTATGAAGCAGCAACTAAAGTAATTTTAGGGTCGGGGGGTCACCACAACATGAGGAACTGTATTAAAGAGTCGCTGAATCAGGAAGGTTGAGAACCACTGATTTAGAGCCTTTGCATGATTCGTACATGAATAAAACGGAAACAATTTTTTTTAATGAATTTTGTTAGAATGGAAATTTGTTCAAAATGAAATTAGTTAGATGGATATATTTTGTAATTATAATGGGATTTTTTTCAAAATTGAAAAAAAAATGTCACAGTGTAGCAATTTAGTTAATGGAGAATTGAGTAAAAATAAAATTACAACCACTGTTAAGTAAAATTTATGGCCTATTTTGTGTCAGCTTATCTCTCACTGAAATTTTTTATTTAAAGCATATCAGACGGACAGTTTAAAAATAAAATTAAAATTTATTTTTTTTCATTCTAACTAATTTCTGTCAAACAAACTTCAGTTCAAATAAACTTCCATTCAAACAATGTTCCTTTCAAACTTCCATTCACGTAAACAAACTTACTTTCAAACAAACTTCTATTCAAACAAAATTCGTTTGTACAAATATTTTTTGTGTATCAAATTTCAGATACAGTTTCATTTTTTCTATGGTGTAACTTTAAAGCTGCCTTTAAATATGGCTCCACCAAAGTTAAATCAATTTTTTTGGGGCCTGACTAATTTAAAAGGAAATAATTATCTGTAGGGGTTGATTGTGCATGTAATATATCTTAGACCAGCGGTTCTCAACCTGTGGGTTGCGACGCCTTTGGGGGTCGAATGGCACCTTCACAGGGGTCGCCTTAGACCATCGGAAAACACATATACTCTACAGTTATGACGTATCAACGAACATAATTTTGTGGTTTGGGGTCGCCACAACATGAGGAACTGTATTAAAGGGTCGCGGCATCAGGAAGGTTGAGAACCACTGTCTTAGACTCTCTATGCTTGTTCAGGTGAAGGAGGAACAGCTGTGGTGGTGTCCCTGGAGGAGAAAGATGACGCGGACAGACAGACGAGAGAGTACGGCTTCAACATGGTGGCCAGTGATAAAGTTGCCATGAACAGAACAGTGCCAGACACACGTATGCCCGAGTAAGTCCTGACATGCTGTGGGCCGTATTCCAATGCCGTGGTACACAAAAACTGCCTTTCTTTACAAAAGTTATGAATTTCTGGAATAGTCCTACACGTGGAAAAGCCCCCCGCCCCACACACACACAAACACACACCACTCCCGTTGTTAACTTTCTATCACTGCAAATATTTTAGCAAGGGGACATTAGTGGTTTAAGGGGGGAAGGGGGGGGGGTCCCCAGGGTCCTATAGGTTTATTTCATTGATTTCCATGCTCAGGTTTCAATAACAATGGATTTGTTTGTTTGCAGAGGTTTATTGATACACTAATGGTAACGTGCTGCCTATGGTTTTATTATGGGCAGATCTAGTGCATCTAATAATTTAGGATTAACTTATCTCAGTTATTATCTAAACTTCATTGCATAGAATTGATTAACCCCTTTAAGCCCAATAGGCAGTAATAAATATACACAAGAATCAATGGGGACACACACACACACACTCACGCATGCACGCACACACACACACACATTTTGGAATCCAGAAAGCTTGTTATCTATATATTTTACAATAAAACTTTTTAATAAAGAAATGAAAATTAGGTTTGCATATGAAGTTATACGGCTTAGTCTCAACCTGCCAAGTTTATTTCATGTAGCAGAATTGTCGAACTGCATATATATTTTGTATACACTTTTTATCTTCTTCTTCTTATGCCTTTTTACCGCGTCTGGGGTATAGGCCGTCCACAAGAATTTTCCAATCATCCCGGTCCTGTGCTTTCCTTTCCAATTGCTTCCAGGTGTATCCCATATTTTGCGTGTCTGTCTCTAGCTCACGTCTCCATGTATTCTTAGGTCTTCCTCTCTTTCTTTTTCCCTGTGGATTCCATGTTAGACATTGTCTGGTGGTGCTATCTGGGGGTTTTCTCAGAGTATGCCCAATCCACCTCCATCTTTTCTTTATGATGTCTTCATCAATGGGCACCTGGTATGTCCTTTCTAATAGATCTTTGTTGGTGATGGTATTTGGCCATTTGATGCTAAGGATCTTTCTAAGGCATGTGTTTATGAATGTCTGCACTTTCTGTGTAATGCTCGCTGATGTTTTCCATCTTTCTGCTCCATAAAGTAGGACTGTTTTGACATTTGTGTTAAAGATTCTGACTTTGGTTTGCAGTTTCAGCTGCTTCGACTCCCATATTTTCTTTAATAACACAAATGCTGATCTAGCTTTTCCAATTCTAGACCTCACGTCTGCGTCAGATCCGCCGTTTGTGTCTATGGTGCTGCCTAAGTAATTGAAGGACTCCACTTCTTCCAGTGCCTTTCCTTCCAGACAGATATGCTCTTGGTTGGATGAGTTTACCTTCATGATTTTCGTCTTGCTTTTATTTATATTAAGTCCGAGCTGTGATGAAAAGGTGGCTACATCTTTTGTTTTTTCCTGCATTTGTTGCTGGTTGTGGAACAGAAGTGCAATGTCATCTGCAAAGTCTAGGTCATTCAGTTGTTCCCAGAGTGTCCACTGTATCCCATTCCTTTTTTTGTCTGTGGATTTTTTCATTATTCAGTCAATGGCAAGGATGAATAGAAATGAGGACAAGAGGCATCCTTGTCTGACTTCTGTTTTGACTGTAAAGGCATCTGTGAGTCTACCTTCGTGGACCACCCTGCATGTCATTTCTTCATAAGAGCTCTGAATGATCCTGACTAATTTCCCTGGTACTCCATAGTGCCGAAGAAGTTTCCACAATGTTTGTCTGTCCAGGCTATCAAAGGCCTTTTCGTGGTCTATAAAATTTATGTATATGGCCTGTCAAAAAAGTACACATTAATTGTTTTTGATTTAAAGACCTAAAAAAATGTAAATGCCTCAGTTCTAAAGTAAAATGCAATTTTTTTTCCAGCTTCTAAAGCGTTTGTTTCATGAATTTCATTGGGGGAAAAAGGGGTTGGGGGGGGGCAACTAAATTAAAGCATCACTTTAAAATGATTTGAGAAATTAAATATTGAAAGAGATAAAATTAGTTCATAACTTAGTTCAGGAACATTGTGACCCCAGGCTTGTGTAAGTCCAATGAAACTTAGGAACATTGTGACCCCCTGGGTTGCATAAGTCTCATGAGGCCTAGGATGATATAAAGTGCTTGTTTGTCATGAATTCACATTCATTTTATCACAAGTCACACAACCAAATCTAAGTAGGTGTACAATGTCTTAATGCGTTCAGATCCAAATTATCCAAGAGGCCAGATCAAAAAAATTTACTCAGATTCCTGCCCTTACTATCTAACCGAACTTCTTTCTGTCTATTCACCCCTTCGACAGCTTCGCTCCTCCGCTGTCCTTTATTCTGTCCTTTGCTAAGACACGCACTAAAACATATGGTGAACCATCTTTCTCTTTCTGCGCCCCAAAACAATCGAATTCTCTTCCCCTACACATCCGCAATATACCAACCACCAAGGCCTTCAAAACTGCACTCAAAACACATCTCTTTAAACTCTACTACCCCGACTGATCCCCCCCCCCCCCCCGCCGACCGATAAATGATGCTGCTGGCTGCCGTACATGGCTTGACATGTAAAAGTTCTGGGGTGGGTGGGGTGAATATGTTTTTGTTTTGTCTCTATACAGCTGTTCTTTATTACATAAATGTATTTTATTTTATTGTCACGATTGTCTCTTTTGCTAATATTTTTATGTACAGCGCGGTGAGCACAGCCCTAGGCTGGGGTACCGCGCTATATAAGACAACTTATAATAATAAATAATCATTGTTTAAATGATCTCATTGTACAGTTACCTGTTGCATGATCAAGAGGCCAACCGCTGGAGATCAGTGCAACGATCCCCTGCATTGTTATTCTCTTGTTCACCCGCTTGAAAATGTGTTTACCTCTATCCTGGCAGATGCAAGTACTGGCATTATCCAGAAGAACTGCCGACCGCCAGTGTTATCTTGGTGTTCTTCAATGAGGGCTGGTCAACCCTGGTCCGCACAGTGCACAGCGTCATCAACACGTCTCCGACAAAGCTGCTCAAAGAGGTTGTTCTCATCGATGACGGCAGTGACTATGGTAAATGTGGCATCCATATTTTGGGCTTAAATTCCTGAGTATAATTTCTCTGACTTTACCACAGTTTGGTACCTAGTGTAAATCTTCTATTTATTTTCAGGGCAAAAAATTCATGGGAAAATGATATCTGTTTGTTTTTTTATAAAATTGCAACATGAGATTAATGCAAGCATTGGTTTAGATTAGATTTGTAAAGATTAGGTTGGTAGGCCAGTAGATTGCATTGGTATAGATTAGGTTGGTAGGCCTATAGATTGCATTGGTATAAATTAGGTTGGTAGGCCTATAGATTGCATTGGTATAAATTAGGTTGGTAGGCCTATAGATTGCATTGGTATAAATTAGGTTGGTAGGCCTATAGATTGCATTGGTATAAATTAGGTTGGTAGGCCTATAGATTGCATTGGTATAGATTAGGTTGGTAGGCCTATAGATTGCATTGGTATAAATTAGGTTGGTAGGCCTATAGATTGCATTGGTATAAATTAGGTTGGTAGGCCTATAGATTGCATTGGTATAAATTAGGTTGGTAGGCCTATAGATTGCATTGGTATAAATTAGGTTGGTAGGCCTATAGATTGCATTGGTATAAATTAGGTTGGTAGGCCTATAGATTGCATTGGTATAGATTAGGTTTGGTATAGATTGCATTGGTATAGCTTAGGTTGGGTATAAATTAGGTTTGGTATAGATTGTGTTGGTATAGATTGTTTCTGGCTTGCCCTCAAAATAAAGACAAGTGACCTTGCTTTATTCTCCTAACTAGTAAGACATGTTTTCAAATTATTATTGATCAAATTATTATTGATCAAATTATTATTGATCAAATTATTATTGATCAAATTATTATTGATCAAATTATTATTGATCAAATTATTATTGATCAAATTATTATTGATCAAATTATTATTGATCAAATTATTATTGATCAAATTATTATTGATCAAATTATTATTGATCAAATTATTATTGATCAAATTATTATTGATCAAATTATTATTGATCAAATTATTATTGATCAAATTATTATTGATCAAATTATTATTGATCAAATTATTATTGATCAAATTATTATTGATCAAATTATTATTGATCAAATTATTATTGATCAAATTATTATTGATCAAATTATTATTGATCAAATTATTATTGATCAAATTATTATTGATCAAATTATTATTGATCAAATTATTATTGATAATTTTAAAAAAATATATAAGTAAGGCTTTTGATTGTTGAGTTTAGGCAACATGGCCGCCGTGTCCAGTCTTCTATTTTTAGAAAATTCTGAAGTTTTAATTCTTATGTTGATATTTAACATGTGACTTCAGAAAACATGCACTGATATTAAGCACATGATTCTCTGTGTAACAATGTCACCAACCCTCCCAGATGGGGGGCTGATTTCCCTAAACAAAATTCCAGATAACCGCGCTAGATGTGATTCTTAAAAAATACTGCAATTGCGTTTTGTGCGTAATATTTTCGTTTTACAGAAATGGATGCTGTAATAAATCTGCGGTGTAAAAGGGGGAGCGACATTAGAATATTAATATAATATCAGGAAAGGATGCTTGGGGGGGGGGGGGGGGACGACGACACACTAATTGGGCGCAATTGTTATTTGGCGGGCTGTAGCCAGTGTGTCTATAATTTAGTTATTATCTTTAATGGTTTTCTCTTATGAATCAACTACAGACTTCCTTCAAGATAAGCTAGAGAATTACATCAAACAGTTCAATGGTCTTGTCAAGCTGTTTAGGAACCCAGAGCGCCTCGGCCTCATCACAGCCAGGACAAAAGGTGCTGAGCACTCCACTGGGGATGTCATCGTGTTCCTAGATGCTCACTGTGAATGTAACAAAAACTGGCTCCCCCCGCTGTTGGCACGGATAAAATATGATAGGTATAGTCTGGTCTAGATATTAGCTACTTCTGTATGTTTCAGTTTCAGTTCATTCCTTTTGTAACCTGATAAAGGCATAAAGCCATAGATGACAGCCTGCTTCAGACAAGTATGACCTTGGGGGACAGGCTAAAGCAATGTTTCCCAACCTTTTTTGTGCCATGCCCCACCTAAGCCTTTCTAAAGTTCTTATGCCCCCATGTATCATATACATAATTTTTAATATTCTAAAATAGGGCTATTAAATAATTGTTACAACACTTTTTAGGAATGCTAATTTTAAATTAAGACTTCAAAAGTACAAGTTAAATCATAGTAGACGGTTGGTTTTCAAAATCTAGACAACTCATTTTTTTTTTTGAATTGCCCTAAACAATCACATTGCCCCCTGTGCACATTGGGAAACATGGGGGCTAAAGCAATACAAGGAGGATTGAGTTCAGGCTGTAGCAATATGAAGTATGCAAAGGGTAGAGGAAAACCTGAAAGAGAACAACACCAAAAAAACAAAAGAAATGCATGGCTCTTTCGCTAACATTTTTATATACAGCGCTGTACCGCGCTATGTAAGGCAACTAATAATAATAATAATAATAATGGCTCAAACTAATGCTGTATATTACCTCATATACCATGATCAACATATAATATGAACCCCTTACTTTTTGTCTGAAAAAAAGCCCTAAAATACCATGTCCACTTAAACTGCAATCAGTTAATCTTGTTCCGTAACCTTTAACATTGATAGACTACGGATTAATAAAATAAATATATATATGATATAAAATTGTCTAAGGGGCACTACTAACGTTGTTGGGTTTATGGATAGGTATGATGTGACGTCCGTAGCCGAATGGGAGTGGGTCATGAAGATTTAGTTGCCCAGGCATTTGTAAATATTGTCAAAATTCAATGTGTTTCGAGTGTTTCGCTTAACGAGTAAGATGCTGGAACGAATTATGCTTGTTATAAGAGGTTCCACTGTATTTCCAAAAGAACTATGTTTGTCAAATTTGGACATTTTCCTACCCTATGGATGCTTGTATTTCCATTAGAACTATGTTTGTCAAATTTGGACATTTTCCTACCCTATGGATGCTTGTATTTCCATTAGAACTATGTTTGTCAAATTTGGACATTTCCCTAGCCTATGGATGCTTGTATTTCCATTAGAACTATTCTTGCTGTTCCCATCGTGGATGGTATTAACTGGGACACAATGGCCTATTATCCAGTATATGACCACCACCATCACAGGGGAATATTTGAATGGGGATTCCTCTACAAAGAAGGACTTGTACCCCAGAAAGTCTTGGATCAGAGAAAACATCCCAGTGAACCTTACGCGTAAGTTGTTTTACTCTTGCAAGTTAATTTACTCTCACTTTTCTTACTCTCTGTTTTTTTACTCTCACTTTTCTTACTCTCTGTTTTTTTACTCTCACTTTTCTTACTCTCTGTTGTTTTTACTCTTGTCTGCTTGCCAGAGTTTCACGTTTCCAGTTTTTTTTCAGAAATTCCAGAATAATTATATTTCAAGACACCTAACCTAATCTTTGACGTAACCCTTGTTGTTCCATTCGCATATATGATTATATTTTTGTGTCCAGTTCCCCAACTCATGCTGGCGGGCTACTGGCCATGGACAGGGCCTATTTCTTTGAACTGGGAGCTTACGATCCTGGGCTGAAAATCTGGGGTGGAGAGAACTATGAGCTGGCTTTCAAGGTATGAGATCTGAGTTGATTATTAGGGTACTTCTTATTTATTGCCAAATTTTTTTTTATTTATAAGTTTATAGTTTACAAGGAAAAACTGATAGGACCAAAGTCTATGGAAATGCATCCTCTTTTACCACCCTGGAACAAATATCATGACTATATCTAGTCTAGGTTGTGGCCTCATGTCATTAAAGTTTTCATTCACATAATGGAAGTAAATCAAATTGGTGATGTTGTCACTCTTGCAGTAGTCAAGTTGAATTGAAAGCTTAGATTGTAATATGAGGGATCTTTTTATGGCAGTGTCATTTCCCCCCTGTTTTACCCACAGGTGTGGATGTGTGGGGGAAGTTCAGAATGGGTGCCTTGCTCGCGGGTCGGCCATATTTACAGAGGGCCTAGAAGTGGAGGTGCGCCCAAGAAACCGCAGCCTGTGCCTAAAGTTCCTCATTCTTACGCTGTGAGTAAAACACATTTTTTCCTTCTTCTTCACAGCAGATGTTGAAAACTGAGTTCCTAACTGTGGGTGTATCATTACTGTTCAACCTTATTTCATCATTCATCATCCAATATACAACACATGTCTGCTGATTTTGTCGTTTTTTTATTATTTGTTTGTCTGGCTTACTATTCACTATGAACTTTATTACTCCCTAGCTTTTTTCGACTTGGACCTTTGCTATTTTATTTCGTGTTCTCCATAGTGTCATAATATCTATTGATATTGAGATATTTGTGAAAAATTTTCTGTGTATTGAATTACATAAATAAACTCTGACATTGTTTTTGAATAAATTCACACTTCGCTGTGTAGTGTAATGCTGAAATTTTATAACCGCAATGCATGTTGTTAAATTACATGTAATTTACAAATTGGTGTCTCAACCATTAAATCAACATTAATCTTTTAATTTCTTATGTAAAATTTACTTTTTTAAAAAAAAAGGTAAATTGAGTCATGTAAACATATTTATTTTTTCAAAATATTTAAATATCTTTTGTTAACATCATTTTTAGATTGAACTTTGCACCAACTTTCCATTTAGAATATTTCGTACCAACTTTCCAGTTAGAACATATTGTGCCAGCTCATCATTTAGAGCATTTTGTGCCAACTTGCCAGTTAGAGCATTTTGTATCACTTTGCAATTTAGATCATTTTGTACCAACTTGCCATTTAGAACATTTTGTACCACCTTGCCATTTAGATTATTTTTGTACCACCTTGCCATTTAGATCATTGTGTACCACCTTGCCATTTAGATCATTTTGTACCAACTTGTCATTTAGAACATTTTGTACCAATCTGTCATTTAGAACTACTTGAGGGTCGTTGAGGTCTGGATGGAGGGTGAGTTCAAAGAGTACTTCTACACCAGAGAGCCGTGGCTGAGAGGCGCTCCATATGGCGATGTCTCCAAGCAGCTCCAGATGAAGAAAGAAAAGAACTGCAAAAGTTTCCGTTGGTTCATGGAGAATGTAGCTTACGATGTTTACGATAAATTTCCACCATTGCCCCCAAATGTCGCCTGGGGTGAGGTAAGTGTTCCCATATCATCGAGAGATGATCCAATCTTCACAGTGCTACTAAACATTTTTAAGTTAAATTAATTTTTATAGTTGGTCTAAATGTAAAGAAATGATATCTTAGTTCATCAAAGGCCATCTTGGTCTCAATGTAAAGAAATAATATGTTAGTTCATCTAAGTCCATCTTGGTCTCAATGTAAAGAAATAATATATTAGTTCATCTAAGTCCATCTTGGTCTCAATGTAAAGAAATAATATATTAGTTCATCTAAGTCCATCCTCCTTTCAATGTATTAGGATTTATATAATGAATTTATCCTCATCTAATGAACTAAGATATTATTTCTTTACATTGAGACCAAGATGGCCTTTGATGATAAGACAACTAAGAGCCTTAGCTTACTATTATTATATGTTATAAATGAGCTTGTATTTAATAAATGGTTACCTCTTAAGATATTCAATTTTAAATTTATTGTTTCTAACTTTCTATAAGAGAGGAAAGTTGTATTTTAAAGTCAGTAATTTTTCAAAAACTTGTGGTACTTGATTGATTGATGTATTTTTAAAACAGAAAATATTCTTGAATGCTGCTAATCCTACTTGTTTGATATAAACTGTATTTTGTGCCCTGGTCTCATAATCATGTTTTCTAAGATACGCCACACTGGGAGTGATCGCAAGTGCTGGGACACAATCGGTCAGTCTCTCAACGGAGGGCCCATTGGGGTTTTCTTTTGTCATAGCCAAGGTGGTAACCAGGTGAGCTTAGACTGACAGAACCTGTGACATATTGGAGGGTTGTTCTGTACTCAGTGCAGGTGTTTTCATGTTATGGTGTCGGTGCTAGAACTGAGGTCAGCTGATTATATCGTGCGAGAACTAGTGGATGACTGATCAGTCCATGAGTCTAAATTTTGATATTAATATATTGTCCCCCAGCCACTTATAGGACATTACGATTAACTTCTGAAATTTTGCGATGGGGTGTATGGGGGTTGACAACTTTCTATTGTGAAGTTGAAATAATTGGATACCCAGCGGTTCATTTCGAAACTGAATGTTGCAACTAACTAGTTGATTACTGAAAGTTGCTGTCCTCAAATGAAGTTGGGGTATCTTGTCCATTATATGATTTCCCCCCTTTCCCCCCCCCCCCAAACACCTGCAAGAAACATGTACACTTGCACTGAGGACAGTACCATCATGTGAAGCAGAGGCTCTGTCATGGACAAATGTTCATCTGTTTCTGTGTGTTAATTTTACTAGTATGGTCCCAACCACAGATAAGAATCTGGCACCAGAAGGAATGGAGGTGCTGGAAAGGCATGAAGGGCAAACCTGTTTGGCTGGGCTGGTGTCAAGGTCAAACCTATTCACAGGTAGTTGGTACACAGTCTCTCTGGTACTTTGGCACCCGACCTGCTTTGGTTTGGAATTGTTGTCTCTACTCAAAGACCGGGCCGGTGGACATTGCACTGGGCTGGGCTGCATACATTAACACAATTTTTGAGGTTTTGGCACATCTTTGAACTCCTTTTGTTTTCCTACAACCTACCTAGCTACCCCACCTCCCAGTGTTAAAATAAAGAATGTTTTAAATAAGAAGGAAAAAAAAAAAAGATAGCTTCAGTAGATGAAGCCCACCCAGCTTCTTTATGTAAGATCTTAATAGTCTTTGTTTATACAGCTGTTAATGATAAATTAAATTTTATAATTATCTTTACTGACATGTGTTGGCTCCAATAGAGGAAGTCCCATCTCGTTCTTTCCCCCCCCCCCCCCCCCCCAACAGTTTAATATTTTTCTCATTAGGTTTTTAAAAAAATGTACACTGAATTCTAATGAATGGATTCTTCTCTTAAGGTTTCCTGTAAATGAGTTTCTATATCAAGTATGGTCCTGAGCAAAGCGGCATTGTTGTATTTCATATTCAGGACTGTCTACCCTGTAGGGCATTCTTGTTGGCCTATCCCAAATCTTGTATTTTAAAATAATTTCTATTTCAAGTTCAGTTTTTGTGTACATTATGTACGTGCCTTAAAGATATGGATCATTGTTTTGTAGAATGTTCGTGCAGAACGCCTTCTTGCTTCAAATTTATTGTTTACCAGCCCCCTTTTCTTTACTTCGCCACATGATCTTCTTCATGAAACTGCATGCTTCTTATTTAAACATTAAGCTACTTCATCTACAGCAAGTAATAAGTAACAAAACTGATTAAATTGAAAAGCTTTTTTAAAAAAAAAATAGACTCTTACTCTTTGTCTGCAAACAAAAAATTAAACTTGACGATCAGACCAATGTTTTACACATTGTACACTATAAAATTTCCATTTGTTGAAACACCGATAATGACTTACCTGTGATTTTTTTTTTTTCCCAGTTGTTCAGACTGAACAGGAAAGGTCAGCTCAGTCTAGGAGAGCGTTGTATTCTAGATGAGAACCAGGATACTCTACACATCCGTGTCTGTGATATACAGCCTGAGGGCCCTTGGGAGTACAACAAGGTCAGTGCGGCCTGGCTCATGAATTTTTCACAGGCACTTCTTTAAAAAATATTTATAATTTGACCTGGTTAAGGAAACATGACATCTCTGCAGTCTGAGGGTCAGAACATCTTTTTTTTTTTTCCTTACATGTTTTTTTTTTTTTTAAATTATCAGACTTGTCAGACACATGACAAGATAAAATTCAGTAATGCAATTTTATGAGACTATAAGGAATGGATCTGGAGTACACAAAGAAACAATTTTTAAACATTATTTTTCTTATGAATGTTCCACAATTTTTTTTAACAGACCTTAAAATTATACTTATTTTGTTTAAAAAATTTACATACATTTTCTAATCTAGTATATTTTCTTTAAATTCATCTTTACACTTGATTTTGAGATCAGATTCCAGAACAAATGTATTTTTTTATATCCAGAACTAAGGACAGCTAATAGCAGTCTCTGGTTACTGTGTGGTGCAACAAGGGACATTACATTCCATTTCGTCAGCGGCAGTGTTACACTGATTTATTAGGGGGTTGGGGTGTAGTTTTGTTCTTTTAATAACTTGAAAGCCTGATGTTTGGCTAACATAGGACGCAGCCAGCTGCACCTCGGTCTGTCACTCCTTAAGTCGGTGATAAACTTTAGGACTACCCCCTTCTATAATTTTGCACCGTTTCAATCCCGACCAGGTTCACGGCCAACTGAGACACATGTCTTTGAATAAATGCATCGGCACAGGCAAAGATGACAAGCTCCACCTGCAGCCATGCAACACGGACAATGAATCACAGAAATGGGAAATAAACGAGGTTTACCCGTGGAAGGACTAGACAAAATTTTTTACATGGTGAACTCCTGATGGATGCATGTTTTATTTGGTTGGAGAGAGATTATTGGAATGTTTGTTATGTGTGTTTGTCCTGGGCCTGGGCCTCCTTACAACACTGGCACTAGTGGCTTTTTAAAACGTCCTTTATACAAATGCAAAAGTTTCAAAAATTTTAACAAAACCTTGAAATAATTTATGAACTGTTGAATCTATGTTATTGGAAGAGGTACAGCTTTTCTATGTTGCAGAATATTGTTGAATTTAACATGATGAAATATACAGTTTCTGTTTTTGTCGTATGATGCGAAAGTTTTTAAAAATTTGAAATTAAAATGGGCAGGAATTGAAACTCATGAATATGAAGTACAAATTATATAAATGACTTGGGAATGATCACAACGTTGATTTTTTAAAAACAAAAACTCATACTAAGTTATAAAGAGTTTAAAAAAAGATATTATTTAATTTTATGCTCAACCACAAAAATTTTTTTTAATCTTTACTATAACATATTGATGGCGACATTTTAAATATTTAAAAATTGAAACATTTTTTTAATATAAAATTACATATGAATTCACTCATTCATTCTGAGTGATTCATCTTTTTTAAAAATTTTGTTTCTTTTTTTACTGCTGATACTCTGGGTTATCAAGGTTCTGTAAACCCCCCCCCCCCCCCCCCCCCCTTTTTTTTTTTTTCAAGTTCATTCAATAATTGCAATGGTTATTGAAATTCACAATTTCCAAAATCATTCAAATTTAGTGGTATCAAATCGCTTTGGCAACTCATGCTATTACTATTGGGCCGCTTCATTTCAAATTCTAATGATAATTCCCCTTTCCCACCACCACCCCCTTTTTCTCAATACAGCCTTGGATTCCTCCATTAAATAATTAAGCATAACTCAACCTCCTCATTCAGTCTTTGGTTTGCCAAGTCTCACTGAAAGACTTGATCTCATTTATTAATATTGTTCTGTAAACACTTCTGCTTGATGAAGGTCAAAAACAAGTTCTGATTCTAAACCAGCGGTTCTCAACCTGTGGGTCGCGACCCCTTTGGGGGTCGAGCGACCCTTTTCTCGGAGTCGCCTAAGACCATCGGAAAACACATATCCTCTACAGTTATGAGGCAGAAACGAAAATAATTTTGTGGCTGGGGGTCGCTACAACATGAGGAACTGTAATAAAGGGTCGTGGCAGTAGAAAGGTTGAGAACCACTGTTCTAAACACTAGAAAATGGCAAATGTTTATGCTTGTCTAATTAATGAGTCACATATTTTATTTATTTTTTTTAAACTCCTTGATTATATTTTTTTTTTATATAAATGACTAGACAAGATACCATAGTTTCAATTTAAAGAAAAAACATTTTAAATATCAACAGGTTACCCCAGGAAAAAGAAATTATTTTCACTGTCTTATAGTTTTTTTTAAAAAAAAGATGATTTTAAACTAAGAGAACATGGCTAAATCATTGAAGTCTTACAAATAAAAGTTTTGCTTTTATTTATAATGAATTTTTTTGTAAATAAGCGAGACCAATTACTAGAGGTGTTGGGTTTTTATACTTTATAAAGGGAAAAAAACAATCTTACCGACAACTGTGAGCTGACCAGTTTGTACAGCATATTATGTGATGTGTGTTATATTATATATATATATATTCTATTAAGTGATGTGTGTTACCTATATCTCTTATTATCTGGTGTGTTATAAAAAATCTTCTATAATGCTGTGTGAGTTTTTCCAAACCTGCAATTAATCCTGTTCAAACATGTTGGATACACCAGAGAATGTCCTAGTTATAAAAATGATAAATTCCTGAATGACATAAGAATGTGAACTGAACCAATAATTTACACAAATATGTTTAAGTTAAGAGTAGTAGAAGGAAAATAATGTTGAATAAACAGCATGCTTTTTTTGTTGTTTTTTTTTAATATGAAAATAATCTCTTTGTCCAAGATTAAATTTAAACATTGAAACAATTTAAAACACTAGAAATGTGTGTCCATTTCAAAAGGTGTTGCATTGAAAAAAAGATTGTTTAAAATATCTATTCTTATTTTTTAAATACAGAAACTAATACAACTTTGTCTAGAATATATTCATTGCTATATTTTTTTTTTTTTTTAAAAGTCATTTATAGTCTAACAGAATATCAAAGAATTAGTGTTATTTACACATATGCTATATATATTTAATGCAAATCTGTATCATCATCATCATCATGATGACACCAGCAGCCATGGGAAATTTGCCTTTCCTTTGCTTGATTTATGGAGTTAATGTTTTATATTAATACATTAATGTGTGTGTGTGTCATCATATATTTTGTCATTCTTAAGTAATGTATGTGAAGTAGGGTCACACATATGTCATGATTTTGATGAAGATGGCTCATTAGAAAATAAGCCTTTGCATCAAAATTGAAACAAAGACAAACATTTATCTGCAATTAAAGTGAGTTTAGACTGTTGAATGTAAAAGGCATGTAAAGTTGCATGGCATTAGTATAAACTATCTTTAAATTGTTTTTCAGTTCTTTAAACATTAGCAAGATTTTCATTTGAGTTCTCTTTATTCTAGTTTTCTTGGGTAGGACCAGGGCCAGAGATAATGTCAGTTATTTCAGTTGGGGTTTGATTTATTGAACATTTTTCTAAACGATTTCTCATTTCTGAAGTAACTTTCCAGCTATTCAAGTATGGTTAAATATGGCTATTCAAATGGGCCTAAATATGGCCATTCCATCAGGCCTATATAGTAGGGCTAATCAATGTAAATATGGCTATACAGTCAGGCCTATATATAGTTATTCATTCAGACCTGTATAACGCTTAAGTATGGCTATTCTGCCAGGCCTATATTAAATTAAAAGTTGGAAATGGGGAGGGGGATTATGCAATTTTTTATATTTTTTTTTTTAAACATTCCAGTTTTCCCTTTTATTTAATCCCACATATCTCTATAAATACATCAAGATATCCTCAAAACTTACTTGTGTGTCACTTTACATAACAAATGTTGAAATAGTGACACTAAAACACTTGAATGTCAGATGAAAAGTAGTTACTGTACAACTTGGATTGCAGCAATTTGTGTAAAGCTTTTTGCACTTACATAATCAATTAAACAAAGATCTATAATATTTTGACATTGATAGATAATGCTCCCATTACCTTAGCCACTCTGTACGAGTTGATTTGTATCACTGCATGGAAGAATATTTTCTATATGATTGCACATACATTTCAGGATCCAGAGGTTTACATTTTCATGTCCCCCTGATTTTGAAATTATGTGCATGCATAACATGAGGTACATTTTTTACTATTGACACTGAGGGGGGAAAAAAAGGGGGGGGGGCATGAGGAGAGGGGATGCAGTAAACTTTTGTTTGACAACCTGATTGAGGATGCCAAGAACATAGTATTGCCCAAGAAAAAAATTTGTTTCCCCTAAATCTAATATAACAATTTTTAAAACATACAGGCGGCTGGTTTATTTTAGTTTGGACAACCCTGGAGTTGACAAGTTCTTGGTTCATTTGCACACTGTTCTCTTTATTTTTTTGTTATTATTTTTTAAAATAAATATTTCACTAACCATGACATGCACAAATGTATAAGATAATTTGTTAATCATGTGGGGAAACAAAGTCTTTTTTTTTTTTATACAAGTGTCATTGTGAGTTATGGGTCAATTTGTCATGTTACAACAATTTGCCGCATACGCCAAGCAGTTTATTTACATTGATGCTATGTTAACAACAACAAAAAAACAATAAATGGGTTCTACTGATTTCACTTTCAAACTTTGTGTATTTATTGTTGTTCACCGTGGTTTTCAATCTTCTTGTGCTTCTGTTTTATTTCTCAAATGGTTTCAAGTGTCAACAAAAACATGAGAATGAATTGAAAGCCTGGATCATTTGGGTTTTCTGTCACTTTGTATGAATGAATTCCATTGTACTTGTATGAATAAAAACCATAACACACTCTCTACAGAGATGGGGGGGGAAGCCACATAATTGAGTACATGTAAAAAAAATGTTTAATGGCGGTCTATTTTTTCTCAATGACTTTGCCAATGTAAATAACTTAGGAAAATCAGGACAGAACAACTGAGGAATCCAGAATGAAAACTGACCACCTTGGAAATAAATATTTATTGCCCAAATCTGTTGCACAGAACCACCATGGTTGTATGTAACAAAACAAGTACGAGTTATTAACAGCCTGCATCCTTTTATCACCCAAGTTTTGCCCCCATAAAGAGATTCAATAAAAAATCAAATAAGTCGTGACAATCGGACACAATCACACACACACACCGTCAAGCATTAAATACAGCTTTTTGTAAAAATAAAAAAAAAATCTGTAAGTCTTCAGGCATGCCACAAAGAGATTCAAAATTTATAACAAAATTATATTATTATTATGCAAACAATGGTTCTCAGATAATTAATGGAAAGTACAAGATAAAAATATAAATGGATTTCTTAAATATAAGGGGGGTGGGTGGGGGGGAGAGACTTTCATTAACAAACACTTGTTCTTTTATTCAAAAGCTAAAGACTGACATAGAGGAAGTATAACTAAAAAGAGAAAGTAATGAAGAGTGTATGCAGAGACCTGTCAAAACTACGACGTTAAGAAACCAGGTTGAAAAATAAGTTATATTACCATTTAAAAAAAAAAAAAAAAAGGAATAAAAGATTGTTTCTGTTATTAGTTTGAGCTCCTTTCTACACCAGGTGGTGAATGGAATGAGAAAGAGGATTTGTTGGGGACCACCCATAATTATATTACATGCGCACTGAGAGGTGAAGCTGGTGGTGTTGACTTAAGCTCAGTTCACATGATCAAAATTTTTGTCAAATTTCTTTTTGAAAGCACTGTTTCGTGCTACAACATGGTGCGTTCAAAAAGAATTTGATAATGTGAACTGAGCATTAGTGTTAAATGTCTACATTTCTTTAAGACCAATGGACACACTAGATAATGCAACTGGTAATATTAGCATATTTGTTCTTTGGCTGATCTGCAGCTTTTGCGGAAATGGAAGAAACTACGGATTTTATAAAAAAAAAATTAAATGCATTCTCAACTGCACCGCACACACAGCAGTGACAGATTTAGCATATTATATAAGATCCAGTAAACAGCAGATGTAATCAATTTTTAGTTGTCACTAAAGGAGCCGTACAAATTAAATGCCCCAGCTCTCCTCTTCCCTTCTCCCAACACAGCTTGCTCTATCTATGCCTGTACATCACTTTTTTTTGGAAATGTTTTTTGGTATACCCGCCCCCTTTTTTAAAAATGATTTTGTAAATATCAGATTGAAATAAGTAATGTTAAATAAAAAATTATAAAACAATTAGACCATTAAGTAAGTACTAATACTAAAGGGTTTATATAAACACAGCTGGGTAAAAGGGATCTAATTTTCCACAGGCATAACTTCAGCTGTTCTCCGATTAGGTGTAGAATGATGCTAAACTATATTCAGGTACCGTATTTTACTGACTATAAGACGCACCTTAATTTTTAAGCAATTTCTTTTAAAAATAAAATTTTTACTTATTTTATATTAATTTCGAGTATAAGACGCACCCGAATTTTGGAGGCAATTCTTCGAAGAAAAGAGTGCGTCTTATAGTCCGTAGGTCATGGCTGAGCCCCCTTCCCAAAACCTACCCTCACTTTTTCTCAGGTGACTTTGGCATACATTCTCGATTTCCGCTCCTGCACATTATCTTTGATTATTAAAGTAGCCATGAGGGGCACCTTTTTATTTTTTTAAGAAAAAAAACCCATTTATATATTTATAAGCGGTCACCTACAATAGGGAGTTACCCTTTTTTGACTTTCTATGTGAATAGTTATTGTATACATTATAACGTGTATGATATGGTATTGCATGATTTTGAATTGGTAAATTACTATTATGAAATGAGAACATACTATTTTTGGGAGCTCCAGGGTAAACCAGGTATGCTGGTCTGCAATTTTGTTAAAAGATGTTAACCCTGATGGTTCCATGAAAACCTCATTTTGATTAGCAAAGATTATAATAAGATAACTACATGATACATGCATGATTTGTTAATTTTGTTCAATATATAAATATATTTATATATGATACTAGCTCCTCTGATATAACAAATGAAAGGGTTACAAGACGAATCCAGCAAAGAATCTCCTTACAGTTCACTCAGTACAAGGGTCCACTTAAGCACCGTATTCCTTAAGACAACAAAAGTACATAAACTAAATCAAGTCCTAAAACACCCTCCTGAAATAAATTCATTAAAAATATGTGTGTGAATAGATGCATCATAAAAATATATCCGGGTGTTCAGCTCAGTGAAATGTCAACATTTTCAATAATTTTCATGAAGTTTACTGGGACTGGTTGTGGCATCACAATCAACTTTTGCTTTAATTATATTTTTTTTAAATCTTTTCTTTTCTACATGTAGTACAATGAGATGAAGTAAAAAAAATTTAAAACAAAACACACCAACATTTCAGATGTGATATGTGGCGACATAAAAATGTTACAAATAGTATACAGGTTAATAAACCAAAAAATTAAATGAAATCCAGTCAGCTAAAAAAATTAAAAAAAATTAAATTTTTAAGTAAACTGTATTATATTATTATTGGCTAAGGGTTTTATGAAAAATATGAGAATTTTCTCATTTGTTCAGAAACTATTACCTGCACAAAAAAATATCACTTTGGCTCAAATAGTTTTCCATGAAAAAAAGCATTTCAAAATTCTTTATATCAATTCATTATAAATAAATGATAAAACACTCCTTACAAATACTTGAGTATCATTGCAACAATGCCTCACTGTCAGACTTATATTGCCATGTTCTTAAACTAAGCCGAACTCAAATCCCTCAATACTGCAATACTTATAAAACAAAACACTGAGTATTTCTTTATATAAAAATGCTGAAGAAGGAAGCACACAAAGTTAAGGACAGATTTCATCATTTTTCAAGTGGCAGAGATTTTCATGGAAAAAAAAATTAATAATCCCTCCAATTTTTTAAAAGAAAAGAATAGCCAGACAAATATCACAGTGGTTGCTATCACTGCACTGTTACACTCAGTATGGCCAGATAAGGATATAACAAGTAACCCCAACTTGTCATTTTGAATATCAGGTCCTTCATTTACAGTCAGACCAGTGGTTGCAGTTAGCGACCAAAGCTTATTTTATGTCCTTAAAATTAAAGTTTGGCCCCAAAAAAAGTCAGTAAACTGCCTAGGAAATCAAATAGTAGATTTCTATGCCGCCAGGACTCCTTGTGTTAGCAATTAAACAATGTATCGCCTGTGCTTAAGTATTGCGTGCTCCTGCATCACTTGATCCAGAAGGACTGACTGTAAAATTTACAGACGAACATTGAACCAGGGCCCGTCTCCTTGATCTCAGTATCCAGACTCCGTGTTGAGATGTTCAGTGTGAGAGGTCTCGGGCAGCAAGACTTTGAATAAACTACGCAGCCTCTCGATGGAGTCATCCAGCCCCACGCTGGGATTAGAGCGTTGACCCCAAACTTCTTTGAACTGTTTGATGAGCTCAAGCAGCCTGCGTAAATAAAAGTGTCAAGGTCAAGGTTGTTTTATGTAAATAAAAGTGTCAAGGTTGTTTTATGTGAACATGTATGACAGGGTGTATTTCAAAACATGGACAAGTGGCTCATTATATTGATTTTATTTAAAACAGCCCGTTAGGGACAAATATTCTCAATCCAGGTCTTTTGATTTGACTGGAGCTTCACAGCTCTGAATTCTTCGGCATGAACGGGTAGAATTTCTATGACAACTGGCTCCTTCTATGGTGCTATGAGAGCAGGAGATAAGAGATGACGACACAAAAAGCAATCCCTACATTAGAAAAATCTAAGGGAAAGTTAATGTAGTTATCTTTTAAAGTAGTATGAATGTAACTACAGACCTGTTTACCCTCAAACTCTTAAAATAGTACAATATCATCACAAAATCATTCAATACATTATCTTAATGGTAGAAAAAAAAAAAAACACACAGTATATATAATGTATACACCTTCAAAATCGTACACTGCACGCCAAAATCGTAAGAGTAAACAGGTCTGGAACTAACTTCTAGCCCTAGTTGAACAGTTCTAAAAAAAAAAGCTGTTTATTAAATTTAAATTCAAGTTTAACACAAATAAGTTGCTAACCATTGTAATGATGTTGAAAGAATTAATACGCTGTGATCACCTCATTGCATCTAAACTAGTTTCCAGCAATACTCATCAACTTTTTAATAAGTTGCTAACCATTGTAATGATGTTGAAAGAATTAATACGCTGTGATCACCTCATTACATCTAAACTAGTTTCCAGCAATACTCATCAACTTTTAAGATAAGACTCAGAATAATTCACCCAATTAAGACTAAGACTTATAGAAGCACTTAAAAGACTAGTGGCTAGAGACGGTAATTATCAATTATTATTCCACAGAAATAAATTTACTTGTTAGCTAGGTCTGTCCTCGTTGTGATGGTCAAATTACTGATACCAAAGTTGACCACTCCATATCCAGTCTGGCGGTCAGGCTTACGCCCTGACAACACTAAAGCTTTGCCAATTCTAAATGAAAAAAAAAAAAGTTTAAAAATAATGCAGTTCACAATCTTAATCTTGTCCCATCTCAACAGATGTTCTTAAAGAAAACATTGATTGAAATATTTTTTTATTTAAAAAAACAAAAACTTAAAATTTGTTTACTTTGGCAATTCTTAACCAAGCCATGTAAACATGTAAACTTCCAAATATTTGGCAGTACCATTAGATCTGAGCATACATGTGACTTACTTGCATGGCAGTACCGTTAGATCTGAACATACATGTGACTTACTTGCATGGCAGTACCATTAGATCTGAACATACATGTGACTTACTTGCATGGCAGTACCATTAGATCTGAACATACATGTGACTTACTTGCATGGCAGTACCATTAGATCTGAGCATACATGTGACTTACTTGCATGGCAGTACCATTAGATCTGAACATACATGTGACTTATTTGCATGGCAGTACGATTAGATCTGAACATACATGTGACTTACTTGCATGGCAGTACCATTAGATCTGAACATACATGTGACTTACTTGCATGCCAACAGCATTAGATCTGAACATACATGTGACTTACTTGCATGGCAGTACCATTAGATCTGAACATACATGTGACTTACTTGCATGGCAGTACCATTAGATCTGAACATACATGTGACTTACTTGCATGCCAACAGCATTAGCTCTGTGGTCAGCTGTATCTCAGTTTTGAGAAGGTCCCCAAACATGCACTGGGAATCAGCAGCTAATATTGTAGTCTGGCACTTTCTGATATGTTTGGTCACTTGCTGAAACATGACAACAGCGCTTAAAAATCTGGTCGGCTCTACACTCCATCAACAGACTTCATTCAATAGGGTCATCAAACTCAACACCAATCTCTACTTAAAATTATTTTTACAAACTAATGTTTTGCTCCTCCTTATACAACATTAACTTCTCCTATCCTTATATTCAGGACTTTTCAAAAAAGTACCATTAGACTGCCCCCCCCCCCACCCCACTATCCCATCTTCTAACCTGTAAGGCGTCGGTGGAAAGATATTCTAAAGGCACTCCATCGGGGTGGGTGAGAAATCTGTATAGGATGGAGCCTTGCTCCTCTGGCAGGTCAGTATTATCCTCAGCTGCAATTTGTTCAGAAATACAACTGACAGGTAAGGAAACTGATTTCATTTTTAAGAATAGTCATTTGTAAAGTATTCTGAAACCAAAGTTTACATTTGGGGTTGAAGTGAATCTGTCTTAATGATATGAAGAGAATCTAGCTTAACAATATGAAGTAAATCTAGCTTAAAATGATATGAAGTGAATTAAGCTTAAAATGATATGAAAAGACTCTAGCTTAATGATATGAAGTGAATTTAGCTTAATGATATGAAGTGAATCTAGCTAAATGATATGAAGTGAATCCAGCATTAATGATATGAAGTGAATCTAGCTAAATGATATGAAGTGAATCTAGCTTAATGATATGAAGTGAATCTAGCTAAATGATATGAAGTGAATCTAGCTTAATGATACAAAGGGAATATGCTTAATGATATAAAATGAAAGTAGATGAATGACATGAAGTGAATCTAGCTTAAAATGATGTGAAATTTTAAAATGCTGTGCTATTAGGGACCCAATTGGTAAAACATTTAAAATCTAAAAAAAAATTTAAACAAAAAGTTTGGCTGGTGAATTGGTAACACTTCTGTGGCTAAATTTTAATCTTCCTCAAAGTGAACCAAGAAACACACAAAAATGCATTAGTTCAGCGAAAATTTGACTCAAGTAAGAACTACTGAAGAGAACCAAGGAAGCTTAGAGAAATGAAGATTTTTAAAAAAAAATTTTGTACCTCCCTGATTGCGAGATCGTCTTATTGCATAAGTTTCAGCTTTGCCGAGTTCCATGACGATGTTCCCGAGGGCACCACCTCTGTCTCTGAAGACATGCTGATTTAATAAAGCTGGCAGGGAACTTTCTATTCTATCCTGAAGGCAGACAAAAAAAAATGACAATTTTTTATTAACCTATTCTGACATTAAAGTTGCACCAACACTAAATATTTAAAATATTATTTAAGTATTTTTAACAACAGTATTTGCAATCGGTGGCTCTGGCTTGAAATTTGCAAATATTCTCACTATTTCTTATAAAACTTAAATCACAAACTCTTGGACCAAACACTGTCTTGTGTAGAGTATCTACAAAGATTTTGATCCTCAGTCAACTCTTCAGGTAAACAAATTTGAGTCACATTTGATGTTCATTTTGAGTTATAGGAATAATTTCCAAATCCATATAACATACTTTAAGACCCCTTAATTGATCTAAAGAAATGAGCATTTAAGCAAATGAACATTTGTTGTGATTACAATGTACCGTTTCCGTAACACATTTTTTCATTAACCCTGGTCATGCTGCATAGTTACAATTGTAACTTTTGCGCTTTTAAATTGTGGTAACTTTTTTCTATCTTCACATTTTTGTGTTAAAATACACAAGCCAAATTTCAGAAGACAAACTTGAACGATTCTCAAAGGCATGGGGTAGTGTTGTTTTTACACCCATATCAGGGGCATAGGTACAGTTGTACCTACATAGGTACAGTTGTACCTACATCTATTTGGTATGAAAATTCTCACTGTATTTATATTTCCTGTACAGTATTCAGTATCTGCACATTATTTAAATTAAGTTTTGTAAAATAGTACAGTAGAGTGTGGATTTTCCGAATGTCGATTATCCAAATGATCAGTTATCGGAATGGCACCTGTTTTTTTAATTTAATGTTATAGTTCGCAATGCGCACTGCATGGAGAATATGCCCACCACCACCGGAAAACTATTACCGGGAAATATTTTTTAAAATCAAGATGGGGGTGTGGGAAATGTTCTGAAATCGAGAGGTGGCGAAGCGCTGCAAGAAGGTTAAGAACCCCTGCTCTACTGTATTAATATTCTGATTTTGATAATATTTGTTCCCAATTCTAGAAATATAGGAACGGCTAAATAATCCTAAATTCAAGGGTGTTGTGTATTAAATAATCCTAAATTCAAGGGTGTTGTGTATTAAATAATCCTAAATTCAAGGGTGTTGTGTATTTTAATATGGATTCTTATGGGTTCTTTATTGCCCTATAATGTTTGTTATTTAGAAATCTATTGGTATTTTTGTATAAAATAAATGCCAATTTTTTTTTTTTGTTCATTTAGTAAAGTGCTGGGGCTAGAGTCCTGTAGGAAACAATGAGAACAGTGTTCCTGTACTGTTTTTTTTGCTCAATAAAAAATACATATTAATTTCGGGAGGGGGGAATCTTGGGTGAGTTACCCATACACTTTTCCCATACGCTTTTCCCATACGCTTTTCCCATACGCTTTTCCCATACGCTTTTCCCATACCCTTTTCCCATACGCTTTTCCCATACGCTTTTCCCATACGCTTTTCCCATACGCTTTTCCCATACGCTTTTCCCATACGCTTTTCCCATACGCTTTTCCCATACGCTTTTCCCATACGCTTTTCCCATACGCTTTTCCCATACGCTTTTCCCATACGCTTTTCCCATACGCTTTTCCCATACGCTTTTCCCATACGCTTTTCCCATACGCTTTTCCCATACGCTTTTCCCATACGCTTTTCCCATACGCTTTTCCCATACGCTTTTCCCATACGCTTTTCCCATACGCTTTTCCCATACGCTTTTCCCATACACTTTTCCCATACACTTTTCCCATACACTTTTCCCATACACTTTTCCCATACACTTTTCCCATACACTTTTCCCATACACTTTTCCCCATACGCTTTTCCCATACGCTTTTCCCATACGCTTTTCCCATACACTTTTCCCATACACTTTTCCCATACACTTTTCCCATACACTTTTCCCATACACTTTTCCCATACACTTTTCCCATACACTTTTCCCATACGCTTTTCCCATACGCTTTTCCCATACACTTTTCCCATACACTTTTCCCATACGCTTTTCCCATACGCTTTTCCCATACACTTTTCCCATACACTTTTCCCATACACTTTTCCCATACACTTTTCCCATACACTTTTCCCATACACTTTTCCCATACACTTTTCCCATACGCTTTTCCCATACACTTTTCCCATACACTTTTCCCATACACTTTTCCCATACACTTTTCCCATACACTTTTCCCATACACTTTTCCCATACACTTTTTCCCATACACTTTTCCCATACACTTTTCCCATACACTTTTCCCATACACTTTTCCCATACACTTTTCCCATACACTTTTCCCATACACTTTTTCCCATACACTTTTCCCATACACTTTTCCCATACACTTTGGTCCCTTATTGAACTGTCAGAAAGACGAAGTAATTATTTGGTTTTTATTTCTCAATCTATTTTTTTTTCCCATCATCTCTATACGAAATATAATGCAATGCCACGCACATTACAAAATATAATACAATGCCACGCACATTACAAAATATAATACAATGCCACGCACATTACAAAATATAATACAATGCCACGCACATTACAAAATATAATACAATGCCACGCACATTACAAAATATAATACAATGCCACGCACATTACAAAATATAATACAATGCCACGCACATTACAAAATATAATACAATGCCACGCACATTACAAAATATAATACAATGCCACGCACATTACAAAATATAATACAATGCCACGCACATTACAAAATATAATACAATGCCACGCACATTACAAAATATAATACAATGCCACGCACATTACAAAATATAATACAATGCCACGCACATTACAAAATATAATACAATGCCACGCACATTACAAAATATAATACAATGCCACGCACATTACAAAATATAATACAATGCCACGCACATTACAAAATATAATACAATGCCACGCACATTACAAAATATAATACAATGCCACGCACATTACAAAATATAATACAATGCCACGCACATTACAAAATATAATACAATGCCATGCACATTACCAACAATTAAAATAATAATACAACAGAGGTCATTCAAATAATCAAAGTTGTGGATAAGTGACATTTGAAAAAATGCCCCATTTTACAAAACTTAACCTAAATAACATGTAGATACTGAATAACATACAAAAAAAAGTATACTTGCACTGACAATTTTTATTCAAAATATATGAAGGTACAATGATGTGCCTACTCCACCTGTTAGGGTTGTACAATTACGCCGCCAGACAAGGGTTAAAAACACAAACTGTGAGAACATTGGAATCAAACTAACCCTTTCAACAAAAAGACTGTCCCAACATGACTCTTTTTTTCAACACACTAAAAACCGGCCGTTCAGTCTGGTCAGACCAGTCTCTCCAAGAGCCATACTGATTTACAAGGTAGTATACAGCTGCAAGGGAGGGTATCCATTCCAAGACTCTCACCCCCTGGCCCAGGTGCAGATGACACCAGAATATACTCCTTTTCAAATGGCCTCACTGCACACCATGTCAGTATCGTAAACAAACAAATCAACCAAGCTTACAAAACTCAAATCCTACTTTTCTAGTGGCCTTGTTCCATGCCATCCCAGCCCCCGTCAGGATCCCTGGCCAGGAAAATGGCTGATGGTTGAGGTGTCCTTTGCCCGTCCAGTCGCATATGACCATGCCTAGGACACCTTCACTTTTGGTTGCTGCAGATGCAATGTTCCCAATGGCTGCCTCTGGACAACCCGCCAGGCTGCACACAAATTACTCTCATTGATCAAAATAACAAGAGCATTTATCAGCCTAATATATAATAATTTCAAAAGGGTTAATCACTCCCCAAGCTGAGACTTACAATTATGCAAAATTGATATTTTTTTTAATATCCTCACTAAAAACTTTAAAGAACTTATAAGATGATGATGTATTAATGAAAATGTGTCAAGAAACTTTTTAAATACACTAAGTCAAATTATATATATATATATATTTAGCAGGAAAATATTTCTTCCGCTTAAAGTTGCATAAAAGATATTTATAACAAAAAAGACAAATAATTTCTTGTAAATAGAGACTTTATGCCTCATATCTCAATTATTATTTATTTGCCTCAACTACTGGCTGTGGGCTATTTTATCCAATGAAAATCTGATGTAAAAAAAAATTTATGAATAAACATATGAATTACCTATTCCATGCTGCTGTGCCTGGACACACAAAATAGTTGATACTGAAACAAAAGGAAAACACACGAGTTATATGGAGAATGCCACACTGTGATGCACACCAATTAATTACATGATCACATCAAACTATAAACTACATCAAACTTAGGTGATGAAACTTAGAATAGCATAGCCCCTTCCGTTTCGGTTGAGGCAAAGAGAATTACAAAATATCAGTACAGGCATTGATCATTGAGACAATCGAAACTGGCTACTGTAAGACACACTGTGTTTCTCAAATTTGTGTATAAAAATTGTAATTTTATTTTTTTTTCCAGGGTATATTTATGCAGCTTCCCACCCTTAAACCCTTTATTAAAAAAGCTGCTCTTCTTTGAAAATCGTTTATCTCCCTTTATTAAAAAAGCTGCTCTTCTTTGAAAATCGTTTATCTCCCTTTATTAAAAAAGCTGCTCTTCTTTGAAAATCGTTCATCTATACAACTATATAAAGTCGAAAATATTTATTCTTGAGATTCTTGCATCAACAAACTGAATTTAAAATAACTGCTGCTGTTCCTGCTCCAAGTTTTCCCTCCTTTGATCATGCTTTCTGTGCAACAGCTGCTGTGGCTGTCTGAGATAACGAAGAGCACACCCTCATAAATATAACTGTGTCTTACCCTAGTTCTGACAGAGGTGTGCAAAGTTTATTATAATCATGGTCAGCCTGAAAGTGAAATGTGAGATCAACAGTTTAACATAGAAATCATCCGTTACACCAGAAAGAAAAAAAAAACAATTGAAGAATATAAATAATAAAGGACGACTATTCTTACAATAATTTTTCACAAAGGCATTCCATATACATATTATGAATAAATGATGTATGAGGCTCATCGCATGTAGTCACAAGACTCTGTGAAATACACCTCATAAAAACCTCAAAAAATATTAATTTATCTGCCCTGTTCTAGTCACATGATTCAACTTCATTCAAGCGCTTTCAGGGGCAGAGTTTATTTATTTACTTTTTTTTTTTAAAAGCTCATCATATGAACATCGAGTAAAAAAAAATATGACAAACTTTTGATTACCTTAATGGCATACTCTTTGAAAACCACACCGGGTGGCAGCTGCTGCAATAAACTAGTTCCGAGGTCATGGAGGGGGTAGCCACACAGCTGTAAAGTCTGATGTGATGACAAGGGGAGGTAACGCATAACATCATCCACGCCTAGGTTATCTTCCGTTTGATCCAAAATGAAACTACTCAATCTTGGTCCGGCACTAACAAACCTGGAAGGACAATATTTTTATTTTAAAAAGCTATTCATGTAGACCAAATGAATGCAAAACTATTAAATGGCTTATTTCCAATTAGATAGATTGTAGTAAAACAATTTTTTTTCCCCAATTCTTTAACGAAGTCTGGACATACTATATATTACCGAGTGAAATATAGGGTAAAAAATGATACTTATTTGCATCATACACGCACAAGCAATTTTTACCTGTAACACTTCTCATTTAAACATAGCATCGATAAAATCGTATGAATGAAATTTTGAATTGTCACATTGACGTGGCAATTTTCTTTTTAATGGAGGATTCAATTGCATGGAACAAGATCAACACACTGCATTTTTGTGGACATGGCATTGTAGGGCTATCTTCAAACAAAAATTTAGGGTCCGGCATTATGGTATGATTGCGTTCTACGCTGTAATATTCTGTGCAATATTCTGATTTCACATTTATTAAAGTTTTTGCTGTTCACAACATACTCAGCATTTCCAAAGCAGGCTAAAAAGTCCTGGAAAACAGAATAGAGCTTCGACAGGTCCTCAAACTGGACTCGGGGCCCCACCTCCACCACAGGGATCAGCTGCATGTGACGCTTCTGACAAAATTCAGACAAGTGGAGAACTTCACTGGAAATAGAATGATTATGGCTTTCATCGGCTATTTGGTAGGGTTATAATTTTAATACAAGTTACATTTATATATAAAATATTATGTTTAAAAGTAAGTGATTTTATTATTGTTGACATAACACTTAGAAAGAAAAATAAGCACACCTGTAAAACCAAACGGTGGCTTTATAAACAAAATATCTTGATATATCCTGATTACAGCAAGAGTAGCCTTTGTTTTAATTATTTCACATGATTCTAATGCCTTTGTTCAAATCCCTAAGAAAACTTGGATCATTACATATTTTCAATACAGAGTCCGAAGAGAGTGAAATGTTGAGGAAAGCACCACTTAGAGTCATTTTAGTCTGCACAGGTTTAACTTTCATATCCAACATGCCCTATACAAGGCAATACGAAGCTATCAACCTTTGCTAGTTACCTCCTAGTGTATGGACACTGCCACTGTGGTGGAAGGTTGGAATGAAATCGAGTGTACAGATAAATCTGATGAAGAAAACAAAGGAAGTAAATTTGACTCAAGGTTGGGACAAAGTTGTCGTGTGCTGGTGTAAGAATGGGAATTTTCTTTCTTGATTACAACATCTACTTCGAAAAAGACAAGCACATATCACAGATTTAATTTCTATAAATTATTTTCTAGCCGATTTGGTTGACGTAACCATAGTTAAAGAAAGAATACAATTTTTTAAAAATTAAAACGATCTAATTTTTAAGTTGATCATCATCTCAAAATGAGCTTTTATGATTTCCCTTTTCTAAACTGAAATAGATACTATCACAAAATCCCTCCTAGCAACAGCGATCTCACTTTAAATCCATTCATTATTGCAGAACAAAAAAATATTTTTAATAACTAAGAAGAAATCAGCCAAAACTACAAGTGGGTTCCAATGCTTTCCTTTAAACTACAAGTGGGTTTCAATGCTTTCCTTTAAACTACAAGTGGGTTCCAATGCTTTCCTTTAAACTACAAGTGGGTTCCAATGCTTTCCTTTTACAACTAAATTTTAAAGGGGAAAAAGTATGAAGAAAATCAACTTAAAAATTATTCCTTTGTGGTCTCACTTGATTAATCTTGAGTAGTGACAATGTGTCAAGGTGCTCCTCTAAGCTTTCCTGGAAGAAATATGTAAAACAATTATACCACAGATCATTTTTACATGTACTAACTTTTCTAAAAATGTGTGCTGGGGGGGGGGGGGGAAGGAGGAAAGGAGATGGTTCCTACTTTAAGGGTGGGGGGAGGTTTTGAACTATACAGACAGATCCAAGATACCTATTTTAAATAAATGAACCTAAAAAATAATAAGACAAAACTTGAAAGAGATGTATGGTGTTTTTTTTTCTTTGTTCAATTTTGAGAACAACATCCACTTATGTGAATTACCATTGCAGGTATCCTTCCCTGTGAGACATCTAACAAGACACCTCTGTGAGGTAGGTTAGGCCAGTCTTCAATCTGGAAGATGGTCAAGAGAAATTCAGATTATTTTTTTTTAAATTTCAAGATTCCATAATATACATTTTATTTGTAATGTTTCACAAACAAGCAAGTTTTTAAAATTTAATTTTTTGTAATGTTTCATTTGATTGTTGGCACATGATTTTCTACCCATTGTTAATGACATCAAGAAGTAAAATGCTCAACATACCAACAATGTTGGAATATTAACTGCTTCTTCCTCTCTGTACAAGGACAGCAACTGTAGCACAGTTGATATGGCATGGTTTAAACTCTCCAGATCCCCACAAATTAGTTTTATCTGTTGCAGAAAAAAAAGCATTTAAATATGTTTTCCTGCAAAGACATTTAAAATCATGTTTTCTTTTTGTGTGGTCATTTCATATTTTTGAGTTGCAAAGTTAAGTTTCGCCACTTACAAATAAAAATACTTATAAAAATTACAAATTAACCAACAATTACTGTTACAAGTAAATTTCAGATTAAATTTATGTGGGTAACATTTAGCGTAGACATTTGCAAAAATACAAGAGAGCTGGCCTAGCTGGTTATACCTGCTTAGGGGTAATGGTTAGTTTGTATGAGCCTAGCTGCCTTGACAGGTGCTTGTTAACATGACAGACAATGTGGGGTGACTCAAAGGATGACAGTGGAGTTAAGAGATTCAGGGAAAGTTCCAAGTCCAGTTCCTCAAACATGTGGCGCCTCAGATTCCATAGAAAGGCAATTTCAGAGGCCGAGGCTGTTTTATGGAGAGAACAAAAAAAAAAGAAAAAAAATGCTGGAAATCAAATTGATTACAGTTGCTAGGTAAGAAAATGTGAAAATCATGTACATGCATATTTTAAATATATTTTTTTTAAATTAATTGTTTGTGTAGATTTTGAACATGCTTTACTAGGAAAAAAAATATCAGAATATCCTAACATTTCTTAGAGGGAATAAAAAAAATAAAAAAGCCATAGTATAATAGAGGTCTAAATATATTGTGATTTCTTTGAATTGAATTTTTTATTATGAGCTATATGTGTGAGCCATAATTATGTAGATATAGGGTTTCTATAATGAAAAAAATAATAAATCTGTATTTAATTAAATAGGTTTTTTTTTTTAAATCAATATTCTCACCTCCCTGTGGACCAGGTTTAATAAACACAGGTAACACGTTGTTGACTACAAAAGGCTTTCCACCACCTTGCTTGAAACTCTGCACAGTGGGCCACAAGAGAGTCAGTTTTTCATCAGTCTCCAGCTGGAAGGGGCTGTGAGTCTCAAAGCTAACTTTTGATTCAAGCTGTGACCAAAAAATTAAAATAACAATAAACTATACCAGCCAGTTATTGTCACACCAGAAACAGAATACTTCCTGAAATAAGTTCATTTTAATTTTTAAGAATTGATTTTAGATCTAACATATCTTGTAATTTATGTAATTCAAAGTAATGCATGTAACTATGTAATCAGGGAATTGTGATCCACCTACCAGCAACTTAAAAAAATTATCTATGCTTGAAATTTTTGCCAACCAGTAGTGTTATTTTCATTCATGCAGCTGTTTTTTTTTTTTATAATAATAATAAGCCTTCTTATCAGTTATCATTGCAGACTTTAACAAACTGAATGATTTTTTTTCAAATCCCCCCCCCCCGCCCCCCCCCCCCCCCACCTTTCCCAAAAAAATGCACTACTTTACTTTGAGCGGGGGCCCCACTAGCTTAGGGGACTGCAAATAATCATCCCCATCCAGACCATTGGCAAGTACACTTTCTGTTGAAGTCATGCTGTCCAGTCTGACAAGATTTGCCTTGCTGTCTGCAACAGATGCAAGGCTGAACATTAATTTTTACATTTATTTTAAGATAATAAAAATTCAGAAACAAAGCAGCTTAACATTTATATATAGACATTCTACATAAGAACATATTTAGTCATAACTGAAAAGTAATACTAATAAGGTAGATCTCTCTAATTTAATCATGTTTCTTGAGATAAAAGCAAAGAGATCAAGAAATTCATTTAAAACTTTGAATAAAATCTTAAGAATTTTCTAAAAATTAAAAAATCAGGATATGTACCAAAGTTGTGATTGAATTTCCCAACTGGCTCCAAGAAGTGGCGAGGGGCCCTAAACACTTGAAGTAAATTTTCTTTCCCTGCTGCCATGTCCATGGCTGTTTGGCCAACATTCTCTCTGGAAAATAAGAATGCAGTTCTAAGCAGAGCTATCACGCTTAAATAAACTCAAGGTCAAATGTTCATGATACTTTTTGTAGAAGCTTCCGTTAAGATAAGGTTACATTAGTGATGTCAGAAATGTTAATATTTGTCCCCAACAGAGAGCTACCAAAAATGTTTGATGAAGCTCTCTCTTATATAACTTTACTCTTTTTACAGGACAAAAACAAACATTTTATGAAACCTAGGTACAGGAACTTTGGCAGAGTAAAAACTGACCCCAAAGTAACTTGTAAGTCAGCATTGGCACCGTAATTGAGCAACTCCTCAACAATGCCAGCATCACCCCTCTTCACTGCCTCGTGTAGTGGTGTCAGTCCTCTGGCATTATAGGCATTTAGATCAGCCCCTCTGGCTTAAGGAAGAAATTCAAATGTCATCAATACAAAAGCAACAGAGATATGTTCATAAAAAAAAAGTTGTCACATTAGCAACTTTTACTGACATAACTGATAACAAAAAATACTGAGACAGGTGAGATATATCTCAAACGTGCTCACCACATAAACATTGCACCATGTCTCGGTTCCCATGGCAAACAGCCCAATGCAGAGGGGTATTCAACATCTCAGGACTGTCAGTCAGGTGGATGTCGACACCAGCAGCCAAAAGCTGACAAACTCTACCCAAACTGTTCATGAAATGATAGCTATTCAAGTGAAGTAGCAGCTTTAGAAAGTAAACACAATCTTAAACACTTTTTTATTGTGGCCACCATAGATTAATAAACACATAAAAAAGTGTTTGTTGACAGCCCACAATGTATTATCAAAAACTGCTGGACTGTTATTTATTATCGCACAACAAGGGGGATAATTTTTTTTTTTTTTTTTTTAAAACAGTTTGGCCATGCATGTAATTTAGAAAACATTCCCTTAACAGAGTGTGCATCCTCAAACACATACTTTGACTGAGCTGTTGCCTTAAGAAGCTCTTCATTGTATACAGTCCTTATCTGACTAGATGCCACGTCTAAAGGAACTTGTCCTTGAAGATTCTGTATACCAGGATCTGCTCCTCCGGCAAGCAGCGCCCTCACCTTGTCCACTTTGCTGTGCTGTAAATGTTTTTTTAAAAAAAACAAATATGTGTGCTCGAGAGCTTTCATGTAACCTTTGTCTTTGTGCTCATCATAAATTAATAACTATTTTTTGTTCTCAAATTTATTTACAAGCACAATTAAAGTGTTTAAATTTATTATTATATATTACTGTTTTTTTTTCCCAACAAGCAGGCCTGGGAGCATGTTAGGAATAATGATACGAAAAACAAATTAAGAGTTTGTCTCCCTTACTCAAAACTATGATTTTTATAGAAATTGGGATAACTGTGTTTGCCTTAAAAACCAATTCAAAAACTTTCCTATATTAAGGATTATCCACAAATGATGTAATTTGACTTTAAGAGCTATGGGGAGTTTGGCCTCAAAACATTGAGATAAAATGTGAAAGAAATGATTTGTCAGAATGATGGGGGGAAAAAAAGGGAAAAAAAAGGGGGGGGGGGGGGGGGGGGGAGAAGAGAGAATAGTAACTTCAGAAAACTTTATCACCTTCAACCATTTATCACAAAGTGTTTATACCAGAGTGTGTCATTACTCAAAGATAAACAAATTTTACCCCAGGTCTAGCAGAGCACTGATTTTTACACTTTTTTTTTTGGTAAAAGGTTTAGCAGCCAATTTTTATTTCAAAATTTGTGGGGAAAATGAAGGGGAAGGTGGTGGGATTAAGATACGAGTAAAGTTACATGAATGGGCATCTTAATATGGTTATGTCTGGTAAGTAAATACAAAAATATTTTCAAAAAAAAAAGACTTTCTATCACAGACGAGTTTAAACCACTAAAAAGTAGTAAATAATTTAAACTTTCTTAACATGCATTACACAAAGAAATATATAGCAGAAGTGTAGATTTTCACTTTATGTTGCCGAAGGATTTGAACTGAATGTAGATAAAACTTTTAAATATGTTTTTTTAAAATTAATTTTTGAACATCTTTTCTGCAAAAACTTTATTTGTGTGGTGCATTTTAAGCAATATAAAATTATTTTTATGCCCTTTTAAGTATTAAAATTTTAATTTGTATATTATCCACAAAAGAAGTATTATTTACTTTTTTTAAAAATTCCTACAGCTCCATTATGACCTAACCCACCCAGAGGCGTAACAACAGCTTGGCATTGGGGCAGTTGCCAAGGGCGCAGGCCTGCGCCAGTTCAAAATGGCGCCGCTAAATCTCTAATTTTAACATTTTTATTATTTAAAAAATAAATTAGCCAAGGGCGCCAAAATCCCAGTTACGCCTCTGAACCCACCCCACACCCCTTTTCGCCACTGTTCACCGAACAAAGCTGACATGATGTTGACACAACTCAGATGGGACCTTACATGTGATCACAAGACAGCGAGGGAATTCACTCAGTTATGCGTGCAAATAAAAAAATAACCTTGACACACAAGAGGGAAATACGGGTAGATCGAAAGTCTTTTAAAAAAAGTCAGGGACTGTAAACAATTTAAAAAACTGTATGACATCTTCTGTGGATGATTCCTTATTAGTTTTCTTTACTTTTACCTTTGTTGCATAGTGAAGTAGGGTGCCATGCTCAGTATGCAGTCCATTCAGGACTTTAGCAAGTAGTTCAGGATTATGAGTGTCTAGAAGAAATTTTGTAAACAAGGAAAAATTTATTCTAAATAAATTATTACGTACCATTCTAAGGTTCACCAAATTTAATCTGTTTAAAGATTTGGTTTGTTAGATTAGAGATATGTGACAAAGGACTGAAAACCAGTATACAAAGAAAAACTATACCAACAATCAATTTAATAATACTATTAAGTTGATGTAAAAATACAAAATTATTTATACAGAAATAAAAACTTTATTAACTTAAAGCACAGCAAGTTAAAACGTATAATACTAGAAAGGTACACATGTTAATACACATATACACAGTGAAAAATCATGTAAGTTTCATAAGTCTGCCAGTCACAGTCGATCTTATATTCCACTCCCTTGATTGTTATCCTTTTCCTGTCTTCCAGTCACTATTAAGACACCAAATTAAAACTCATGACACCTCTCACCAATACAGTGATTCTCATACCCTTGACACTAGGCTAGATATGATTATGAATAACTAAAACTTGAAAATTGTTACTATAAATTACTATACATACAGGGTAAAAAATGCTACTTCAAAATAGGCCTAATAATATTAGCCAGGGGTTCAATTATGTTTCATTTTAAATATTATAATAACTTTATTATAATAACAAAAATTAACATTTTTAGGTAATTTCATGCATACTCATACACAGAAACTCAGGGTGGTATCGGATTGTCTGAAATAGCCAGATTATAATTTTCAGAGTCAGATAGCATTTCATTATAATTTGTAACTTAACATAACTTATTAGGGCTTTTGGTAAATGTTGGTTTAGCGTGCCAGGCAATTCCCATGGCTGCCATCTTTGTTGCCAATATGGTAGAGTGTCATGGCAACCAAGATGGCAGGCTGTAAAAAAAAAGTAGTGTAAAAACATGTCTGCTAAAATTGGGAGGAGAAAGAGAGAGAATGTTCTGTTTTAGCTATTCACAGAGAGCAACGAAAAAGGAACTAAATGTTAAAATTTAGTGAATTAATAAAAATTAAGTCAGGAATAAACAACAGGGAGACAATTCTAGCTAGGGTACACTGAAACTGAAAAGTGGCACGCCAAAGCAATACCATTGATGATAAGCCTTTGACCTACTTTTTGAAGAATGCTTTTGTTGACATCGGTTAATAACTCCCAGCATCAAAATTTGCATAAAAAAGCTGTGTTTTACGTCACCATTATTGCGCTGATTGGTTTCTGCACACGACACTATAAGTTTAATTACAGTTTTATACTGCTACACTACGCTGTTGACAAAAAGCGACCGGTAAGTGAATAAAAGCTTAAATACTTTTTTTGTAGAAACGATACCACTAAAAGAACATACTGTACCATATTCGAATATATTAATTGATTTTTATAGCTTATTATAATTAACGAGGCTGCGCTCAAGTAACCGCAAAAAATCCCCTAAATTGGTGACCAAAACTCCAAATTCTCTTTTTGCCCATTTTCCCGCCTCGGGATGGCGGTGCAGTTATCGATAGTGACGGACACTATATAATGAATATTTCGGAAATACCTGTATTTGTTATTATTATTCAATACTTTAAACAGTTAATTGTATCAAATCAAAGCAGAATTTGAAGTATCTATTCAAATGTAAATCTAAAATTTCATAAGCATTTAATTTACTGTCATTTGTGAATTAAAATTAATTTCATAAAATTAATTCTTCAGACTTCAATTCACTATGGACACTAACTAAGACTAAGGTAATACTAATGCTACTAATATTAATAAATACTTAATATTAGTATTAGTAATACTACTAAGAATTAGACTAAGTAATAGTAATTATACTAGTAATAGTACTAGTATTAATTAGTTAATAATAAAAATACTTTTTTTTGTAGGTTTGTCATTTATTCTACGTTTAATATTAGTATATTCATTTATTGTTTATTATTTTAATTTTATTACTAGGATTGTTAATGTTATTGAATTTGTAAATAAATTAACAAAATAAACAATCATATAAATTGTTATAAATATAGTATAAGTATAGGCTAATTGAAATGTAATATAAATTATTATAAAATTGAAATTTATTATAATTATACTATTAACTATATAGACAGAGTTATAGTTAAAAAGACTAGGACTAGTTAATAATTAATAAATAAAAATGGTCTTCAAATTTGTTAATATTATTTTGTTTTTTTCTTTTCAGTTCAACTATGTAATTTCTAGAAATTTCAGTGACAATGAGGATTATAACCTGTATCTGGCAAACTTTGCCCAGGATGCAGCCGCATTTGTGAAAAGAATGGCTATGCTATCTATCTGTATAGTAGCATACCGTACAAGACAGAGGGCATGAAAGTGGCCGTTTCTGCTCTTGATGAGGCCTTCCAACAAGAGGATAGCAACTACGTTTCTTACAAGGTTGCAATACATATATATGAAATTATATGCAGACCTGTTTACCCTCAAACTCTTAAAATCGCATAACACCATCACAAAATCGTTCAATACATTATCTTAATTAATAGTAAAAAATAAACATACAGTATACCGGGTATAAATATATACATCTCAAAATCATTCATTGTACGCCAAAATTGTAAGAGCAAACATGTCTGTAGTATATGTGTCAAGATTATATAAAAAGCTTTCTATTTTTTAGAAATGAATTGAAACTAATTGGAATAGAAGCCAAATCTTTTGTTGCAGCCAGTTGTAGTGCCTGTTAACAAGAACAAGAATCTGTTGCCTTCCAACAGTATTGATGCTACAACTATTGTAACACACAATGATTGTTTCCTTCCACAGGTAAATGAGCACCAGGCAACTCCAGGGACTCAAGATGTAACCAATGTCATAATTAACACAGCATTGTTTTAATATTTCTTGGGTATCATTACTTTAAATGTATGAACCTCTAACTTTTTCATTTGGAATAAAAGAATACCGGTACATTTTTAAATAAAATATTTTTACCCCGTTTTTTTCTTTTTAAGTCAGAATATTTTAAATTCTTCATTTCATACTGGCAAATGTTGATATTAATATTATTATTTTCAGGGTGTTATATTTGAATAATTTACTAATAAAATTTCTATATTTCTTTTCAGAGTCCCATCAATAATGTAGTAGCACTGATTATTTCATGTAATCAGTTAATTGTATGGACCTTTGATTTAAAAAAAATTAATTTAACATTTTAATTATTTTTCTTTTCAGGTATTTTCAAATTCCCTACAGAACATAAAATGACTATAATTAAAATATAAATTTGATTTGATGTTGTTGTTACTTTAAAATGGAATAGACCTGCATTTTTTTTAAAAATAATAATTTTACAAAAAAAATATTTTTTTTACATAATTTTTTTTCAATTTCTCTGCAAAAACATTTTTAAAAATAAATATTTATGATATAATGTCAAACGTTTGTTGTTCATTGTGTTGTATATTGTATTGAGAATATCTACTGAAAATTTGGTTCCATTATCTTTGAAATTAAAAAAGTTATGGGTCAAAAAGTGAAAAAATTCAAAAGTGGGTCACAAGTTTTTTGGGTCAAATATATAGCTTATATAAGGGGCATAAAAAATTCGACAAAAAAATAATAACTCCAGTTGTATAAAAGATAGAAAGATGAAATTGGTGTTGTTATAAAGCTTATAGCTAGCCCTAATGATGTATCATTCATGGCAATCGGGCCATATTTAAATTTTGTGTCAAAGTACCTAGCTTTATTCAAATAAAATTTTGGTGGTTCAAATTATATTTGTATCGTGTTTACTGTTATACAAATAATACATTATATTGCAGTTTGCCGTTTAGACAATATAAATTTTGTTGGGAAAAAAAAAGGGGGGGGGGGGTTAAGAAAAAAAAGGAAAAAGGGCAGGCCTACTTTTTTTCAGTTCACCCAAAACTGAACAAATAACGTCCGTTCTTTCAGCATCGATAGCTGTGATTAAATTGGAAACTATTGCTGAGACATCATCTGCCATTATAAGCAGTTCTTTTGGATAGCTTAGACTGGCTGTATAAAGCAATACCGGTTATATTAGAAAATAAACCGGTTTGTTTTGATTTTGGAATAAACGTCAGCACAGCATTTACAGGAAACGGAACCGGAAATACAGACAGCACAGCTGATAATAACTAATTTCCGCAATGTGTATAAACCAGCAAGAATATAAATCTTAATGAGTCGAGAGTAACATATTTTTTTTTAAAGTCTCTCCTTGAAATATTAAGACTCCAAAATTTATATTGAATTCTGAGCAAATCATATTTGTTGGGCCTGCCTCTGGATTTGCCCGCATCTGTGGCTTCTGGGTTTGGATTTAGCCCATCTATCAGGTTCACCACCCAATTCTGTTTATTTGGTCATTGTTGCTTAGCCTTCCCTCCATGTTCGATATTTGCGTTATTCGTTGGGGCTTTTGCCACATGAGGGCTGTTGGGTTTTGTTTATGCATATACAAAAACAGGCGACAGCAAATTTAATTTGCTAAGTCATGTGGTACGTTGGATCCTACAGTCAACCTGAGTACAACTGGCTTAATGGCACCACTGGTCAACACGGTTCAGTCATCACGGGACACATTAAGACATTCTTGTTAGTTTATACAGTTATGGGAGTGAGTGGCGTCATAATTTGTTTAAATAGTTTTGTTCATTATTTTTTTCCCCATTTTTTTTCTCTGGCGTCGCTTTGGGCAGCCGCCTATACCTAAGGTCAGCAGTGGACGTTATATTTACGACACAGAACAAAGAACAATAGTAACTGTATAATAAGTAACGCTGCGTCTGTCTAAGTGTCCGAAAGTCGAGGGTCATTTTGAGTTTAATATAGCAAAGAAACATTGTTCAGCTTCCGGAAAACTCTCTTCTGTTTTCACCTGCGCTTATTTCAGGAATGGTCCAAATGCTGCAGCATCAACAGCACGCACCTTCTTCCGGCCCTGTGGGCGTGGTGTGCTTGGGCTCCTGGTTTGTTATATGTTGGTTGGCGGCCCGTCCCTCCACCTCTAACTTTAGATTTCTTCTAATTATTGTTGTTCAGAATAATGACTGTGAAAAGATTAGAACGATTAATGAACACACACAATTTAAAACTTCTTTGTAATGCTTCACTAACCGAAATGTGTACGGGATATTTAATTAAGCAATTCTTATTTATTTCAAATTTGCCATCATATCTTAAATTTTTTACGCCATTCATTTATTACAGGCTTTCTTCTTCTATATGTTGAGGGCCCACGATCAATGAATTGATCATTCTGGCTCCTATGTTTCAGAGGGGTTCGCGATGTTACTGTGCGTGGTTTTGAAGGGGGATAATTCACTGGTTGCAAGGGTAACTCGTCAATGGTGTAATGAACTGGGAGTTGCAAGACAGGAGGCAATAGACACAAATGTGTCAAGTGTAGTCGCCTCAACTGTTGCTTTTGGAAGCTTGTTCCAGTCCCTTATTGTCTTTGGCAGAAATGAGGAGCTCCTGTACTGAGTTCTTGTTTTTTAAAGTCAGAACTGCTTGTCGTGGCCTCTTTGCCTTCTAGGAGGGAGATGGACGAGTTTCTGTTTAATACTGGAGCAGTGGACCAGCCCATTTTTCATCTTGTACAACATGGAGAGCCTAGATAGTCGTCGTTGTTCTTCCAACGATGACCAGCCCAGTGTTTATTTATTTATTTTATTTTAGCTTTCATTTAGCTTGCGATTTTGTTTGTTTGTCTTGGTTCAAATCCTTTAACCCAATGTGCGACCTGCTAATTTCGTCCGATGGACTTGAAACTTGTACATGGTTATTCATTTCCGGGTGACAGTACAACACTCCGTGATCATTATGTCACCACTGACCTACTCTGTCCCTAGCGTGACCTCAAATCGGGAATCTCAATTGTGACCCACTTCCTGATCTCTAATTGAGCCGAAACTTTGTGCGCTTACACACCCCCCCCCCCCCCCGATGACAATAAAACCCTTCATGATCAGTAGGTCACCAGTGACCTCTCCAGACCCTTGAGTGACCTCTGCGGAAAAAAAAACTTTCCAAAAAATACTAAGATGTATAAAATAAGTGTCCCCCGAAACTTCAGAAATGTTACAGTTATATGACTAAAAATGCGTGGGGTGCCCATTAACTCGATTTTCCTTACAAATCGCAGTGCCCCCGCACTGAATTTGTCTACTAAAATGTAGTTTTTAATTATTTTTTTAATAAAAATTTAGACAAATAGACATAGTGGAACAAATGAAATATCAATACGCTCAATAAATTTGATGATCAGATATATTTAAGGCAAATTTATATATTTTTTTTTGGTGTGTTTTTTATTTATTATTATTATTTTTATTTTGCAAGATCTTCATTATAAGGGAAAGTGCGGCATTTTCTCTTAATAATAGCGAATGAAACTAACTCTCCGTCGCTATAAAGGCCTATTTTTTTAATTTCTATTTCTCTACAATATAAAGTGTGTCATTTAGAATATTTCTACTAATGATATATTATTTCTTTTAGTATCTTGTATAACTTGGACATATTTAAGAAGGTAATTAGTAGGTTTGCTTTTCATGACGGCTACCTTTTTTGGATGGAAATATATATATTTTAAAATCATTTATTAATTAAGGAGTTTAACGAAATAAATAGTTTAATTTTTTTTAAAATAATAATAATAAACAAGAATGCTTATTAGTAACAACTTAAAATATAGTATTAGTATAAACACAACAAGGTCAAGAGACACCTAAATTATGTTGCTCTCCAATTAAGTGCAGAATTAAGCACAACGGTATTTAGGTATGCGCCAAAATGCATCACATTTTAAATGTATCTGGGTGGGAACAAATTTTTGCCCCCCCCCCCTCTTTGTATTACAAATGGCATATTAGACGACATTTATATGTACGGCGGTAGTTTATGTAAGCTTATGTTACTGTGTTATAAAGCAATTCAGTATCTTAAATTTCTTATGTCATTTCAATAATTTATACTTAAATAACAATTTTCAAATTTATCACTGTGTGCTCTCTCCGATGTTAATGCCTCTTTATTAAAAAAAAAAAATGAAAACTCCGCATAAAATCTTAAAATTAAAATTTTATTTATTTAATTATATTTTAAAATCTATAAGCTTAACTTTAAATTATACAGTTTAAGTTATGTCAATGTTATGAAATAATCAAACAGTCATCAACTGTGCACACAAATTTACATATAATAATAAATGAGCCGTTTAATCTTTATTATAGTAAATGATAACAAACCGATTTATGAAACAGGCTATGTACAATACATATCCCAGTCACTAACCATACACTATTCATCGAACTCTGCCTTCTTCGTCGACTTCTCTTGTCCCATTGCTTTTCGCTCTCACCACATTCTCTCGCTTACACGATCTCGTACGGATCCACTTTACACTAAACGCTCATCGGTATAATGGTAAAAAGCAAGATTTTTATTTTAAAAAAAAGAAATTTCTTCACAAAAAGCAAATAGTTATTAATCTTTTTTTCTTGTTCATAAAATGTATCCCTGAATCCAGGACCACGACGACTACAAGGTTTACCCCGGGCGAAGACTGAAAATGGTGCACCACGTCGTTTCATCAATAAATGATATAGAATATATTGTAATGGTGTATACATATATATATATATATATATATTCTTCTTGATCGCTTCATCATCTTCTGTCTACGCCTTTATTGCAGGAATTGCCGTGCGAAAGTAGTGAGGTCAGCCTCAAGTGGTTTGGGGGGGGGGGGGCGTTGAATTTGACGCCCCCCCCCCAAACCACTTGAGGCTGACCTCACTACTTTCGCACGGCAATTCCTGCAATAAAGGCGTAGACAGAAGATGGTGAAGCGATCAAGAAGAATAAACACAGAATAATTATAATACGTCATCATCATCAAGACCCTGTGGCCGTGGTTATAATAGCCCAGTAGATTAGATGGGCATCAGTAGACAATAACTGATCAATTCAAGAACCTAAGATATACCATTCCGATTCGTTTTTTTTTTTTTTTTGCCTTCTAATTTACAATGAACTGGGGTTAACAAGATTATGCCTGGTCCCTACTCATGACTGACGAACTCATAGAAGTGGTCAGGTAGACCTCCCTCAAAAAAAAAAAAAGATACTAAAGATTGTGCTCGAATATTACCCACTGTGGCGTAGGGAGGGGTTGGGGGGGGCGATCCGCCCTTGTTCTGTCGGCACCTTGTTCTGTGTATTGAGGGGTCGCCTTTACGGCGAACTGCAGAGATTACACAAGTGGGTGAATCCATCTTCTCGTGTAACTTACTCGTCCGTTACGCTTTGTGTATAGTCCTACATTTTTTTTTCAAGACTGGAACTCTTCCGAAATATGAGTCGGCATTGTGGGAAAGCTATCATGTAGCTAACTAGCGTGTTCATAGCAAAATTATGTCTTCACCAGGATTGTGGAGCCACTAACACTACTCATGTTGGACGTGTCCTCCGCCAACGCATGACGTCACTCAACGCTGTTATTAGACGCCAGATTGAAAATATAAATTTCGAAAATATTTGGTTTTTTTTCCAAATTATTGTTCATTTATATATTTTTTTTCCAGCAAATTTTTATGGTCCAACTTTATTTTGTAAAGCTCCAGACTTTAAGTTTAAGCTTAACTTCGAGATCACGAATCAATAACCATGATGTAAGGGCCCAACCAATGTCGAGTGCTTACAGCCAATTTGAGAATGTTGCTGACCTGGTTAGGCACACTGTGATGTATATTGATGTATATTGATGAATAGGGGAAAACTTTAGTGGTGGAGTTAATCAAATAGGCATTGTTGTAGAAAAAAACAAACAAAAACGATTGAGAAAACCCTTTCCAAAACAAATCTCAACTAGAGTCTTTTTTTCCCACAGTCATGGTGTGTGGATTATCATCAGTTCTATCTATCCATCACTTCTTGTCGTCGAAGAGGTGGCGCCACCATCCTCAGAAATTTCTGTTGTCGTCGTGTAGCTAACCGCGTAGTGCTCCGTGTCGGTCTGCGTTGAGATCTCGTGCGTTACCGTTCTTATCACGGGAGTTTTAGTGACGATGCGCCGTTCTGTCTTCTCGTAAGTGATGGAGACCTGGCCCCTGAACGTCTTGATGAGGTACATGGTGGACAGCAGAATCAGCAACAGACCTAAACGCATTGCAAGATGAATAAAAGACACCATAAACCTTATTTCCTAATCGCTGTCACCACAATTTCTTATAACACTATTTTATAGGTTCAATTTAGAGAGAATTTACATGAAAATTAAATTGTATTTACAAGAATTAGTAGAATGAGATCTAATAATTCCTCTCAGTGGTTCCCAACCTGCCCAATGCCGTGACCTTTTAATTCAGTTCCTCATGTCGTGGTGACCCCCCAACTATAACACTATTTTAGTTCCTACTTCATAAATATGTGTTTTCCGATGGTCTATTAGGCGACCACTGTGTAAAGTTCGTTTGACCCCAAAAGGGGCCGAGACCCACAGGCTGAGAACCGCTGCTCTAATCCAAAAAAAAAAGACTGCATGCCACTTATTGGTGGTATTTTATTTCTTAGATGTTCTGCATTTTTAAAGTGAGCGGTCAAAGGTCAAATTTCTCCTTACCGCTAACAATTCCTAGAACCAATCTGAAGTCTTCAAGGAAAAGTGGTACAGCCAGGAGCACGTACAGGATGAACTTCTTCCAGTTGTCTACCCACATAATGGCGGCCCAGATACGACAGCAGCAGCCCTGGCGTCTGTGGGAAAGAAGCCGAAGATGTTAGAATAACACGCAGCTATACAAGCATACCCATCCCTCTCTTGTGGATTCCGCTGTCCAGAATTTGCGGGAGTGCATTGATAATGTCAAGTCTTGGATGTCACTCAAGAAGTTAAAGCTTAATGATGACAAAACGGAAGCACTCCTCATTCAGAATCACAAATCATCCTCTACCTCAACTCTCCCCAACTCATTTCAAGTAGGTAACGCCGACATACAGTTTACGTCCTCTGCTAGGAATCTTGGTTATATTCTTTCTAACAACATGTCTCTTGATAAACATATCTCTCACATTTGCCGTTCTGCGTACACCGCTATCCGTCAGATCAGCTCCATCCGCCACTACCTCACAGTTAGCGCAACAAAAACACTAGTCTGTGCTCTTGTTCTCTCTCGTCTTGACTATTGCAACTCTCTTCTGTCAGGTTCACCAAAACACTTCTTAGAAAAACTACAAAAGGTTCAAAATTCAGCTGCTAGGCTAGTAGTTCTAAAGGAAAAAAAACGTGATCATGTCACTCCACTACTCCACTCAATTCATTGGCTTCCTATAAAGTCACGCATTGAGTACAAACTGTCTGTTCTTTGTCATAACTTCTTCTCAGATTCCTGCCCTTCCTATCTAAACGAACTTCTTTCTGTCTATTCACCCCTTCGACAGCTTCGCTCCTCTGCAGACACACGTATTCTGTCCGTTGCTAAGACACGTACTAAAACATACGGTGAACGATCTTTCTCTTTCTGCGCCCCCAAACAATGGAATTCTCTTCCGCTACACATTCGCAATATAACAACCACACAGGCCTTCAAAACTGCACTCAAAACACATCTCTTTAAACTCTATTACCCTGACTGATTCCTCAAATCTGACCGATAAACGATGCTGCTGGCCGCCGTCCATGGCTTCACATGTAAAAGTTCTAGGGTGGGTGGGGTGAATATGCATTTGTTTTTGTTTGTCTCTATACAGCTGTTCTTTATTACATAAATGTATTTTGTTGTATTGTCACGATTATGTTTCTTTTGCTAATATTTTTATGTACAGCGCGGTGAGCCTAGCCCTAGGCTGGGGTACCGCGCTATATAAGACAACATATAATAATAATATAACCCAGAAATGCTAGATGCAAAAGGGAAATAAACAAACATGGACCTCTTTAAGGACAGCTTTTTTTAAACAGTCTTTTGGACATATATGGGCATGTTATATGGACGGATTATATTGACATGTTATATGGACAGATTATATGGACATGCTATATGGACAGATTATAACGACATGTTATATGGACATATTATATGGACATATTATATTGACATGTTATACAGACATAAAATAAATTTGACATGTTATATTGACATGTTATATGGACAAATTATATTGACATGTTATACGGACAAATTATATTGACCTATTTTATGAACACATTATACGGAAAGATTATATGGACATACATGTACTCACACGCAGCATGCCGACTTGTCAAATATCCAGGTCACCTCAAAAAATGTCACCAGTGCCGACACAGCTCTGAAACGGTCAACAAAAATTTCCAGTAAAACTTACCCATTTAGATACGTGGTGATAATAATCTCTGAGTAGTATTCCGGGGTGTAATTATTGGGTGGAGATGAGCTGCATTAGACTTTTATTTAGTGTAAGATAGAGAGAACATTGTGAGTTGGGGACATAGTTTAAAATATATATATATATAATCTAGAGAGAAAATCGCGGACAATCCGTAGACAGAAAAATAAAGCACGAATTATCGGCCTTTGAATACCAAAAAAAGCTGTTGGAGTTTGGAGTCGATGTAACGAAGATGTTCTAAAACGGGGGTAGGCAGGGTGCTGGGAGAGTCAATTCTATGGACCAGCAGTAAACGTTAATATGGAAATATGGAAATATTGACTAACATCAGTTTTTCTTCCTGTTTTTCGTAATATCCTAACAGGGATGAATTAATGCTTCCGTATTGGTAAACATCTTTAAAAGAAATCAAAATCTCAAAGGTACAAACAATTGCTCAGTTATCTAACAATGGAATGGAAGTGAACTAGATCAGTTTCAGGCGCTCGTTCTGGGTAGAAAGCATCACAGTGGAGTATCTTGAATTTATTACGCCCGGGATGTTCTTTGATTTTGGCGCCCTTAATTAACATAAAGAACGATGCATACATATTGAACTTAAGAAAAATATATTAAGTATAATGTTAATTGGAACGAAAATGCCGCCCCATTTTAAGTGACGCCCCATTTTAAGTAACGCCCCATTTTAAGTGACGCCCCATTTTAAGTGACGCCCATTGTGAAGCCACATCCCACTTACCCCCTCTTCCTAGTGCCATGAAGCCTGAAACACCACCATCCTATCTCCCCCCAGCCATCCTACCTCTCTCAGCCATCCTACCTCGCCCAGCCATCCTACCTTGCCCAGCCATCCTACCTCTCCCAACAATCATACCTCTCCCAGACATCCTACCTCTACCAGCCATCCTACCTTGCCCAGCCTTCTTACCTCTCCCAGCCATCATACCTCTCCCAGACATCCTACCTCTCCCAGCCATCCTACCTCTCCCAGCCGTCCTATCTCGCCCCAGTCCACAATCTACTGTAGCTAACAATCAACTTACATGAGATAATAACCAATGTAGCTGTTGTTGTGGTCTTTGATGATTATGACGGTAGAAATCCATAGTACTGGTCAGAGAAGGGAAACAATTATAGCCAAAATAACATCGAACAAAAGGTCAGTGGCCAGTGCTGTTGAACGGTTAGTGTGGTAAGCTTAAATTAATTGTTATGTAGGTGACGTATTTTGCTGAACGCTTTCCTCATGCACAACCCCTATGAAACCACACTGCGCTATTATTAGGTGAGGCTTACTAAAAAAATAGTCTACTTTGACCTTGTTATAACTAAATAAAATTAATATCCTGTTCCTGCAGACGATTGTCGAATAATCTGGAGTATGCTGGAAGCAGTTGCACTGTGTATTCTTTTTCTGGAATAATCTTACAGAAGTAGACGATAAAAAGGCCGAAGATTGAATGAAAGAATTCAGATCCTTTATCACGAGACTTGTAGCATGTGTTATTATTGTGCTTATTTGTATATCGCATTTAAAATAATTTGGTATCGTCTTTTGTTATGTACTGTTTCAGAACGAGCCATACTCTAAAATAAGAGATTATATTCTCCATATTAATAACGGTCCGTAACATAATAAACAAGGAAGTAGACTAAATTTTGAAAACTATCGTTGATTACTTTCAGAAGTGAACGTGTTAGGAATAAGGGTGCTGGCGAGTGCCCCGGGTAACCGCCTGAGGCTAACTGCTCGGGTAATTCCAAATTTTAAGAAATTCTTTTAAAAATCATTTTTTTGTTCAAAAAACGATAATATTTGAAATCAAATTTTTTTTGTCCCGCTACACGAATAGACCGGAGACCTGGGCAGCCGATTTTTTCCCAATTTTTTGACAGCACCAGTTAGGCAGTCGTTTCAGTGGGGGAATACTATTGGAGGCAGCTGGGCATACATTGCCTGTGGTCTTTAGAAATTCATTAGGATACATATTATCGGATAATCGGGCGTGGCGTACCGTATGTAATGTGTGCACCGTGAGTCTGCCTAGGCCAGTTACAGCGTCTCTGTCTGAGTCTGCATATGCCAGTTATAGCGTCTCTGTCTGAGTCTGCCTAGCCCAGTTACTGCGTCTCTGTCTGAGTCTGCCTAGGCCAGTTACGACGTCCCTGTCTGAGTCTACCAAGGCCAGTTACAGCGTCTCCGTCTGAGTCTGCCTAGACCAGTTACAGCGTTCTGCCTGAGTCTGCATAAGCCAGTTATAGCGTCTCTGTCTGAGTCTGCCTAGCCCAGTTACTGCGTCTCTGTCTGAGTCTGCCTAGGCCAGTAACGACGTCCCTGTCTGAGTCTACCGAGGCCAGTTACAGCGTCTCCGTCTGAGTCTGCCTTGACCAGTTACAGCGTTCTGCCTGAGTCTGCCTAGACCAATTACAGCGTCTCTGCCTGAGTCTGCCTAGACCAGTTACAGCGTCTCTAGCGTCTCTGTCTGAGTTTGCCTAGACACAATATGGATTAAGTGAAGCGCAGGCGCAGCTTAACAAAAGAATTCTTCATTAATTTCTAGTTACACCCCACGTAGACCTAATTCATTTTTCAAAACTTGGCTTTATACCCCACTAGGTGTACATATTACTTCAGTCCATAGTCATCATTTTATTATTATTATTATAAGTTGTCTTGTATAGCGCGGTACCCCAGCCTAGGGCTAGGCTCACCGCGCTGTACATAAAAATATTAGCAAAAGAGACATAACCGTGACAATAACATAAAATACATTGTATTGGGACAAAACAAAAACAAATGCATATTCACCCCATCCACCCCCATTTATATGTGTGCTTTTGTGTGTGTTGTTATCTTTATAAAACATAATTTTCTCACAATATCTGAATTTAATTTCAATGTCATTATCCTCTATTATATCGGTTCTCAACCTGTGGGTCGCGACCCCTTTGGGTAGCAACGAAAATAATTTTGTGGTTGGGGGTCGCCCCAACACGAGGAACTGTTTACTGTATTACAGGGTCGCGGCATTAGGAAGGTTGAGAACCGCTGCTCTATTATAACTATTTCATAAATCTCAATTATATTACCCGCTATTATAACTATTTAATTAATCTCATTTGATATTACCCACTATTATAACTATTTAATTAATCTCATTTGATATTACCCACTATTATAACTATTTCATAAATCTCAATAATATTACCCACTATTATAACTATTTAATAAATATTAATGATATTACCCACTATTATAACTATTTAATAAATCTCAATTATATTACCCGCTATTATAACTATTTAATTAATCTCATTTGATATTACCCACTATTATAACTATTTAATTAATCTCATTTGATATTACCCACTATTATAACTATTTAATAAATATTAATGATATTACCCGCTATTGCAACTATTTAATTAATATCATATGATATTACCTGCTATTGTCATTAAGCCCAGTGTCCTGCTGATGAGTTTTATATTCACGAGGAAGAAGTTCTGTGACTGTTTTTGATCGTCCGTGTGCAGAGGCTGATTTTCCGAACTCATCTTCCGGTCCTAGAAAGCGCGCCTGAATGGTTCCACTCTGTTGTGACCTCGAGCAACTGTCAGGCGTATATCCTATATTCTATATAAGCATATAGGATGCCCGTGTAGCCTTAGGAAGAGATTACAATAGGTTCTGTACAGTTCTTTGGTTAAATCTATAAGTCTATGTAATGCCAATGGCTGCACTTTGAATAATGGATACTGTTAGCCCTGTAATATTGTAAAATATAAATTTAAAAAAAAATACTTCTCTCGTTTTTTTTTAAAAAGTCAGATATGCTTAAAAAACAATTGGCCAGAAAGAGAAAATAGATTTAATAATTTTGGTCCATTTGATAATATAAAAAGTCTATGTTATAAAATTAAAAAACGATCCTTAAAAACGCACGGACTACAAGCATATATAACAAACATAGCAAACATAGATCACATTCACAAACATAGATAACAGGTATAGATCACAAACATATATAAACAGGCATAGATCACAAACATAGATCATAAACATTAGATCGCAAAAATAGGCCACAAGCATAGATCACAAACAAAGATAACAAGCATAGAATCACATTAAAAAACATAGATCACAAACGCGTATCACATGCGTAAGATCACAAACATAGATTACATAGGCATATATCGTTAACATAGATCGTAAACATTGATTGCAAACATAGATAACAAGCATAGATCGCAAACTTATAATATAACAAGCATAGATAAACAAACATGGATCACATTCACAAACATAGATCACAAACATAGATCTATTATAAACATTGTATCGCAAACATAGATAACAAACATAGATCGCAAACATTCGATCGCATTCGCAAACAGATCACACGCGCGTACAGCAATAACATGCATAAGATCACAAACGTGAACCACGGGGCATACAATCACAAGCATAATTTAACAAACAATAAAATCACAAACATAGATTTCACGCACATATCACAATCATAAGAACGTAAGAATAGCCCACGAACATTATATGAGAAGCATTATGTCAGAGACACGCGATCAAACGCGCAAAATAAGAATAGTACTAAGATCATGAACATGGATAACAAAAATAGATCACAAACATAGATCACAAACATAGATCACAAACATAGATCACAATGTGCTGTTGTTTTGTTGTTGTTTTTTTACATCAGTAAAATCTCACTCACCGTCAACTCAAACAATCCACAGGCCGTGCACACATTTGATCTTTAGGAGCAATTACCACAAAACCCCCCACTTTGTTATTTAGCGCTACACACCATACGCAACAAACACAACGAACTACAATGGTGGACCCAACCAGAGGCTGCCCGCCCCCCACCCAACACTTATGGGGAGTAAGAGCAGATGTTTCCGTCATCGATTTTAAATCTATGAACTCCACATTTTTCCAAAGTCGCCGCGGTAATAGGCTCAAGGCTGTCATATGATGTTAATTTGTTTCGCTAAATCAATGCTATCCCAAAATGTTACATTTATAACCCAGTACCACCGATATGAAATTTCATGTCCTCCCATTGTAGGCACCACAGTCATCAGTGCGTAGCAAATACTACATGTAGCTGCCCTGTCCTGAAGTCTAAATTCGAGTATCGATACACTGACCTGTCCTAAAGTCTAAATTCGAGTATCGATACACTGACCTGTCCTAAAGTCTAAATTCGAGTATCGATACACTGCCCTGTCCTAAAGTCTAAATTCGAGTATCGATACACTGCCCTGTCCTAAAGTCTAAATTCGAGTATCGATACACTGCCCTGTCCTAAAGTCTAAATTTGAGTATCGATACACTGCCTTGTCCTAAAGTCTAAATTTGAGTATCGATACACTGCCCTGTCCTAAAGTCTAAATTCGAGTATCGATACACGCTGGTCACCTTGGTCTGCGTGCGTCTCCACAAAGTTGCGGCGTAGCTTAAGCTCCATTCCCATTGCTTAAAGGGAAATACGTTGACCCTGATCTGGGGGACATTTACCCAGGTTTGAGGAGCTCTCCGCTAAATAATGCATGCAAGTGTATGTAAATTACTTTAGGCCTGAAGGAGGATGGGGTATGTGGTTACCGGAGAGTTCGTGAGCAGGGGATAGGATCACAGGAGTGGGGCTGGATATGGGGGGGTGGAGAGAATATGAAGGGATGGATAAGTGGATACAAATGAGACGTAAATATTACGTAGAATGAGAGAGGAAGGAGATTGGAATAAGGGGAGAAGGTGATGGAGAAGATGAGGGATAGAGGAGGTGGGGGAAGTAATAGGACTAGGAGGGAGAAGATGATATGAGGGAGAATGTGATAAGAGGGAGAAGGGGATATGAGGGAGAGGGTGATAGGAGGGAGAAGGTGATAGGAGTGGGATAGGAGGAAGGCTATAGGGAGCGAAGGTAATAGAAAGGATAAGGTGATAGTAGGAAGGCGATAGGAGAGAGAAGCTGGTTTGAGGGGATGATAAGAGAGAGAAGGTGATAAGAAGGAGAAGGTGATGGGAGGGAGGTATAGGAAGGAGACGGTGACAAGAAATAGAAGTGTTTGAGAGTGAGATTGTGCTTCGCGCTAAAACAAGGCAGTAAATTTCGAGGGAGGAAAAAAAAGTTTGAGGTAAATTATGAGGTAGATGTGATCGTTACCGTAAATTATGAGGTTGATGTGATAGCTACCGTAAAACTATGAGGTTTATTTGATAGTTAGCGTAAAATTATGAGGTAAATGTGATAGTTACTGTAGTTGGTTGTCAAGGAAATAAGAAGGAAATTCCAAATTATGTCAATTGGAAAAAAAAGAAATGATTCCTTCCATAAACCTATGAATGTGCTTAGTATAGTGCTATACACACCATCCGTACTGTAATAACATAACCACTCTAGTTAGCTGCAATTAGAGGCTCAATGAATCACTTGCTGCTGTGCTTGGTTTATTTAATATGGGGGGGGTGTGGGGGGGTGGGGCAGCACATTCATACAAATCAAGCATTACGGGGAAAGTACATTTTCTGTCGTATTTAAAAGACATTATTCCGTTTACAAACTCTAGGCACCACCCACACTTGTAGACCCTAGTTTGACCCAACCTTCAATAAACCCTAGGCACCAACAACACTTTTAGACCCTAGTTTGACCCAACCTTCAATAAACCCTAGGCACCACCCACACTTTTAGACCCTAGTTTGACCCAACCTTCTATAAACCCTAGGCAGACCCACCCAGGATCGGTATTAGGTAACGAGAGGCTCTGGCCTATTCCTATTGTGAGCCCCCCGACCTTGCAATTACATCTACCCCACAACTCCCTCCAAACCCCCCCCCCCCCCACACACACACACAAGTCCTTAAAAATTTCATTAAATTGGAATTATTTTTTTTTACATTTGTTAGTCTATTGTAGCATATTTCATGAATGTCTTTTACTAATAGTTACATCAATGAATTATTCTTTTAAAAATATAACTTTTATTTCTTGGAATGTGTTATTAAGATGTTAATGTCAAGGTCGACCTGAAAGCGCATCGCTAAAAATTACTTACCATTGAACAGCATATAGGCATTTTTTAAAAAGGTAACCCAAAGCTCAATATGAAATAATTCGACTCTAAATCCGCCGTGCTTAATCCAGTACCGTTTATCATCTTTTGGTCGATATTACTTATAATGTGACCACAGTGCGCATTACGATATTTAAGTTAAATAATTTTGGATTGATTTGAAAAAAAAACAAACAACTGTTATTTTAATTTGTATAATAGTGATTTATACTAATTATAGCACGGATTTCTTAACTAATTTTGAGGCCCTTTAGACTTTTGTGGTTCTTTTACACTTTTGGGGCCCTTTAGACTTTTGGGGCACTAGTCTTAAACCTTCTTAACCCTGTAGGGAAATCCGGCACTGGACTCATTCGTATATTGATCCCCACCCAAAAGTACACTTTTAACATTTCTAATTTATTTTTTAAATAACACATCTTAAGAATACATTGAAGATTTGTATGAACTCGAATAGTGTATTCATATATTTATAGCTCAGTGAAACTTGGGTATAAAAACGATTTTACCAATCAATAAATATGAAATTATTAAACTACCTTGAGTTATTTAACGTTTTATTGACACCCTGGGGGATTATTATGCAATCAATACCATATACTTGGCTGCTACTTACCTGCATGTGCAGTGAAGTGGAACGAGCTGTTAGAATTTAGTTAGAAATTGAAACAAAATTCTAGCTAATGCGCAAACCCTCATGAAAAGCAAACCTTGAGCCGAAAATTACACGTGTTATTTGTCCCCCCCCCCCCCCCCCTCAAAACCACAATTAGTAAATAAATAAATACATGAAAAATGGGCATCTCGGCTTAGAAAGAATGTCCATTTTTTATGACATCAGGGAGGAAAAATAATTTTTAAAAACTACAATGTTGTCTAATTTGGTCAGTTCAATAAATGACACAAATATGTACAATAAAAAGACGGTTTTCTTTTGTCAGTGCTGAAATGTAAATAAAACTTGACTACAAACCAGCGCGAAAGAATTTTGGAAAACGTGTGAGATGGGGGGGGGGGGGGGCAGAATTTCGGCCGCCCCTAGCCCACACGTGAAAATAACAACAAAAGCCAACGAAAAATTCTGATGAATCTGGGGCTGTGGGTATAAATTAGTAAAAAGTAAATTATCTTATTTTATTAATTTTTAAAAAAAAATTGGGGTGGGGTAGTGTGGTTGACTCAACTATGTAAATGAAAAAAAAAGGAATGCATTTTAATCTGACCCCGGCAAGTGATCTTTATTTCTAATTATCTGTCGTATATGTCTCTATACCTAATTTGAGTGATACTATTATACATTGGCGTAGTTTTAATACCAGTTTTATGGAAGCTGTATAACTCAGCCTCGTGTGACAACACAATGTAAATTTGAAATAAAATACGGGATGATGATTTGGTCGTGTTTCTGTTTAGTGACTCAAAGCAGCGCTACACCAGCGCCACCTGTTACATCCTTGAATTGCGTTATCCTATGACAACGGTAGGGATGTTTGCCATTTTTATGTAGAGATGCCCATATGGGCCTAACCGTCTGCTTTTTATTTCCTAATTTTTGTTGTTGATTTTTCCAGTGGCGGATCCAGCAGAGATACCAAAGGGGTGACAACCATACTTTTTTCAATCCAGCTTTTATATATTTGTTTCAGTTTGACAGGACTGCAAATATCGAAACGCAAATATTTTTTTTTAAATTATTGTTCAATAGCCACGGTCTTAAACACAAAGTCATTTAGGTAATATTTAAAAAATAAAATAAATAAATGAAACCATAATTAGACCTAACAGAGGGAATAGAAATTCGCATGTGAAACTCTTTTACTTTTAAATGTTTTAGCACATCATATTTTGATATTTTTTCTCCCTCTGTGACCAGAAGGGAACGCTGTACTTGTCTCTTGCGTTATCACGTGTGATGTATGAGTATGTGTCCCGACTGCTGATCTTAGTCGCAGCATGTATTAATGATTTCCATGGAATATGTAGAGCACCAGTGGCTAAAAAGTGCCAATGGAATAGCATGATATCAACAGTTTGGTTGCAGCTCAACATGTTCATCAGAAGTTTGAATACTGATACTGATACACTCTTAGACGATAAAAATATATGCCTTTAAATAAATAAAGATGGGCTCTTAGAAGATAGACTATATGCCTTTAAATAAATAGTGATGTACTCTTAGAAGCCATACGTGTATATCAGTGTGACACGCAATACTTGTATGTCACAGTGTGACAAGCCATACTTGTATATCACAGCGTGACAAGCCATACGTGTATATCACAGTGAGAAGCCATACTTTAAAACGAACACATTCCCGTGTTTACAAACATAAGTTCAAGGACACGTCTATTTTGGTAGAGCAGTAGCAGGCTAACCTATAGTGTATATTTTAAACGGTGACTCGACACTACACTCACTTGGTGTACACTATATACTCTTACTCTTAGTTACTAAAACAAGGGTCTTATGGTGGTGACTATTCTATACTCTTAGTAACTGCAACAGGGGTCTTATGGTGGTGACTATTATATACTCTTAGTAACTACAACAGGGGTCTTATGGTGGTGACTATTATATACTCTTAGTAACTACAACAGGGGTCTTATGGTGGTGACTATTCTATACTCTTAGTTACTAAAACAGGGGTCTTATGGTGGTGACTATTCTATACTCTTAGTTACTAAAACAAGGGACTTATGGTGATGACTATTATATACTATTAGTTACTAAAACAGAGATCTTATGGTGGTGACTATTATATACTCTTAGTTACTAAAACAGGGGTCTTATCTTGGTGACTATTATATACTCTTAGTTACTAAAACAGGGGTCTTATGGTGGTGACTATTATATACTCTTAGTTACTAAAACAGGGGTCTTATGGTGGTGACTATTATATACTCTTAGTAACTACAACAGGGGTCTTATGGTGGTGACTATTATATACTCTTGGTCTTAGATACTAAAACAGGAGTCTTCTGGTGGTGACTATTATATACTCTTGGTCTTAGCTACTAAAACAAGGGTCTTATGGTGGTGACTCTTATATACTCTTGGTCTTACTAAAACAAGGGTCTTCTGGTGGTGACTATTATATACTCTTGGTCTTAGTTACTAAAACAGGGGTCTTATGGTGGTGACGATTATATACTCTTAGCTACTAAAACAGGGGTCTTATGTTGGTGAGATAAGATACTTTTTTTTGCTACAAATAAATGGAAAAAATTTTTTTTCAATCATCGTACATATTTTTTTCATTCTTGAAAATCCTTGTTTTGAGTTTTTGGTTGTTCCTTAAAATGAGTCTGTAGCAAGACTTTCCTCAAATTATTGTGTGCTATGAATAACTGTTGAGTTCATGGGTGATGGTTGTAATTTTCAACAGTGACTTTTTTGTTTGAATGGAGTTCTCGTTTTTGTTGTTTTTTCCCCCAAAAGATCATGGGTGGTTGTCATATGCCAGAAAAGATGATTTGGAATTAAAAAGAAAAGCTGAATGGTACAGCGGGAAAAAAAACGATACCAGATAAGCATATGAGTCAACCTGACATGTCTCAAGAGACACGCTGAGGACCAGGGCTGTGTGAAGGAGATTGAAGTGAGCTCTGGCCCCTTGCCCAAAACCGTATTTTTTCCTATTTCATGGCGGTAGTTTTTTTTTCTCCAAATATGAGGGGGCTGCATTTTCAGACTTCGCCCCAGGTGCCGCGCTTTTCTCCGACACTGCCCTCTTTGCCTAATCTTATTTGATCAGATTCATTGTCGGTTGATTGTGACTTCGGAAGGGCCGACTCATTCAACTGGACACCTTGCGACTTCGGTCAACAAGGGGTCTTTTGAATCGATAAGAGAAACATGCCAATTATTACAACACTTTTTAGAACTAGAAGAATGCCATTTATCAGAGCCACCAGACACATGTCAATTATTACAACACTTTTTAGAACTAGAAGAATGCCATTTATCAGAGCCACCAGACACATGCCAATTATTACAACAGTTTTTAGAACTAGAAGAATGCCATTTATCAGAGCCACCAGACACATGCCAATTATTACAACAGTTTTTAGAACTAGAAGAATGCCATTTATCAGAGCCACCAGACACATGTCAATTATTACAACAGTTTTTAGAACTAGAAGAATGCCATTTATCAGAGCCACCAGACACATGCCAATTATTACAACAGTTTTTAGAACTAGAAGAATGCCATTTATCAGAGCCACCAGACACATGCCAATTATTACAACAGTTTTTAGAACTAGAAGAATGCCATTTATCAGAGCCACCAGACACATGTCAATTATTACAACAGTTTTTAGAACTAGAAGAATGCCATTTATCAGAGCCACCAGACACATGCCAATTATTACAACACTTTTTAGAACTAGAAGAATGCCATTTATCAGAGCCACCAGACACATGACAATTATTACTATATTTTCTAGAGCTAGAAGAAGCATACCAATAATTACAACACTTCTAGAGCTAGATAGAAGCATGCCAAATACTAAGATTGCGAAGTATTGTGAAATCTAGTTATAGCATTTGTCTCTCAAGTGAGCACAGCCTCTTGAGATCAAATCACACCCCCCATCCCCCAAAACCACCTTTTTTTTAACACACACGCAAGATTTAAAAAATTCTAATAAATATGCAATCAAACCTGATCTTCCCAAACCCTCTAGGTTGAGAACCCCTGCTTTAGGCCATTACAACATGTATCAGTTTTTTTTACTACAAATTGGCAATTTCTGGAGGTCCTGCTTTTACCAATGTGGAGACTATGATGATCGTTACAATTTTCTTAATGAGTTTAGCTACATTTTAATGGAAGGGATATTTTTTATATGGAGTCAGGACAGACACAATAGACAGCTAATGATTTGAAGTCATTCAATTTTGGTAGCAATCAACATACATATGAATTATATATATAATTTAGAAAATAAATCCATCTTAGGCAATCAAAATGATAACCAAAAAAAAGACAGTTTTTAATTTATGGTGGAGACAAAAAGAAATGGAGTCAGACTCAGAGGCACAATCGGACAGTTTATTTGCTAAGTTACATCCTTGTATGATCACATCTCACGTACAATGCATATTGTTTTTTTTATAAAAGGGCAAAGGTGGCTGAGGAAAGGGGCATTAAAATTCAGGTTGGCCGAGGGCCTCATGATGAACAAGCTACTAAAAAAATATACATGTGAAATTAAACAAATGAGACTAGGATAAATCTATGAGATTTGATTAACATACAGCCGTCTGTCATCAAGATTATTGATATAAAAAAATGTAGATGATGGAGAGAATAACTCAACAAACCTATCAGTTCTACATGAAGACAGATACACAACCAATTTTCAATAATTTCCTCTCAAATCTTGTCAAATATTTTTCAAGGATCTGTTTCGAATCATCCAATGAATGTGTACCTTGAAGTTACTAAGAACACTCCAACAAGTGTTATGTGCCTCGTGTATGTGATCGTGATGACCATCTCATATAAACACACAAAAAGCTTTTAAGACATATCCTCACACTGAAAATGCCTTACAGCAGACAAAATTATGTTTAAAAAATGTCAAAAAAGACAAAACTGTTATTGCAGGTTCATGATGTGACCAGGTGATGGGGTTAATAGTACATTTACAGATGAATGTGGTGAGCCTGGACTGGGGGCAGTGGGAGTACTCAGTACAACTGAACCCTAGATTATGGTCAAGGTCAGTTTAGGCCTCAGCATTTGGTAACATGGAATACACTGGGTCTACATCAATTTATTGTCATGCATCACTTCCAAGCCATGGGGAGGAATCTAATGGTGGTGAGGAATCTATAGGTGGTGAGGAATCTAATGGTGGTGAGAAGCGTCTCTCTAGTGTGCTGTGCCTGTATTCATAATGGGAAGGAAACAACAAAAATACACCCTGACATGCAGGAGACAAGAGTTATTAGCCCCTTCTAGTAGAGCACTGCAGCCTCTTTTTAAAAAAAAATCTTCACTTTGGAAAAACAGAAGATAAGGTACATTTTACAAATGTACTCTCTCCTCCCCCCCCCCCCTTCCCCCCCAACCTTCCACGTCGCTCCATCACCTAAAACTTACCACACATCAGACCATAATTAACATTGCAATGTCTCTAATGTGTTCTCCGATTTCAATTTCTATATAGCTTATTATGCCAGCATGTTAATTAAAATGCATAACAACAATAATAGAATATTCAAGCATCTGCAAAGTATTCAGTTCATGACTGTTCAACATGCTTCCAAGTTTCTCAAACGGATTGCCATATTCTCATTGTACGAGCAGTTTGATTAATGTCTCTTTACGACTGTGTGACTTGCCCAGAGTGTACAAGTCACAGTTAATGATGGCTGATTGCATTGAGCTTTCAGTGTAATGAATTTATTCCAGTACACCAGCAGTCTCAATAACATAAACATATATTATGAATACATGAGGAATCAACATATTAGTCCAGAACAATATGTCATAAGCTGTGCAAAAAAATAACTTTCTTTCTACGCAATACACAAATTTCTTATCTGTTTGTAAAAATACAGCATCACTATCACACGTATGATTTCATTCTTTTGTTTTAACCATTTTTAAAGCCATAGACGAACAATTACTCAAGATATCTAGACCAGTGTTTCCAAAAAAGTTGGTTAGCGGATCTATACCAGCCCACGTGGCTTATACTGCCGGTCGGCACAACATGAATATTTTATGGTCAAATAAAAAGAAACAATTAATTAATCGGACAAAATGTCCGTGGCGCAATATTTGAATGACTGTGTTAGTTGGAATACAGGGCCAGTAACTATGACAACCTCTGGCATGTAAAGACATCACCTTTGATAACTAGGGAAATTTGATCTGTGTCATGAGATTATAGTAAGAAATCACAAATTATGGCTTCAAAATCCCACTGGAAAAAAAAAAAGGGGGGGGGGGGTTTACAACAAAATGGCTTGACTGACTAGCACGACTACATGCATAAACTTACCTTGGACGTGGGATTCTTTGAATAAGACTAGTTCATTGAAGACATTAGTCAAACACTGAAAACAAAAGCCATTAAATACTCTATGCACCTCAAATAGACATACATATATACATCATCAACATATCTTAGTTGCTCAACCAATGTTCTGGACACATAATACTGTTTGATACTCAGTCCTACAGAAATGGCAGTTACTGGGGCAGTCCTGGTAAGTTGTCATATTTTGAAAGGTACCTGAAATTATAGAAAAATTCATACATCAGGCTATTTTTAATGTTTGGACAAGCACTGTAATAGTAATGTATAAAGACACATATTACACACATATTAAACACAGTCATGAATCAAGTTGAATAATAATCAATATTACTTTAAAATAGTTACATTGGATGGGGGCATTACAAGAATAAATGAGTGTGCAACTCTAGAACTCACAACGAAGGGACAACAATCCAATTTTATAAGGAGAAAAAAAAAAGAAAGAACTTTTAGGAGGAAATAGCGGTGCTGTGAAGAGATGCATAATGTACTGTTCATTGATTATATTTCCTTATAACAACAGGGGAGAAATGTTGGCTGCCTTAGGAACCAAAACTGTGCCTATGAGCATTAGTAACTTAATCACTCTACAGCACAAAGATTGATGGTACAAGACTCGAGATGACTATGAGCATCAGTAACTTGATCACTCTACAGCACAAAGATTCAGGGGGCTGATTTAATGGCTGTCCCTAACATTATCTACTCAGGGAACTTTCAAAGAAACAAAGATGTCAGCAGTGACGGATGACACATGGTGACGTCTCTACTTACGAGCTGTTGTAGCTCTCTATCCTCCCTCTGAAGATCCCTGGTCCCAAGAAGCCGCTCAAGCTGATGATGCACTGGCTGGCGGCTGCTGAGGTTAGGGCAACATCACTGTCCTGCATGGCACAAGTTACTACATTTATTGACACATCGGTGCTCATACAAAAACAAACTACAACATGTAAATATTTTGTCAATGCAGGAGTGTGGAGGCAATGGGATCATGTACAAATTTTGATATCAAGTGTTCAAGTGAAAAAAAATTCACACCTTTTAAAAAAAAACAATTTGAAACCTCATTTCACCTTTTGCAAAACTTTTGGAATTATTTTGTGAAAAAAAAAAACACATTTGTTAAATTATTTTTTTTTAAAAGTCTTTAACTAGAAATTTTTCTCAATTTGAAAAAAAAAAAAAATCTTTTAAAGACAGTAAGTGAAATACAGAATTGAACGTGTAGAAATTTTTTAAAAATTTAGTAGGAAACAATTCATCTCTTGTGAATATTATATGCACACAGCAGAAATGATAATTTTTGTCAAGTGAGTAAGTCTTACCAGTGCTTCAAATATGTAGTCTAAAAACATTTCCAAAAACATTTTAAACGGTCGTTTTCCAAGTCCTTCTGCAATATTTAAAAGCTGAAAAAGAAAGAAGCCATGTGTTAAAAAACATAAAAGTAATTCTCAAGTTCACCTACACTGATGACAAACAGGGGGACATCCGTATAATACATATGCAAAAAAAAAAGTCAAATAAGTGGGACACCAAAATCGTCTTTAGAAAGGACCTGAAAAGTGAATTAAACAGTAAAATCCCATATCTTTTCTTAAAGACAAGGGGAGACAAAAATCAACTTTTTATTGGTCCAAGCCAGGGTCATGTTTTTCTATATACTGAAAGGCGCCATTTTCCAGCTTCGCCCTAGTCACCACTTTTCCTCACCATGACGCTGTCCTGGGTTGCTGCAGCTTGTTGCATCACAAAATATTACACAATTTTCATAATTTTATTTACACTTTCAAATCCAGTAGCACACTTGAGTAACTACAAGAGGACGCTTATTGACCTACATATAAATAACATGTTTTATTGATGTTTTACAAGACCGTATACTTGATTTATTTATTTCATGCACTCGCTACTTCAAAGTGTCCTTGTTGGAATTTAACACCAGGACTCCTGGGGAAAACCTAAATTTGGCAAGGGCGCCAGGAATCATAATTTTTAGGAACCACTGGTGTAGCCAAACAAAATACATCACACACATGTTGATCATGCTGTGGACTAAATATTACTGTAATACTACTACTACAGGGTAGTATTGAAGTGAAATCTAGAGTTCACAAGGCAAAATTATGACAATAATTCCCATAAAAGAATTGTTTGATATTTTAACAGCATCAGAGATATAAACATGCTATTTTTGGACTGTCGGAACATCAGGATGATTTCTTTAGAAAAAGGTAAATTTGCTAAGACCCCCTTCGGCCATACACATGTGCACACAATATCTGTGAAAACCCCCTCCCCACCCCACCCCAGTGGGCATGTACTATATGGATGGCCCTCATACTTTTTAAACATAAGAATTGATGTCAGTATATTTATGAATAAATTATGTGACTTTTTTCTTCTTTTTCTCTTAAAACACTTCCATGCCAGGCAGACATATTCAGTAGGCCGGCATTGGAAAGTAAGCACTAACCTAACACTAACATGAATTGTCAATACCTAAACATTAACCAAAATTGTCAATACCTAATGTTAACCAGAATTGGCAATTAGGGAATGCCTGACATTAACCAGAATTTAAAATTAAGCAATACTTAACATTAATAGCCAGAATTGGCAATTAGGACATACCTAACATTAACCAGATTTAGCAAATAGGAAATACCTATCATCAACCAGTATTGGCACCATCTAACATTAACTTTCTGGCTGATAGAAGTGCTTGCAGTATGAGCAAAATATTGTAATTGTGTTAGGAGAAATTTCTAATTAATGGTTTATATTCAGTTGCATTAAATTACCTGTTTGCACACTGTCTCCAGGAAGTTAGGATAGTGTGTGTAAGATTTCATGTTACACGCCTTGGCCAAGACAGGTATCATTTTACTGACTTGACCATTCACTGATGGGACATGACTCAACTCAGCCAGAAGGTGGACACAGCTAGATATACAATTTGGACAAGATAAATAGCTTTAATTACCATACAGTTTAATCATCCTTCTATATAAAGCTAAATATGCATTAATAATACATCCAGTAAATTTTTGAAATTTTAAAAAAATTGTTAGAAACTTAGTAAAAAGCGATTACTTTTTTTTTTTAAACACTTTTTTTTTTTAACACTTTTTTTTTTAAACACTTTTTTTTAAACACTTTTTTCGTCCCGTGGACCCCATTGTCTCTGAGATGAAATACCTCTTAGAATTAAGTTTTTATAGGCTTCAAATAAAATTACAAAAGAAATTCAGATGGACCACAGGTTAAGAAACCCCTGATTTTGAGCCAACACTTCCAACAGCTCAGGGTGCCATCTATGGAAAGATTGTAGTTCAATCATTCAACTTACCCATCAGCTAATTCCCATGGCTGTGGAGGTTTTCTAAATTTGTGATCCATGCATCCACCTCCTCTACCCATCTTAGGTGCTAGAGATCCACACGAGTACATCTAAAACAAAAAGAACAAAAAGAACAAAAAAAAAACCATGTTACAATAAACAACAGATATTTTTGTTATAAAAGCATATGCACTGACCAAGTTTTGGTCCAATAACTGTCTAAGCAAACCCTTTTTTTATATTGCCATCACCAATTAAATGTGTAAGCATTCCACACATTCCCCTCCCTTGATTGGGAAAAGGTTGTTTATGTTATATTTGTTCTAAAGAATGTCATAGGGTGATGCAATTTCTTGAATTTCGTTTCTAGAAGGTTCTGAGTTCCTGCCAATAAATCAGCCGGCAGCTTTCCCAGACAGGAGGAATATTTGCTAATTTTCCTAGACATTTATGAGACATAGAGTGTAATAAATCATGTTACAATAAACAGTGGACCAAAATAAAACATTACAATAAGCAAAAGACGGGAATAAAGCATGTTACAATAGACAACAGACAAGATATATATATTAAGCACACTTATCACACTGAAGAGTGGAGAAACTGAATAACCAACAATTTTAAAATATTTTAGGTTAAGTACCGTTATAAGGTTCTACAAATTGTATCTGATTTGGCCCGTTAATGAACAATATGTAACAAAAGACTGAAAACCAATATACAAAGTAAACTGTACGAACACTGGTGTTGTTAACAACAGTCAATCTAGTTATACTATTAAGCTGATATAAAAATCAAATATACAGAAATAAAAACTGTATTAACTTACAGCACAGCAAGTGAAAAAGTATAATACTAGAAAGGTACGAATATTAATCAACACACTAAAATAACTGCGCCGGGCACTACCCTAATAATTATATTGAGTTTACGGATTTTTATAGTGACAAATCTAGTAAATCTTACAGGGCTCATGGAAGTCTGGTTAGTCTCGTAAGTCTGCCGGTCACAGCCGACCCTCGTATTTATAGTGAGGGGGTCAGAACCCTCAAGAACAGAAAGTCTAGAAATTCAATCGCCAAAAAGTATTTCTCCCTCTATTCTATGTAGACCTTTCTGGAAATGTAAACAAACTTTCTAAACCAAGGGCGGTAGGGGAAAGGAGTGGCAGAGGTAATGGTCAAAAACAAAGGGGGAGGTAAGGTTGCATGCCACGGCTCGTGGTAAACAAAAACTAGGTCAACACACAGTCTATAACAGTATTATATTAACATGATATATGAAAGAAAATTTCAGGTATAGTGGGAGTAACTGAATATCTTATAAATTATAATGAAATAAATTTATGTCAAGAGAGAAAGAGGTAGCTAAGCAAGACTGAGAGCCAATGAAACAGAGGAATGCTATTAACAAGACTGAAAGCCACTGAAACAGGGGAATGCTATTAACAAGACTGAGAGCCACTGAAACAGATGAATGCTATAAAACAAGTATCAGATAATTTGAAACAACATGGCTTCCATACAGTTATACACGATCTATCTTAAAATATTTTTTTTTACTAAATTACATTTTTGTGGAGTTACAGTTGTAAAAAAAGATTTTGTTCTGTGTATAAGATTATCTGATGACTGTTATTGATGTTTTTTTTGCTGCCAATAGGTAGGAATCCATTAGTGAGAGAAAATTCATTTCTCACCTGAAAGCTATGTTGTTTGATATCCATTGAACTGTTCACTAAACTAGAAGCCTACTGTTGGCCAGATCCATGTCTCTTATTTGCTAGACAACCCCATCTTTCATTCATCAAACTGTCAAGTAAACCAACTTACCTGTTGGTCAGTGTGCAGATCCATGTCTCTTATTTGCTAGACAATCCCATCTTTCATTCATCAAACTGTCAAGTAAACCAACTTACCTGTTGGTCAGTGTGCAGATCCATGTCTCTTATTTGCTAGACAATCCCATCTTTCATTCATCAAACTGTCAAGTAAACCAACTTACCTGTTGGTCAGTGTGCAGATCCATGTCTCTTATTTGCTAGACAACCCCATCTTTCATTCATCAAACTGTCAAGTAAACCAACTTACCTGTTGGTCAGTGTGCAGATCCATGTCTCTTATTTGCTAGACAACCCCATCTTTCATTCATCAAACTGTCAAGTAAACCAACTTACCTGTTGGTCAGTGTGCAGATCCATGTCGTTGTCTCTCAACTGCTTGACAACCCCATAGGTTGCAGGTGACTTGTCCACGTTCTCATATTTCTCTGAGGTTGCTGGTTGATCTTTAATCTTCTCGAACCCTTCTTTAATCTTAGCAAAGACAATCTCCTGCTCAGTGCCACCTTATCAGAAGAGATTTTTTTTCAAAGTTTAAACAAAGTGCAAAATCTTGTAGTTTGTGTTAATTTACTTTAAAAAAGACAATTACTGATTAGTTCTTCCTACAACTTTCTGTTTAATCTTCTGTGTTTAATTCTGGGAAATATATCCCTATTAACTGAAAATGATTTATTACCAATTAAAACGTTAAATCAAAGTGCAAAATCTTGCAGTTTGTGTTAATTTACTTTAAAAAAGACAATTACTGATTAGTTCTTCCTACAACTTTCTGTTTAATCTTCTGTGTTTAATTCCGGGAAATATATCCCTATTAACTGAAAAGGATTTATTACCAATCATAAAATAAAATATTCTTACCATAAGCTTTGACGATATTTGTGATAGCCACTGCCGCACCTTGACGCACTGAGGGTATGTTGTCTTGCAGGTTGTTGAAAAACAGTGGATACAGAGCTGGTAAGGATGCTCTGGTTTTTTTTTTTTTTTTTAAACAATAAAAATATAAACAAAAATTGAAATTAAAAAAAACAGAACAATAAATAAACTTGGAAAAAAAATCATTTAAAGGTTTTTATCAAATTATTACAATACATAATTAGAGAATGAAAAAGTTACATTTATGAATTTCATTAAATTCTTCAATTTTGTAATTACCTGGATTCTTCTGGAAAGCAGAGCACAAAGTGTCCACAAGCTATACAGGCAGCTGAAATTATAAGTACAATAATAATAAAAATAGAATTGAACATAGAAAAATAATACACATCACTTTTAGAAATAAAAAAAAAATGTTTTCCATCAAGAGATGAAGACAACAACAAGTGCTAAAGTGTTAACTAATTTTGCATAGTAATAGCTATTGTTGGGAGGAAAAATTAATGGGAATAAATAGAAAATAACATTTTAAAAAAATAAATAATGTACCATCTCTGACAGGCCAACTGTCATCATTGAAGCAAATTAAGAGAGTTTCCAGTAATCTAGCTACATATGGGCTCACTGCAGACTTGTCAATCTAGATTGATAGTTTACATACTGGTAATACATTTGAAATTGTACGTACTAAATTCTAAAAGCTTAATAAAGCACATAGTGGAAATTGATATCTTTATTCTTGAAGTGTGAAGGCAGGACAATTGGCAGGACAATTGGCAGGACAATGGAAAGGACAATTGGCAGGACGTTTTGGGCTAGATGCCTTCTTCAGCAGACGAGACAAAACAAGAGACAGCAAAGAATTAGAAATCAGAACAGTATGTCTTCAAAGATCTCAATGTTCTAAACAAAGTTCTTTTGAATTGTAATTCTTTGTTGTTTCCTGGTTCGTCTTGTATGATGAAGAAGGCATTAATCCAAATTGTCCTGTCTTCTGGTGTCAAAACTAAACATCTTGTTCCACTATTTCCCCCAAACAGGGTGAACGCAGTCCGTAAGATATTATCCATAAAAAAAGGCAAAAAATATTTATGTTCCATAATGCAGACCTGTTTACTCTTACGATTTCAGCGTACAATGTATGATTTCTACGTGTATACATTATATATCCTGTTTGTGTTTTTTACTATAAAGATAGTGTATTGAACAATTTTATGGTGATATTGTAACATTTTAAGAGATTTAGGGTAAACAGGTCTGATAATGGAACAATAAAGGATAGTGTAAATGATATCATTGAAAACATTGTCATAGAATATGTCTTATGCTGTTTAAATTTTTTAATGTATCTTGATAACATGTCTAATTGCCAATAAAAACTATAAGAGCTACATTTTGATTGTAAAGTTATATTACTTTCAGCATGCAGGATTTTTCTTTTTTTTTAAAATTCAGTTCTAACTCATAATAGATTCACCTTTGATCCCAATTCTGCAATGCAAGCACAGGCAGCCTCCCTCACTGCATGATTATCTGATTCTGTTGATTCAATATAGAACTCAACCTGTAAAAAAAATATCTTTCATGAATCACTTTAAAAAAAAAAAAAAAAAACAGTACCAAGCATAAAGAAAAGAACATTGCTTAAAATTGTATATTCCAATATTTTTTAATGAGTAGCTTGAATAATATAATGTATTTCCTGCTGTGGTGAACCTTCAAAGTATGATGATGTGGATGATCTGTTAGCATTATGGAGAGCTTCATGAGTAAACAAGGACACATTTTTTTGTCCTCAACAATAATAAATGAACTATAATGACGGTGACTTTGAAACACTTCAATTAAATTTGAAATGTTTACCTGTGTCAAAACTACATTACTGAGTGGAAACCTTCCTGATGTAGGAAAGAAGACCATTCAAATCATATCTTAAATAAAATTGCTCACACACATTTTTTTTTATAAGATGAGCTTGTTCAAAATGTTAAAGATATGAAAGAAAAAGCCAATTCTTAAAGTCACTTACAACTTGTTTAATGTATTTCTCTACCAACAATCTCCCCTCCCCATGAGTGATGAGTCGCCATGTTTCTTGTGAATAGATTCTAACACCTTCAGCCATGTAATATCTAGGCATACAATAAAATACAGTTTTCAAACACAAGAAATGAAAATAAAACAACACACACAAGAAAATACAACTGTATCAAATTTACAAAAACTATTTGTTAAATTCTATCAAACTCTTAAAAACTACAGAGTGACAACATTTTAATTGAAGAAATTGTTTTGGTGCATAGATCATTCATCATACAAATGAAAACAATTAAAATTATGTGTCTAATTAAAGGTAATGTACATACAGACCTGTTTACCCCTAAAACTGTTAAAATCGTACAATATCATCACAAAAATCATTCAATACATTATCTTAATAGTAAAAAATAAACATACAGTATATATAATGTGTACACCTCAGAATCGTACATTGTACGCCAAAATCGCAAGAGTAAACAGGTCTGTACATATCTTTTCTAAAGCAATGAATATCCAACCTGTTTAGGCACATTCTAGGAATGAGGATGGAGTAGAACTTTTCTCTTGCTTCTTCAGTTGGTAAGCTGGTTAAAAACTGACGCGTGGCTACTGAGCCTGCCATGCGGACCTGGAAATTAGGTCAGGAATGTGCAATTAATTTTATCATTCAGGGATACTTGGAACATCCCTTTTTAATCATTTAAATCAGTGGTTCTCAACCTTCCTAATGCCGCGACCCTTTCATACAGTTCATGTTGTGGCGCCCACCCAGCCACATAATCATTTTCCTTGCTACTTTATAACTGTAGAGTATGTTTTTTCAGATGGTCTTAGGCGACTCCCAAAGGGGTTGCGACCCACAGGTTGAGAACTGCTGATTTAAATGAAAAGAACTTCTCCCACAACTCAAGCCTTTCACGGTTTATTAAAAAAAATTTAAGCACACCTGACTCCAGTTATCTGCAAGTCCTTTTCCAAGATATTCTGAAAACACTTCACCATGCCGGTAGATGGCATTTTGTTCTGTGAGCTTAGCATCATTATCACTTTCAACTGAAATTTTTAAGATTAGAAAATATGACAAAACAAGGAAGATTATGGCACAGCCCAGATAAATTGAAAACCATTTTTAAAAAAATACTATTTAAAAAAACTAATGAAATAATATAAGGACAAGGCATGCTAAACTTGAATTCATAGACCGGACAAAATTTGGACGTTTCGGCTTAGAGCCGAAACTTCGGCAAACAAGACAAAAAGAAGTATGACAAGTAACAGAGCACAGAAAAAACTTTAGAGATGTCCTTTTGTTTCCGGAAATTCATTAATAATTGTTGCGACTGAATGTTATGTTTCATTGCGTGCGGTGTGTGTTTGAGAGTTTTAGTAGTTGGTGAACGCTCTTCCCGTGCTTGACTTGGTGATGTATTTTTATGCTAATTGTGACGTATTGTCTAGTCTGTATTGTGACCTATGTTTTATTCGTCTGACAGTCGTGAATGGAATTTGTGGAAGTAGGATGTGTTTTATTTCTGTCTGATAGTGAGCTGCGCTATATGCATGTGTTTATAATTAGGTATTAAAGTTACATATACTGTGATAAAGGACTTAAGTTCATTCAATACTAGTAAGATGTATTACGACGTGTGAAAGAACTTAACGAATTAACCAATCTATTAGAAACAAGGAGTTGACATGATTTTAATTGTAATGTTGTGACCTATTGTGACCCATAAACACATGCATATAGCGCAGCTCGCTATCAGACAGAAATAAAACACATCCTACGTCCAAAAAGTTCCATTCACGACTGATTACAGACATGACTTTTATTTCCCTGTTTAATTAGTTTAAAAACAGGACTGTCATTTCTATTGGCTCTTTGTAAAGATCAGAAGAGCATTCCAGAGACTTTTAAAAAGGAAAAAAAAAATTCTATAAAAAACGCATACATCCGTCCTTTTTCCCACATGTCACCAAGGCGCCACACACATAGAATCCTGTTTCTCTGACAAAACGATTTGTGTGCAACAGGGCTTCAAAGATAAGGTCCAGCAACTCTTGATCAACATAGTCATTGAACAAGTGGCCACAGCCCAAAATTACACTTTGAAGGCACCTGTCAAAATTTTAAAACAATATGGCTGCAAATGTGTGCTAGAGTTAAAATAAATAAATACATTTTGTTTTAAGATTTAATTATGTTTGGCATGACTAAAATGATCTGCATTGCCCCTCAAGAGGTTTAATATTTACAGAAAAAGTACTTGAATAAGTGTATTCATAGTGATTCATTGAACAGTACAAACTTCATGTAAGTTTCCAATGATTTCCATCCTGCAGTGTCATGGAGCATCTGAGCAGAATCACTACATCGCTGCAACAAGACAAATGGATGCTTACAGCAACAGAGCTCTTCAGTGGTCAAGAAAATAACAGCTTTAGATTAATATTTTTTTTATTAACTTAAATGAAGCCACTCTCCACTAATTGCAGGAAGAGAGAAAGAAAAAAGAAATTTTCAAGTTTTCATGCATATAAACCTTCCACAGTGAAATTTTTATTTTTACCCTTTCTATGAGCCTGGCACTGGTGCTGGGAGAACCAAACATTATACTTTGGGGTTGATCATTTGGTGACTCCAAGGAGTCCTCTGAGAGACCAAGTCCCTGTCTCTCCAAATTTGAACGAATTCCTCCTAGAATTTGTTCTTTACTTCTTTCATAGACTTCTGTTCCAACTAATTTGCAAAGCACACCTAACAGTTCACCTGTTTCAAGGGGATTGTATAAATATTATATGCTTAAGTAAATGTGTTATTTAAAATAGTTTTATTTAAATAACTTTCAAATAGACAAGTATACGGTTGAATATATCATATTCGGATTCTTCTACTGTTTCATCTCCTTCTGTCCTCATGAATCTGTCCTATCACACCTCCTGAATCTGTCCTATTACACTTCATGAATCTGTCCTATCAAACCTCCTGAATCTGTCCTATCACACCTCCTGAATCTGTCCTATCAAACCTCCTGAATCTGTCCTATCAAACCTCCTGAATCTGTTTTATAACACCTCCTGAATCTGTCCTATCACACCTCCTGAATCTGTCCTATCAAACCTCCTGAATCTGTCCCATCCCACCTCCTGAATCTATGGTTCATTTGCAGGCATTTGGTTTAGAAAACTTCCAGCTTCTGGTTTTTTTTAATATATGTGCTACAGGTCTTTTAGCAATCTGATCAATAAAGGAAAACATCTGACATTTTCAGGTCTTGGTGTTGCTGCTCAAGTTGGATGATCTCCAAATGGATTTCAGTATTCTATTCAAAATATATGATTTGCTTTGCTGGTTCTTAGGTTCATTTCCTTGTCACAATCTGTTGCAACCTTGATCTTGGGTGTCCTGTTACTTGCCATCAGCTTAGTGCAGGTCCTCAAGCAATGCCACTGAGGTAAGCAATGCCACTGAGGTATGCATTGAATGTGCGGCTCGCTTCTTCATAAACTTTTCTTTTTAATGATCAGCCCATCAATGGATTTTCAGAAGAGAAATAATGAGAGAATGCAGCACTGCTTCACTTCAGTCTCAAATTTGAAAGGTTTGGTCAGTTGGCAAGAATGGATCTACATTCACTAGTTGTCACACATTTATATTTTACAGTAGGTCTATGGACTATAAGGGTAACTCAAAATCTCCATGAGTTATAAAGGGGATATAGAATAAAGAATATTACAGACATAATTGAGAATGAGCCTAATGGTGCCAACAAATAACTGAGCCCAGCATAACATGCTTAAATTTTCAGTTGGCCAGACATAGAAAATACTAGCACTAATACTAATAGTAGACTATAATATACTATGATCTCTAAAATATCTTTTGCTTCTGGTTCATCCAGCTTCCTCTGCAAAACCGTCCCCAACTCCACGTTTTATATTAATGGTACTGAGTAGACCTACGTCATGCATGCCGTCTGAACTCAGGTAAATAGGTTTATTTTTTTCTTTAGAGGGAGGTCAATATTATTCGGTGTTGTTATTGTTTGTGTTCCTCTGTCACACAACATTAAGCTTCATGCGTACAATGCCATCTCTATTCCAGGATACGGCAACTGTCTGTTGCTATCAGTGGGTTATTTTTTACACAGCTGACGAAGGCAATGCACTATCACTGCGACATAGGGCAGAAGACACTAACAGTTGACGAAGGCAATGCACTCTCACTATAACATAGGGCAGTAGACACTCACTACTATATCATATGGCAGTAGAAACTAACAGTTGATGAAGGCAATGCATGATCACTACGACTACGACATAGGGCAGTAAATTTTGTTGCAAATTATAGAAAATGAGAAGTTACCACTTTATTTTTAATACTTGGACCCACCACAATGGGCAATGGAATTGTCAGTTGCCCATGCCATGAAAGGAAATGTCCAATTATAATTATGGTGCCCACAATAAGACTTAAACTTTAGTAGGAAATTACTAGGCCTAGGCAAACCAAATTATATCAAATCAAAGTTTCAATGCGCCAAGCTGGGTCACTTCCCAATTATTAGTCTGTAAGTGACATAGTTAGTAATAGGCCTACTGAGTACAGTGCAAGTACACAAGCATGATTAATTTTTTAATTATTAATAATTTCAATTATAATTTTATCTAGGCAATCTAGGCCTAATCAGTAATTGTAATTATAACCATAATAAGTAGGCCTACCTGCTGCTATTCTAACACGGAATTCGTCATGCTCTAACATCAGCATGGACTTTTCAATCATTGTATAAGCAAAGGAATCTCCACCAGATCCAATTTCCTCATCTTCTAGTTTGATTTTTCCATGTTCAAAGAGACACCTAGCACCACTCAAACCGCCGTGACGACTTTCCCAACCATCATCAGGTTGAGAAAGCAATCTTAAAATGTCCTGTTCAAAGCTTAAAATGTCTTCTTCATCGCAAGCGCTTATATATTCTTCAAGCTCGGAAAATCCCCTATCTCTGTCAAGTTTGGCTTTGCTACAGAGCTTTGTTATGATTTCAGTCGCCATTTCGTGTTTAATTCTTTAAATTGTGCTGGGTCACACTTTCACCGAGATACGAAATTAAACCGAGAGTAATCTGAGATCTACAAGAGAATGGTCGTTTTCAACTTTAAAAAATGTCAATTTAAAACCAATAATTGTAATACAATTATTTAGTAGTAAAACATTAGTTTAAGATGATAAAATATGGACTAAGATTTCTACTATTTATTAGAGAGCTAAATGCACAACTGACTTAATGAATGAATAGGCTGAATATGCTAAAAGAGGTAGGCCTACACTGCTACACTGCAATACATTGGGGGGAGGGGGGGGGCGCTGCGTTCTAGACGTATGTCATATGGTATGAAGTAAATTAATTCAAGATCTGATATGTTTAGGCTTGCAAAAATCCCACAAACATCAGAACATTTTAAAGGACGTTTCAGCTAAAAATGCCTTCTTCAGCAGACAATACAAAACAAGCAACAAAACATTATTTTAAATTAAAAACTTTAGTGTTCCCAAAATCACAACGTCGTAGCTCTCTCTGTCTCAGTATAGAAACAAATATATAGTAGATATGTTAAGGTCCTTGTTTTACACTGAGACTGTTGGGTGGATCACATTATAGGAAATACGATTTTTTTTTTGTAACATCCAGACCCAGTTCCGTTTTTTTGCAAGACATGCAGTAATTGTGCTAATACTCGGCAATTCCAGGAATCCAGGGTCAGCCCCAATACCAATCCTTTCTTTTTTCAATTAGTAGAATAACTCTCTATATTCTTTCCCACCATTTATATTAAAATATTGGTAGAAAAAGAATGTAACAACACCTTTCATAAAGTATGATATTTATTGTTTATTAAAAAATCTTGAGGAAAATGTATAACAACAGTTAACTGGAACATATGACTTGGCTTAATATGAAAGGCATGTTGGAAATCATTCATTTAAATAATTATAAATTTAACAAATTTTTGCATTCACAACAATCTAATCAATCGGTCATTGTTATCGTGGATATATAATTATGGTATAATAAAATCTTCTGTATATTTTATATATTTATATATTTTTTTAATTTTTATATATATGGGCTATAAACATATATAAGTATTTTTAAATTAAATTCACCTAACAGTGTATAATCAACAGATCAGGATAATAAATTGTTAAATACAAACAATATTCAAGGCAAAATCAAAAGAAAGTTTGACCCTCATTGGAATTATTCATTGAATAATTTTTTTTAATGGTACCAGTACCGGGTATGTATCATAAGATCATTGGGGAAATGTACAAAGATTCACATTAACATTATAAGCTAGTTAATAATTAAAAAAAACTAGACTTATAAAAATAATTTTTCAACGTAATAATTAATTCATTAAGACCTATTATTAGTTACATGCAATCATTCTATGATCGTTAGGAAATGACACTCACAAAAATGATAAGACATGATGAGTCATTATTATTAAAGTCAAAGTTTTCTGATTTCCTGACATTTTTAGTTAGTTTATCTCCTGAAATTTAAAAAAAAAGTACTCATGCCTGACTGATAGATATTAGATTAAGAGAGAGGGGAAAAAACTTGGTAGCATTGTTTTGTTACTCAAAGAATTATTTTGTGAAGTTAACTGACCGAAAATCCCAAAATACTCTTTCATTGGTAACTTTAACAATCATTCACTTTCTCAGTATTCATTGCTATTTTAAAAGGCATGTTACAAACTTGATACAACTTTTATAACAATTTAAGGTCAGATTTGTGTGTAAGTGTAGATATCCCAATTTATAAATAAAATAATCAATTATGCTATAATTTATGGTTGGACTGAACTAGTAATACCCTTGTATTGAAAATAAGTTACAGGAACTATTATGCATGGTCTTTTCCCCTGTACTTATGCTAGGCTAATGCTGCTAATAGAAATATTATGCTTATTTATATCCCAGAAGGCAATAAATAATAACCATTTCATTTCAAAGTTAATACTACACTGCTTAGAAATAATTAGTGCTTTCATTGAAGTTCTCTTTTATTTTATTTAAAAACTTTATCTTTGTTACATTAGTCCAGCAACTGAATGAAGCGATTATCAATTAATTGTGTCCTGTAAAACCATAATCAATTAATTGTATCTTGTAAAACAACAGTCAATTAATTGTATCCTGTAAAACCATAATCAATTAATTGTATGCTGTAAAACCATAATCAATTAATTGTATGCTGTAAAAAAATAATCAATTAATTGTATCCTGTAAAACCATAATCAATTAATTGCATCCTGTAAAGCAAAAAAATAACTAAGAATTTCATGCTGTTTAGAAGTGACCAAAACTGCAGCAACAATTAAGTGTTCACCCAATGCCGTTTTTATTAAATGCACTGAAGAAGCCAGATCAGAATGGTTAATTTAATTATGAATTCGCCCCTGAGAGACCATTTGTAAGCATTCTATCCCCTCAAGTATGAAATCCCCAAAGTCCTTAACCCAGGGACTGCCTGTATTTCTTAACTACTTTTAGGATTATGAAATAAACATGAATGATAGACAAATACATTAATTATATATTAATATGTAAGTTTTTATTAATAAGGACTGAGATGGTAACAAAGCTAAGTATCAACAAGGGAAGGATAACATCTGATTAATTTGATAGTTGAATAATGCACATCTCAATACATGTTTTTTCTCCAAATGGATAAAAATAACTATTTATTTTCCAACATTCAATGTAAATGATAACAAACAGGAATTATTTCAAGAAAATAGTATATCTCTGTAGGAACAAAAATGCGTATGATTACAAATAAGACCTTCCCTTATCCAGAAATTGATGTAAACAATAATGGCATAGAAATGTGCACCCAAGAACCATGGACTAGTTACATAAAAACCAATACTGAAAATTAAATGTAAAAAATCAACAATATTACCGATGCATTACAGAAATGCAATAATTTCCCTGAAATACATTGGAATAAAATGATACCAAAAAAATATACATTTGTGTCAAGAATATATTTGGATAAGTTTATATAAATGGTGCAGAAAAAACAATCAAAAACATTAATGCCGTAAGTCTTGCATAAATGCTGGCTGGTTCAATTTTGCATTAGAAAAAACTTTTCGTTAAATGACAAAAATCTTCACAGACTGAATGCATTAGTTATCTTCATCAACAGATCTCTTGATACTTAATCATAATCATTTTTTAAATCTCATTTCCTCATTTAACAAAATAACAAAGGTTATCATTGCGGATTGACAGGGACTAATAGTGAACATCATCTGAACAATTTAATCATGTACTTGTAAATTTCTTGGTCACATCTTTGTTACTTTTTCCTAGATGGATCTTGGTAGCAGATCAAGGCAATGCTCCCTTCTGGCCGAGCTGCTTTATACCTAATTTTGTCAAATAAGATAAGAGGAGATGTTAAGGATGAAGAAGATGCTATGGCTAAGTACATAAGCAGTGAATGATTATTAGATTAAACTCTTATTAGGCATTAATAGCTGTAGCTGGAAAAAAAAAGAAAAAAGAAACACATATAGGACTTTGCATTTTGATATTTGCAGAAGACGTTCAGCTTAAAAGTTAGTTGGAATATTTCTTTTTACCTCTGCCCAACTCTTATCAGCAAAGAGTCATTTTTTTGAAGCTTGAACTCCTTGTCATTTTGAGTAACAACAGACTCACCTTCCTGGTGTAGAAGAAATAGTTTTTAAAAACTTTAAAAAAAACATTAACTTATATTTTTCTACTGTTAACTGCAAGGGGGGTAACTTGTTACTTGTTGAATAAAAACTCAGTGTCTTACTCACCAGTATCACCTTTCGAACATGTTATAAATTAAAGTATCAGCTCTGTTTCCACTGCAGTGCAAAAAAAATCTTATACGTGTTCTTAGAATCGAGTAGCATTGTCTGCAATCATTTTGTCCATGTTCATATCACCCAATTGTTTGGGAAGCACAGCATAAGGGTGTGTAAAAATGGTGAAAATAATTGCAAAATTCCTTTTTTAAAAAGACACGGGAATTAAGAAAGGAAAAGTTTTAATGACATCTGAGAAGGGTTCTCTTACCATCTGCCATATCCAAGTCTCTGCATTGTCACAAAGTCCAGTATTTTCTCCTTTTCCGTATAACTTCACCTGAAATAAACCCACAGGGTGTTTAACATTTGTGATGGATTGTGTACACCAACAGTATACTGCTGTAAGAATCACATGCTTCAAGATATCATAAGAAGGAACTGGAGAAATGATTAAGAAACATAAATTGGTTTTTGTATTTTTAAAAATCATTTATTCAGTGACCAACACCATTCAATATTCTCTTCGTCCATCTGTGTTTAAATGCTTTTGATGTACATGACGAAAAGTATAAGAAAATCGGTAGATCATTATTTTTAAACTAAGCACAGGGACTCACAGAAAACTGAAAGTTGTCTCCAAAAAGTTGGACAACGCCCTTGCTGTCAAGCTCTTTTCTGTTCTGTTCTATCCAAACATGTAGATTGAATGGGTCCTGCAGGCTGATTTCACTGTCAAGTATGATGGGTGGTATTTCAGGAATGGTCCCTGTTCACCAAAATTGCCATTCAAGTTTTGCATATAATGCAGATCCATTATTAAAACTCTTTAAGCGCAAATACATGAATGAAAAAACAAAAAACATTCAGAATATTATAATCTTTAACCAAATTTTAAATGCATGAGCCTAACAGTTTTAAAAAAACAAACATTTAAAACAAAGATTAGGTGTTTTTTTTCTTCTTTGTTTAGACATTTACTTACTGTACATTTTAAAAGATAATCATAATTACCAGGCACAGGTTTTCCTGTTTTATGTTGCTCCGAGGCAAAATATCTGAAATGAAGAAAGAAAATCCCTCTCAGCTTTGACTAACTTTACAACTGTAATGTTGGCAACTTTAGGACATTTTTCCTCGAGATTTCTGACTTTGGTGCCTCTCAGACTGGCACTTAATTCTTAGATAGTGCTGGTTCAACAGTTCGGCTGACGTTTATGAGAAATTAATGCCAAGACGATCAAAGTGATAGGTAACCTTTTTATGACAGGACCCAGCTGGGTACCCAGGTCAGTACAATGGAACCATTCCTCATAGAGAGATTCTGCTATTGGCACACCATCTACCTCTTGATAATATCTGAAATTGTAACAATGACATAATTTATTGCAAACTAATGTAATTTTGGTCTATGCATCTTGATAATATAACGAGCTTTCCCCAATTTTTTTTTAAATTACTGATTATGGACACATATTTCAGGATTGTATTAGCATTTAAGCACTAACTGAAGGAATACAAGAATATGAAAGTGTCTTCTTGCTTTGGTTGGCCTAAAATTAAAAAATAATAATTAACAAATAACCAATTGAATGGACATTTTGTCTTCCAGGTTAAAAAAAAGTTACTCCATTTCATTTAAAAGAGACTTCACTTTATAAATATGCTGTTAAATTTTCAAATTCACCTTAGGCCATCCAGCTCACTATTATCCCTCTCTCTCTCTATCACCAACCCAATGGTGTTTCCTTGGCGTTGTGGAGAGTGGGCTATTTTACCAGGGAGCAAAAATATCTTGGGGGGAAAAGATAAGAATTCTATTTTAATAACATATTTCTTTTTAAAAAAAAAATTTCTTTCTGAATTAGTAAATAAATGTCCCCAAGACCAATATCATTTAGTGAAAACATTTTTTAATTTATGTGTGTATTCTTTCTGTTCCCAGAACACACACTAGAACACATGGTGAACAATCTTTCTCTTTCTGTGCCCCCAAACAATGGAATTCTCTCCCATTACACATCCGCAATATACAGACAGTCCCAGCCTTTAAAACTGCCCTCTCTTTAAACTGTACCATACCGATTCATTCTCACCCCCACCCCCTCTAACTGATAACTTGATGCTGATGGGTGCTGTCTCTGGCTGGACAGGGGTAGATAGTACTTGGGTGGGTAAGGTCAAGCTTTTTACCAAATGTTGTTTTCAAATGTATAATTTTCAGTAATTGCTAATTTTTATGTGAAGCACAGCACTGGGTACTGCGCTATTTAAAATCACCATTAATAATAATACTAGTAGCTATGCTATTTAGAAATATCGTTAGACATGAAATTTTCTTTAAAACGAATGTGCAAGTGATGATTTACATGTGATGTCAATGAGAGAGTTGAAAATGTGATATTTTTTGTATTAAAAAAATAGAGGTAATATTTTGTCTTCAAGTTCTTTTCGCTCATTATTTTAACAGATTCAAAAATGGACAAGTAGAAGGTTATAAACTATTTACCTCTCCTTCCTTGATCTCAACATCTCTGTGCTGTCCGTGTTCAACAACCTTCAAACACATGTCTCCCTGTACCATGTAAAACAGCTGTGGACGGATCATGAAAGATCTTCAGAGAAGCCAGACACAACAAGTACAAAACAGTAACCTGCTACTGTCCATCTGAAAGTCAACACCAGTTGTTGGATGGCCAGAGTTGCAAACAAAATAAGGCAACATAAATTTCATACGTTTAATCTGTTTCATACATGTTTACTCTGTTTCATACATGTTTAATCTGTTTCATACATGTTTACTCTGTTTCATACATGTTTACTCTGTTTCATACATGTTTACTCTGTTTCATACATGTTTAATCTATAACCTTGAGACACATGGAAAAAGCTCTTCTTTGAAGAAAAGCAGTAGAATGCACACACAGTTTTTCTTATTATGAAATCTTCAACATGTGCTACAGTTCTTTTGTAGCCTGCTACTTGATGGGACTAGTTAATTCACTTGATTGATTTGAAGAAAAACTTGATTCTAGGCGTGCTTTCTCAAAGCAATCATCATCATCAAAATTACGGTTGACCAAAAGTTGACGCAAGCCAGCACTCACATAAAAACTTCATTTACTAACTCTAGCGATTTTTTTTTAAAACTTCTCCAACACATTCTGAGTTTATTTAAAAGATGGTAAGGGCCATATCAAAATATGTATGAGATCTACTCAAAGCAGTGTTCAAACTATATTTATAAGAAGAAAAAGAAAGGAAATTGTTACATATTTCATGATTATACCTCCTCTCCTTCTTCAATGTGGTAATCCTTACGCTGATTTGGACCACCAACATACATTACTTTCATCTGCCCATCATTATGCCTGAAAATGGAAAATATATATAATTGTTTTTTTCATTCTAAATTTTTTTTTTCCACAAGTTCAAACTTAACATCCTTTACTTGAACGATTTGAAGAAAATTGCTGTTTTAAAACTAAACAATTTTTGAATGAAAAATCCCACCCTCTTCCCCGATAGATGCCCAAGATCAGCTTGATAAGGGCAATTTCTTTTTCTTAAAGTTAGCACCAAAATATATAAAGATTCTTTTGTTCCCAGGTCTGTACGAATTTACCAGCATGCTCCCCTAGCAGTTACCAAATCTAAACGATCACTAATTAAGTCGTTATTGTCACTAAGGAAGATCATTGATAGAGCATTTCTACACTAGAGTTAGAGTAATACTTGAGATGCCTTGTGTTTAAATTGTTATAATTGTAAAATGTAGTCTTGTTAAAATATGTATTAATTTATGTGCTGAAAATGAATATGTACATTGTAATCCAAAATCATTTCCATTTATTTGGAATAATAAAATTTTATATATTATCTTATTACAAATCTCTAAATAGTTTATTTCTTGTTCGCATGCCTACCAAGACCCCTTTTTAAATTCTAAAGGAGTAAAGTCAGCAAAGACTATGACTAAAAAGATACTTTACTAAAACTGAATACTGAGTGGTCAAAATTGTAGACCACATAGACATAGTAATAGTTCACTGATACTCAGGGTTCATAAATTTACAGATAGTTTGCACAAATTTGAACTAAAATGACTTTTCTGTAAAAGTCCGTAAGACTTTTAGGATGTCTGTTTAAAAAAAAAAATTGCAATTCTCAGAATTTGTGATGTTTTCCTGCGTGCTTAAAAGTTGTATAGGCCTAATCAACTAATCATAAGTAGGAAAAATTAAACAAAATTAAGAATGCCATACAATACATTTGATAGGATCTTGTATTTTGTGTCATAAGTTATATTTTTGATAGAGACATAATCATGCGCCATAGATAATTGTTTTCAGCTCCATAGCCATAGTTTCAAAAAATTCAAATGTATCAGAACACAAATATTTTTGCAATGTTTGTCCATCAAAATTGTGCAGATTTAAATATTCATTTATTGAATTGGTAACTCTGCTGATACTCAACTACATTCACATTAACTTAATCTTGCATCAATTTGTAGTGTACATTTTATGGAATGTCAAATGTAGGTTCATCAGGCAAATTAATCATTTTTCACTCTTCTGTATTCTTCTAACTTACTTTTAGTCAATAATGTTCTTATTAATCTTACTTAATGGTCAGAGTGGTGAACATCCTGCAGCTCTTCGAATGATAATATAGCTAATGAAGGATAGATGGGCGGGGCTCTTTTTTGTTGTTGCAATTATTTATTTTAAACTATTTAAAAAATATAATAATAATGTAATTGCATGCATTTGCCAAAATATTTAATATCATATCTTTTTTAAACTTACTAAGCAGGTTTCAAATTTATACAAATTAGACAAAAGATCAACAAATGTCTCCTCACACGAAAAAGGTTGCAGACCTCTGACTTATCACTTTTGTGACTTAGTCAACATGACCTAGTTAGTAAGTCAAGTTAGTATAATAGCAGTAGAAGAGTACATACTTAGATACTAGTAGTCTCTAAGTAGTAACTACAAGTACAAGTAGGGCTTTAACTTGAGTTGGGGCAGTAGCTCCTGGGCTATTTTCATAATTTTAATAAACTATTTAATATTTAGAATTTTTAAATTCTTAAGTCTGAAGTAAAGCCAACAACGCACATCATTTTGTTGCAGACAGGAGGAAGAAAATACTGTTTATTTTCATCTATCCATCTGTCAATATTGTAGATAACTGGGTCTGATAATGACATCTTAGGGTAAAAATAGTGGCAGTGTCAACAGCTGGCACAATAGATTTTTTTTATTACTACGACGTCTACGAAGTTATGTTGTCTGAAATGTTTGATAGTGCCTGTTACAACTATGGGTGGTTACTCTCTCAATTAAGAATAATTCGAGTAGAGTTATGCTCACATTATCTTTTTTTTCATTTCTAAAATCAGTTGAAAATCGATGTGTGTGTGTGTGTATATATATATATATATATATATATATATATATATATATATATATATATATATATATATATATATATATTAAAAATGAATTAGGGGTTTTTCATTATTTACGTCAACAGTTTTACGTAATTTTTGACCCCTCCCCCTTGTCAACAACTGTCAAACTTTCGATGAACCCCCCAATTTAATAAGTCTATGTCATTTTATAAATGTATAAATTAAATACGTTTTACTTTCTAATTGTGTATTTTTAAGGACACAAAATTGTAGGATAAACATTTAATTACATTTACATCTTTAGCTTTTTAATCAACAAGTTAAAAAGTTTTTACACTTAAATTTTATAATACAGAATCAATTAAAAGGTTGTTTAAGACTAAATATTGTTTGTGGTAGTGTAAATATAATTTTATTGTCATTATAGGTGACAATTATAGTATAGTTTCTAGCTGCTATCATCTTCTGATGGAATAGCCATTGAATAGCCAGGTGCTGCTCTATCGTAAAAATGGGTATCAGGGACATCATTTAGTTAGGGAATTTGACCCCCCCCCCCCCTTTGATTTTGCAGGTTTTATTTAAATTGTTATGTAGGCTGTGGCGCATCCAGTAATAAACAACTTAATAAGCCGACCAAGCTTTGGTTTTGCCCCCGCTCCCCCCACCTGAAAGAAACCTGAAATGACGCCCCAAATGGGCATGGTCTATAGTAGCTGATTAATCATTTTCATCTTGTGGAATTGATATACCAGACAAGTCAGCATCATCCTTATCTAACCATCCAGCACTTAAATAGAAGCATTGTCTATGTGAGCAATAATTGCCATAAGCTCTCTCTGTCTCTGAGTTGGTATAGTTGTTATTGAACACCGAAGAGTTTGGTTTTTTTATTTTTTTTTATTATTTTTTTTTTTTATTGAACACCGTGTACAATGATGTGTTAATCATTCTAGGGAGCGGATACAGAGAAAAATGACAGGTGAAGAAAGGCCAACTTTTGACTTCTCTTGCACTAACAAAGTGTGCTAACATTATGACCAGCCATCTGCAGTGCACAGATCGACACACATAAAATAACTCTTATATTGTTAAACGCCTAAAAAATCTATGACTATTTGCACTCATTAAATTCTTTTAAAATAATGTAAGAACCAGTCAGCTTTTAGGATTAAAATTTTAATAGAAAAAAAAAAGGATTGTTAACGTCAACTAATCTACCCTCCCTTTCCCCCCCTGTCAACAATTGTTAAACATTTCCACCCCCCCCCCATTTTGTTGACGTTATTAGTGGACGCCCCCTTATGTGCCAATTTTACATTTGGATTGCTTTTGTATAATCCCAATGCAGGGACCATACAGTTACAGTCACACATATATTATGATATATTTTACATACATTTTAAATACACACATAAGAATAATTTCACTAAATGCAAGTCAAGCAGTTTCAGGGCAAGCCATTCATTCACTCACTGTGCTTGCCCCAGTGGCGTATAAAAGTGAAAAAATAAAAGGGGGGGGGGGGTGCTTAGGCGGCATTTTGACCAACGGTGTTTTGTTGCGTTCCTTTTTTGAGGTTTGACCTCACTTTGTTTTACTCATTTCCTATTACTATTATCATAAAGAACACATGTTGAACACGTTCTAATGGGGTTACCAGTACTAAGTTTACGTAATGCATTGGACATTTAGGTGAAAATATCTGAAATTGTGGGCCGCCCCGAACGGTACTAACTCTAGCTACGCCACTAAATCGACTGCGCCCAGGCCTAAAGCTCCTCAGTTTCTTTCATTTTAAAAGACGTCAAAATGTATTCATGATTGTTATATTCAGTATTATTATGGCCAACACAAAGAACACTAACACGTTCTTTCCAGCTGCGTGTCTACATGTTTTAATGAATTGTTACAAGCAAGATCGCATTGGCCTCTCGCATCTCTGCTCAAGAAACACCGACCTCACAAAGGGAAGTAACTGACAATACAACAACAACAAAACAACGCTATCACAACAATGATTAGCAACAGTTGGCCAAATTGCAGTATTGAAAAAGACGATCAACAAAGTAGTCTACTATAACTCATAACCGCCATAATGTTCCTTCAACTTATCTTAGCATGTCCACAACGCACCTTCCGCATTTTCCCCGAACTTGGCAACAAATGTTCAATGTCGGTGAGGAATGATACTTTAGAGCAGTGCTTCTCAACCTTCCTAATGCCGTTCCTCATGCTGTGGTGACCCCCAACCATAAAATTATTTTCAGTGCTACTCCATTACCTAATATGTGTTTTCCTATGGTCTTAGGCGACCCCTGTGTAAGGGTCGTTCTGTCCCCAAAAGGGATCGCGACCCACAGTTTGATAACCGCTGCTTTAGAGATTTAGACACTGAACCTTATAAAAATCATGGGTGCTTTCTACGATGGGCATAAAGAGATTGTCTCTCAGACAGCCCGTGTATTACGATCATGGTGTTAGATTCTCACGATAAGACGAATGCCGTACCACTTTATTTTTGCGCGCGCTTCACTTTATTTAATGAGACAAAAAGTGTGCAGAGAAACAGTCTAATCAATAACACTACTACAGCCTATGGAGCGCTCTGGACTGCATCACCCCATCGTTCCATTCAGACCGATTCTTGGATTTTCGTCTTCACGCATAGACCCCCCAGTGGATGTAAGTTGTAAGCTAAGCCTAATAAATCGACTCCGTGATATGAAAAGCATTCCGTCTCGTCAAAGTAAAGCATAATATGTGTAGTCCCAAGGAAATTAGGGCCTTCTTTTTCCATCAAAACGCTTTATTGTTATTACGTATCTATAATATTATTAACTTTTAACCCTTTCATTACCACTGGGTTCTGACATCGATTTTTGCTGACTCATCGGTAGCGAAAAGGTTAACTGTAATACAAATTAAATCATGTGTTGACAGCAAATGCACATTTCCAAATTATGAAAGAAAGGAAAATAAGAAGAAAAAGAAAGACAAATAAAAGCAACAACAAATTTAAGATCATTTTCAAATCAGATTTAATTTCGTTTGATCCATATGCATTTTAGGATGGGTTCAGTGGCGTAGCTAGGGGGTGGGGTGGTGCGTAACACACCGGGTGACACCAAATTGAAAAATTGCATATTTACAGAGCACACACTGCTCGCTCTAACACAGCACACACTGCTCGGTCTAACACAGCACACACTGCTCGGTCTAACAGAGCACACACTGCTCGGTCTAACACAGCACCCACTGCTCGGTCTAACTCAGCACACACTACTCGGTCTAACACAGCACACACTGCTCGCTCTAACACAGCACACACTGCTCGCTCTAACACAGCACACACTGCTCGCTCTAACACAGCACACACTGCTCGCTCTAACACAGCACACACTGCTCGCTCTAACACAGCACACACTCCTCGACCGAATTTCAATAACGGATAACCAATCACACGTACATTTTCCACACATGTAACCAATCCAAATGCGGGCTTTATTTCAAGTTTAAAAGTTCAAGTTTGATGGGTCAGAAATGAGGTGACCCTGTAGGTCAGAAAAACACCGTTTTGACCAAAATTCATCGCGAATTAAAATATTCTTTAACTTTCGTAAGTGACAAAGCTTTACTACCAAATATGATGTGGTCGGGCAATTCTAAGTACACGTTACAATTCTTAAATACATTTTACTACTGACCCTCAAACGAATTTTTTTTCTTCTTCTTTTTCTTTATATTAATGGCCCACGGTCAATGTATTGATCATTCTGGCTCCTATGTATGTAGATGGGATTTGCAATGTTTATGTGCCTGGTATTGAAGAGGATATTTAACTGGTTCCAAGGGCTACTCAGCGAGGGTCTTATTAACTGGGGGGTAGGAAGGCATGAGTCAATCGACGCAAATGTGTCAATAACTGATGTCGCCTCACCTGTTCACTTTGGAAGCTTGTCTCAGTCCCTGATTGTCTTTGGCAGGAATGAGCAGTTTCTATACTGTGCTCTTGTTTTTATGAGCCGGAACTGCCTGTCATTGCCTCGTTGCTGTTTAGGGGGGAGAGTGACGAGTTTCTGTTTAAGTTTAATGCTGGAGCAGTGGACCAGCCCTTTATTTATCTTGTACATCACGGAGAGCCTGGATAATCGTCGTCGTTCGTTCCTCCAATTGTGACCAGCCCAGTGTTTCCATCATGCTGCCAACACTAGAGGTATTTCTGTAGCGGTTCAGGACAAAGCGTGCTGCCCGTCGCTGTACTGCCTCCAACCTGTCGATGCTCTTCTTGGTGAATGGGTCCCAGACCGAAGATGCATAATCTAAAAGCGGCCGGGCAAATGCTTTATAGGCTCTTTCTTTCACACTGGAGTTGCTGAGCTTAAGATTACGCCTTAGCCTTAAGAGTTAAGTTACTGCTTCAATGAATAGGCCTAATTGTAAAAAATGTTCAACTAGTCTACTAACTTATTTTGATAACATGATACTAATGACAGTTCGCTGAAGTTAAAATTTGTATATAGCTATTTATTCGTGAAATATGTTTTGAAATTAATTTTGATTAGTGGTTAATTTTTCAACACTTTATTTTCCAAGTGCAAGAGTGTGGCGTACTTTTGAGACAGTGGTGTAAACATTGGCAAATATTATTACGTGACATACTTCATGGACGGCCCCGGCGCAACTGCATTGCTCATTACCACAGTTCTTGGTAGGGGCCTGTACGGTACTCAGACTCACTGCTTGTTTATGTTTTATCGGTCTATGAACGACACGCAAGACAGCTGCGTCTGGTTTACACAAGAAGTCTCACAAAAACTGCCACAATTAAATTATGGCAGGGCGGGGTCCCAGACAACGAGGAGGTAAAGGTCCTAGACAACGAGGAGGTAAAGGTCCTAGAAAACGAGGAGGTAAAGGACCCAGAGACGAGGTTTTCGCACAGGCATGTCTCCACATCATCCACGCTGTATTAGTATTAATGAAGTCCAAACCAAGCAAGAGTAAACAGGCCTGAAAGAATGCTTGTACGGTACGCGCCAAGAGTAACAGTACTGAAGAAAGTCTACTAGCTCAACCACTTGTAAACAACCGACTGATAGCTTCCTGGGCCTTTCAGCCAAAACTTTAGAGGTTTTTAAAAAAAATAATTCTACCTTTTATTAACTCTTATCAATGAACAATAAATAACAAATACAATTAATAATGTATATATTTATTTTAGCATGGTGATAGTCATGATGTATTCGAGCACTATAATCTCTGCGACATTGCGTCCATAAACTGCGCTGAATCCGTAAACTCTTCGTTTGTCTTTGGTTAAGAATTTATATGCATGCTCAAAGACGTAAAAAATGTATTTTAAAAAAAACTTGAGCAAAGTCTAATGCTGTAAGTTATTAAATCTGGTAGAGCAGATTTCAAATTTCCAGATCTCGTCTTCATAGGCGTTGTCGTGATGGCAGTGGGCGCCCTTGAGGACCCGACCAGTGGGAACACTCAAAGTCGGCTTGCCGTCCCACGCGCCGACGTCACCAGTGGTGTAACAGCCGTGTTGGCTTTGTCCAATCATGTTACAGCGCTGGAAGCTAAATCTGCGGTCTTAGTAGCTGGTGTCGTGGTAACTCTTGACGCCGGTAAGGACCTTGTCTCCGGGATCAGTGGCGTAGCGAGCTTAACTCGCGCCTGGGGAACAATACCTTTTTAGCGCCCCCAATACCTTTTTAGCGCCCCCCCCCTATTCGAAAACCATACAATATTATAGTAAAATATACCATTTGGCGTCCCTTTGTGAGTAGCGCCCGGGGCATGATGCACCCCCTTGCCCACCCCTCACTACGCCACTGTCCGGGATACTTGAAGGTTCTGGTTCTGGTTCGGTACGTTGCTGCATCCATATACTGGCTGACCGGGTTGTCAAAAGTATTGACATAAGCTGGGGATTGAAAAACAACATTAAAGGTGAGGTCTGGATAATAGTGCTAAATAGAATGGATAATATGGTTGAATAGAATGGATAATATTGTTGAATAGAATGGATAATATCATTGATTCGAATTTATATTTGGGTTGAATAAAATGGATTATGAGATTGAAAAGCAATTAAGAAACATTGCATTTGACACAAAATCCATTAATGGATTCAGTTTGGCAAAAGGGGACACGAGCCCTCTGATATTGTTTACTAAGATACAAAGACGATACCATTATAATTATAAAAACTTTAATTTTTTAATTTCTTAATTTTTATCAAGAACACATGTCTTCTGTAGACTCATGTTTGAATTAAGTTCCGCCCTCAACGTGGGGACCGGGAACAACTCATAAATTTAATCCAACGGTTCTCAGCCTGTGGGTCGCGATCCCTTTGGGGATCGAACGACCCGTTCCCAGGGGTCGCCTAAGACGATCAGGAAACACATATACTCTACAGTCATGAAGTAGCAACGAAAATAACTTTGTGGTCAGGGGTCGCCACAACATGTTAAAACTTTATTAAAGGATCGCGGCACGAGGAAGGTTGAGAACCACTGATTTAATCTATCAACGTCCCTAAAGAAAATGTATGAGGAAGTTGAATTTATGGATTATTTTTTTTTAAAAAATAGGCCTATCAAAAATGAAATACAGTGGAGTAGGAAGAGGGGTTCGGGTTCGGAGGATGCGGTCCTCTACGGGCTGCACTTTTTCTTTATATGAAAGGGCGGCCTTTTCGGAAAACTGCAGAGTTTCTTTCGTGAAAAAAAGGGGGGGGGTATAAAATTCTTTGCCCGCCCATGATGGCACAAACCTTAGCTACGCCACTGCTGAAATAAAATACTTTTAAGGATTGATGAAACTGAATGCTATGTAACACTTGAGAGATGAAAAAAAAAAAGGGTTATAGCAAATTTAAATATCCTGAAAATGGATACAAAAATAAAAATAAAACCACACTCACGCTAATAAGCCCCCCCCCTTCCCCCCCCAACCTATCAAATAAGAATACGTTCAAACTCACCACTCTCCTCGCCCGAATGTGTGTTGCCTGCTGCCTTACATCCACTGTCTGTCTTCATACTTCATACTTGTTGTCGTGGACGCTAGAAATGTAGCTCATGATTGAACCAGGTGGACATTTAAAATCAAACGGTTGATCCATTTCGTTGACGTATGTTCCCGACGAAACAGTTACCATGCCAACGCAGCAGAATAAAACATAATATTTCAGCATTAAAAAAAAAACACACACAAAAACTTAAAATCAAATGTAAAATTATTTTTGTTTTGTGAAAATACAAATTAGCCTGTCGCTAGTTAAAAAATGAAAATGTACAATATTGTTTATTTACTAGGTTAGATAGCCTCGTTTTGATGAAGGCTCCAAGCTTCTGCTTAGCATCTCTTTATAGCAAGTCAAACAGGTTGCGGAGATATTGAACTTAAACTTAAACGCTTATTATTTGAAGCTTTCCTTCCATCTTACAACTTTACTGTGCTAGTGTTAAGGATCGGGAAATTATCGCCAATTGTTCGCTATAAATACTATTATATACTTAGCATAAAACTAAGTAATCTAAACTTGGGGTAATAAGTTATTTATTTTTAGATTACCTTATAAGGGTCATTGGGGCAGTGAACTACTCAAGACTACTGGTTCTATTGCGTAATACATCCCAGTCTCTCTTTGACATGTCCAATCCATCCTACCTTTACTCCCCCCCCCCTTCCCCCCCCCCCTTCCCCCCCCCCCCCCAAAAAAAAAAACCTCGTGACACAGATTCACATCCAAGCACATACTTTTTATTTAACATTATATTTAAGAATAACAACTTGTTGTTGGGGGCCACAGTTGGCCTCTGCTATATAAGGCTACATGTTTAACATTAGAGTTGACAAATGGGTTAACTATTGCACTTCACTGAATGCTACGGTGACCTGCGTACGACCTGTAGTGGCGTCATTATAGGTAAGCATTTGTACAGCATTTGAAATGCGTTTCTACCACCCTACAAAAATCTTAGGAACACGGAACACATTGATGAAAATGACAAAATATGGCTAATTCCGACTATTGGTGCCATTAAGGATACATTTTAGGGTTCTGGTTAGGTTTAGGGATACATTTAGGGTTCAGGTTAGGTTTAGGCATACATTTAGGGTTCAGGTTAGGTTTGGTGACAGTGAATTTATAAAAGTTCACGGTCGTGGCAACCAAAATGGCAGCCGTGTGACATGTCATGGCACCAATTGTCTGAATTTACCCAAAATATTAATTACACATTGTTTTACACGGTACATTGTTTTGTGATTGTGTAGTGACTGCACGCTTTTACGCTGTGAAGTCGCTCTCCGTGTTGTTTTCACGCAAACAAAACGTTGAACTAACATTGGTGGTTGTCTCTGCCGATTTAATTCTCTTTCCCGTGAAATACCTTAGCAATATAAACTTTTCAACAAAATATTTCACAAAGTCTTCACAATTACCGACATCTGCACCATTTATGACAAACAACAGCCAATTTCTACAAAAATAATAGATATACGGTATAAATCAAAGTCACAATCTTTTATAACTGCAATGTCTTTTTCCTATTGTGTTCCACTCACTTCCCTTCCGTTCTTCTGAACTTTTTGTCAGGGCTCAGAGGCGTGGCGTGTGGGAGGGGGGCAGGGGGTACAGATGTACCGGGCGCCAGCTAGTTAGGGGCGCCAAAATGTGCTTTGGTATTATTTTATTGATGAAAATAATGGGTTTGAGAGTTGAAAAAAGGAAAAGAGGGCGTTTTAAATTGAATCTTGTCCCCAGGCGCCAAACATTCTAGCTACGCTTCTGACTTGGCCCACTTTAATTTTGAGGTGGGATACATCACATGCAATATTAAATATAATAATGAAAATTTAATTTATACAAATATGATTTTTTAATTTTTTTTTGGTGCTGTTGAGTAAACATTTGCCGAAACGTCGACATTTGCATTCTGTATGATCATCATTAAAGCCGAACCTGTGTTGTTTTATGTAAACAAATTGTTTGTTTCTAATTAATAAACATATATAAGGATTATACGATGGGCAGTTTCTGCTGGAAACGGGTCTCTCCACCTATTGCTCAACCAAGTATACTTTTCCCACGCTCATAAGTTATGGATGGAAAGGATGACCATGCTTATTTAACAAACAAAAAAATCCGAGACAGATTTCTGGTTCTGGTAGGGTACGTTGCTGCATCCATATACTGGCATATATGCAACGGTTGGAGAAGCGATGCTGCCATCCTAACGGCTCCTAGCAGATGCCAGGGGCAGTCTTGAAGCTTTCGACAGATGTCGAGTTCACGGCGGTATTTTCCAGTTGGTTCCAAGCGATTATTGTGCGTGGGAAAGAATGATTGTTTATGTTGCACTGTGTTACTCCGAGACACAGTGAAGCATTTGCTATTGTTCCGGGTGTAATTGCTCATGGGGTTGTCAGAGGTTAAGTCAGTGTTTAGTGAGTGTTTGGCTCGGATTAATCGACCTGGCTTCTGTGGGGTGAGATAATTGATTTTTTAAAAATAAATAAAAGCACAGAGCAATAGGGATAGCTGACGGGAAAGTCTGATCGGAGCTGTTAACCGGCGGGACTTTCGCCGACGAACACCACATTACTGTTAAGGGCCTGGGGCTTCGTACAACACTACAATACATTGTCTTGGCTGGCATGTCTAGGTCCGCCAAGCGGTGTCCAACATTGTCATGGCTGGCATGTCTAGGTCCGCCAAGCGGTGTCCAAGCTGAATCCGCCTTGAGAATGCACCAAACAATAGACAGCAGAACTGTATTGACCATGTGTCTTTTTTTTTTTTCAATCTCTCTTGGAATTGTTCTGCCACCCTCTTTGAAACATGGTCTCCCCCTCTTAACAATCACTTAATCACGCATGAGCGAAAATGGTGGCCAACTGTTAATATTTTTTCCTCCGTCGAGAGCAGTGCCGTCTTTTTTTAAGGCACGGGCCCACTGGGCACTGGGCCCAGGGCCTCAAGCTTCTAGGGGGCCTCGCGCTTCTAGGGAGCCTCGCGCTTCTAGGGAGACTCGCGCTTCTAGGGAGCCTCGCGCTTCTAGGGGGCCTCGCGCTTCTAGGGGGCCTCGCGCTTCTAGGAGACTCGCTCTTTTAAAGGCATCATGTTTAACACATTGTTAATGAATATTGAAAGATTTTGGCAATTTAATTTGATTTAAAAGTCGGTAGACAGAACGTTTCCAAGCGTCTAGGGAGCATCACGCCTCTGGGGCGCCTCACGCTTCTAGGATCTGGATCTGGCTAGCAGGTGCACTTATTAGCCCCTGAGTTCTTGGGTGCATAGGTATAAACTCAGAGTCTCTTGGTTATAAACTCAGTCTCTTGGTAATAAACTCAGAGTCTCTTGGTAATAAACTCAGAGTCTCTTGGTTATAAACTCAGAGTCTCTTGGTTATAAACTCAGAGTCTCTTGGTTATAAACTCTGAGTCTCTTGGTTATAAACTCAGTCTCTTGGTTATAAACTCAGAGTCTCTTGGTTATAAACTCAGAGTCTCTTGGTTATAAACTCAGAGTCTATTGGTTATGAACTCAGAGTCTCTTGGTTATAAACTCAGAGTCTCTTGGTTATGAACTCAAAAGTTTCTAAGTAAAGTAGTTCATACAAAACAGAACAGAATAAAAGATAAGAGAAGAGTCCTTGGTCAAGGGTAAATATTGTATTGATCATTCTCATGTTCCATTTTATCATAGACAGATCGGGACAATGCTTGGGGGAAGAAAAAAAAAGGTGGGGGGGGGGACGAGAAACACAATCATCAATAACAACTTATCTAGTAACAAAATCTTTTCTATTTATATACAATATTACATCAGTATTCACAGAAACCAACGTCAGCATAGGTAGAAACATTTAAATGTCAATATGTAAAAATGTATCATCTTAAAAATTTGACATGACGTTATAAGTGTACATCATAGAATAGAGAATAATGTCAGAGAGATAAAGACAGGAGGAAAAAAACAATGTTAGAAATGAAGTCTGGCCGAGGTCAGATGACATGGCATTGCAGGCAAGAGCTTCATTACTTCATTACGATTTTGAATTCAACAGCCATCTAGCTGTTCACAGCACATTTATCAAGTTCATTTTAATTATACAACCGATTGTATAAAATATCTTGTTAAGTTTAAAGAAAATAAATTATTGACAGACAAATTAGATGGAGATCAAGGATTCTCAAATTTAGTGAAAATAAAATAGTGACACCCCGGACACGGCTGATACCTAGTTGATATACACCTTGAAAAAAAAAATTTGTGGAAAAAAAAAGAAACCTTGAAACTAGAGACAAAAAGGTTTCGGAATTTATCATGGTCTCACTAAGTGTGAAGTCAGGAAACAATATGAATAAATTAACATTGATTTGGATAGCAGGGAGATATAGAAAACATATGGGTCTACATTTTTAATCTAAAGACATCCATGATCAGATTAGGGGTGCCATGATGTTGGGGAGTCACACGAGGAGCCAAGCTCTAAACATTTCTCAGGTATCAGATAATACAAGGGAGATAAATTAAACCTGTCAGTTCTTTCATTGGTATTTTTTTCCCCATATGAGAGAGCTACTAATGAGAAATTAATTCTCAGTGATAAGAATTTTTTTTAAATTTAAAAAACCGATTGTAGTCTATAATTTCCTAAAATCCCATAACTGAGTGTATTAATGGTTTTTTAAAGTCTTAGTAGAAATCTGGGACCCCTCCCCCTCCCTCTGTATGTATATAAAATAAACAAGTTAGTTCAGATTGAAATTGAGCAAAATTTCTTTTCAGCTTAAATCTCTATAAACTTTAATTACAAATATTTTGGTGTCCCAATTTAAGTTTTAAAAAAATTACAAAACTTTACTGAATTAGCAAAAGGGAATTTTGAATGTACAAACTACTTTAAAAAAGAAAAGAAATCAACCCAGCTGAATTCAGCTTGTCCCCCCCCCCCCTCCCCATTTTCTTCCAACTATAAAATGATATAAATAAAATAAATAAATAAATAACGAGACGGCTTAGTTGCTTAAAGCTTATCGTTTGGCCATTGTTTGGCAGATAAGCTTGAGGTTCTAGAGGCGGAACAGTACACATGCAGATCAGGACAGCTCAGTCTTTACTCCCAACAACAGAGAATGACACTTCAATATTTGATCACCAGCTGAAACCAGCCAAACAAAATAGCGGTTGCAATGTGTGAGCTTGTCATCTTCTAAAGTTACTTGGCAAAACCTGCTTTCAAGTAACACATAAGGACCCAGTTGGTGCTGTATTGATTGGTGATGATTGGACAATACCACGTGTCAACCTCAAAAATGTACATGTAAAAATAGAAAGGTTATCTTTTCTTGCACTCCTAGATTTCTAGTGCAATTCTTTTTTGTTGTTTTCATCAGTTAGATTGACTGATTCAATCATGAGTGATGGAAAGGCCATTATATCTTAAATGGAAGTGACCTCTTAACTCTCAAAAAAAAAAGAAAATGAAAATGATAGATTTAACAGTAACATTAGACAGTCCTCAGATAGCAAGAAACATCACAGATTGGCTCATCACAAAAAGAATGTTGTTCTGTCTTTAGGTGTTTAGCTCTTTTTGTCCTGTTGTTTTGAATTGAAATATCAAAATGTCTTGAAATGTTCACAAGTCTGACACAACAAAACAGATAATTGGTTACCCTATTTTAAATAGATATTTATGTGATCAAGTAAATAATAAAACAATCCTTTGACAGGAAGCCCTTTTTTTTTAAAAACACAAAACTGTCTTCTGGAAAGTGTTTGAACCTCTGAGGAACACAATTTTGTTTCTCTTCCTCATGGCCTTAGAATAATTATTCCATTACTTTACAATACAATAATTGCACTTCACATGCGTGACCGATTTAAAAGTTAAAAAAAACCCATTGGCATTGATATTAAAGATAATAAATATTTCTTGATATATGAAATACATCTACAAAAGAAAAAAAATTGCCTTTCTTTAATGAAATATTCTAAAACCTTTAAATTTATGCTTTATAAAATAAATGGAGCATTTACCATGCATACTTTAATTCTTTTTGACTTTGTCTTTAAAATCTTTCAAATATTTGTATTTACTGCTATAAATGTAAGTGGCTGAACAAGCATCCAAATGTTTTCTTGTACATGTGAAGGTCAGTAAGGAAATGTCCGATTCCTTGGGATACATATGGCAATGATCAAATTTGAATGGGAATGTTCATCAGAAAGCGAATAAACACAAACTTCTCATAGAAGAATAACATTTTCAATCATGAACATGACAATAACATTGGAGGCCATAGAACCAGTCCTTGACAATAACATTGGAGGCCGTAGATCCAGTCCTTGACAATAACATTGGAGGCCATAGAACCAGTCCTATTTATTTAGATCTTCATTTATGCATAAATAATTATGCCAATTAAATTTTTTTTTATTCTATTGCAGTTGAAATGACTTTCTAGATAATACCTGTCTTAGAGAAAATGGCTTTCATAAATTTTAATATTACAGCTGTATGCATAATGAGTAACTTATTACATCTCAGCCATTATGACACTGAAGGGCCATCACTACAAAGCATGTGCAAAGTGAAATTGTACTTTATTACAAGTTAATATTTTTATTTTGGATTTTAAAGGTTTGGGTCACCTTGTTTGAAATCTCAAATCAGTTGTAGCAACAATGAGGTTTTTAGTTTGAAATCTCATATCAATTGTAGCAACAATGAGGGTTTTAATTTGACATCTCATAGGATCAAGTCCTAACACACACACAGGCATGAGATGTTAATTGTTTTGAAATTTACGAATCAACGTGGATCACTCAATGAGACATGCCATTTATGATTACAATCAAAGAATTATAATTCTTTTTACAAATGCACACAAAAAAAGTTTATTCAAGGCATACAAGCCTTTTTTTTGTTTTTTTGTTAGGATTCTTTTAAAGTAGATAGTTTCTAATAACAGTGGACATCTAAAATTATTTAAAAATTAGCCTCAGCATTTCAATAGTGTTTGAAATTTAAAGTAAACCAACCTGAAAAAGCTTTCCATTTAAAACACTCCTCCTAGACCTCTCATGGAAAATTAAGTTGGATCTGAATGCAGAATGGGATTTAGTCAATGTTTACAATTTGTTTTTCCCAGTCTAGATTTCCATCCTATAAATTTAAGAGGACAAAAAGTTCAAAAGAGATGGCGCTGTAATAACAAATTCTGAAACATCTTTAGAATTGTTGTAAAGGTGATATCAAGAATTCCTTACATTATCATAATGAGAGCAACTTGATCTTGAAACCATACAAGGCAACCATCACAGTCCAATATCTCATGTTTAAGGCAAGAAACTTCATCAAGATTATGAAAGACATCATTTTTTTTTTCTTTTAAAGGGAGTCAGACAAAATTTACAATGAATTTCAAATGACCAAGACCAAAAAAAAAAAAAAACATTATACACAATGATAGGCGATTGTAAGGTTGATCCTTTAATACCTGAAGGATCTATCAAAGCAAATTATACTTCAGCTAGCTCTCTTTCACTTTCAAAAAATAAAAGTGATAAAGAAAGGGGAAAAAAAAAGCAATAAAAAGACATCAAGGCATGTGTATCATGCCGGATTTTGAATGGCATGCTGACAAGTCAACATAACAATGTATCCCCCATACATGTAAAAATTCATTTTTTTCTCTTCATCTTCTGGTGTCAGCTCTAACATGATATGTCTTCACCCATTGTGTTTACTCTGCCGGAGATTAAAGCGGTTTAATTCAATGCTAGTTGAAATACTTATAACTTAAGTTCTTAAAGAACTTTTCTGTACAACTTAAAAATTGCTTTGTAAATAAAGGGGAACAAATTTTTCTATCAGCATAATGCCATAATATCTTAATTAAAATAATTGAGGAATTAAAAATATTTGGCATTATTAGCTGTGCAGCCCCGTGCCATTAGTATATAACAAAATTTAAAAACAGCTAGTTCCAGCCTTCCCTTCTACTAAACAATGACAAAGTGTATCACATGGCTTTAAGAAGACAAAAATGCATTGCTGTAGTTGTATATTACATTGACATTGAAGACATTACAGTACAAGTACAAAATATAGTTTTTTTTTATATCAAATACATTTAACCCTTAAAACATGTGAAAAACAAATTCCGCAGGAAATACAGGTGTATAAATTCTCACAATCAAGACTTTTAAAAAAAAAACTTAATACATGTACAATTTTATATGCAAATGTTGGGCTTGAAGAAATTATATTTATTAAAACCGTAACAGTTTTCAGCATTAAAAATGTATTTATTTTAAAGTAAATATTCGGAGAATGTCTATTTCTTTTTTATTACATCAGTTTTGCCATTTGTAGATATATATATATATTTTAATTAAAAGGCATTTTGGCCAATCTTTCAATTCACCAAAATTAGGAATTGAGAACGCCCCCATCAAATATATACACAACAGTAACACTCCACAATAAAGTGATACTTTTATAACATGAAAGTGATATTATATTGATTAAGCCATTTATTACTCTAAAGATTCAAGTATCTGTAGTGCTTGAAAAACATCACATCAACAAAGAATAAAACAAACAAATTTAGAGCCAGCACTGGCAACATGGACAGAAAAGCCTTCAGAAATTCTTAGCCCATATCATTAGTTAAGTCTGATATTGCTGAAGGAATTCAACGAGTAGTGGGATCACCCATGTATCACTAGGTAAACATGTAGTGGGATCACACATGTATCACTAGGTAACAAAAATGAGTCTTGGCGAGGTTTAATATCATTGAGCACTTTTTGACTTGCCAAACCGTCCTTACATGGGAATCCTCATTACAGCTGTGCTGATGATCTCCTCCCACCCAAAGTCTGGACTAGGATGTAAACCTGGTGTCAGCGACAAAAAATAAAATAAATAACCTATGAAAAAGCTTGCTTTCATTAGAAAGTTGTTTTAAAAAGTATTCAACATCTGAAGACTTGTTAGCCTCCCCTTGGCCTTTCATATTCAAATACTCTCTGAAAGATGGAAGCCACCTAATATATTTACCCCATGGGATGGTGCTCTGTTACTTCATAATAAATTGTCCTGCTATCAACACAGATGTTTTCAGTCTATCACAATAGTCTCAGACTTCAAGCGTTTAAATGCACTCTTTCCAGATCTATGACTTGGATAATTTTTTTCAACAATAACACAATCACTGTCGCCCCCGTCTTCTTCTTCATCATCTTTCTCCTCAGATGACTTCTCCAATTTTCTTTTCTGACCTCGGGTGAGACGAAAGGGAGGAATGATATTGTTGTTATTTTTTCTAGATGCACGCTTGCCTTTTGCAAGGACAGCCTCATTGCCTAGATCAGTGTCATCCTGCTCTAGGCTATCGACTGAGGGAATGTGTATTACAGACAGGGGGAGTGGGGACCTGGGTGTTTCACAGCACAGGGGTGATATTCTCTGAGGTGGTGTTGTGCTGGCTGCGCCAGACGTGGACGTTGCTGTTGAAGCACCACTAATATTGCTGGCACTTGGTGAGGTCTGTGGCATATCTGGGGTGGATCGCTTGAATGTTGTAGCCAGGGGTGATGGCAGGTTGGTGAGGTTGGGAACGAACCCCATACTGCAGACGGAGCTTTGAGATATGCTGGAGGCACTGGAGTTTCGTGAGAGAGCTCTCACCGGTGACTGCCTTGCGGGGGACTTGTGGGCACCACACGATGACGTTGTGGAGCTGGAGTTGTTGCTGTCGGTGGAGCTGCTTCTGGTGTCCACAGAATGTTTCTTCTGCTTGCGCCGCTTGGCCAGTGGGGCTGAGGCCACCTCCTGAAGACGGAAGCCGTCTCTTGTGGCCTGGTGGAAGGCTTCCATGGTGCAGTTGATCTGGTCCTTGACGGCGTTGTTATGTGAACTGAGTACACCAGGTGTCCTCAGTGGCATGCTGGACACAGGGGACCTGACATTCTTTCTGAGCCACTTGTGTTTCAATAGATCGTGCATGCAGATGCGCTCTTTTGGCTCAACAGTCAGCAGACCTACAACAATTGAATGGCGAAAGTTGTTAACTTAAAATATAAACAAACATTTTAAAATTTTTTACATTAAAAAAATATAAATAATAATATATATAATATTCTTAATTTGATAATTCAACTTTATTAACTATTGTATTTATTAAATTAATAAAATTCATCTCTTCAAAATGGAACATAACATTATAATAAGGATCATAGTTTCCAAACTAAAATTCAATGATTCCTGTTATGGATGGGTTTCTCCTAATAAACGTTAAATAATTATTTCCCCCTCGGTGATCTATTTGAACAAATGGACAAGGGGGCCGTGTGATGTAACTGCTATTTAAAATGCACTAAATCTCCACTCGCCTTTAATGAGTTGTTTGGCCGGGGCAGACACATCCGTCCACTCGGGTCCTGACAAGTCAAACTCTCCATCTTTGATCCTCTGCATGATATTAAGTGCAGTGTCGGGACCATTAGAATTCTGGAAAGGGGCTTTACCAGACAGCATTGAGTACTGAAAAAACAAATTGGTGTTATATTAGCTTTTAATGTAGACTTCCAATAACAAAAAAAAAAAAAAAAAAAAAAAAAAAGTCTATATGTTGGATTGAACTGAAATATAGTTATTTACATGGTATTATAAGTAATTATAGAAATAATTTTATTTCTGAGAAACATACATGATAAATAAAAATAATGTCTAAAGCAAATGATGTGAAATAAAAATAAATAAATACATATATTGTTTTTTAAATGACATTAAGAAATGACATTTTTTTAAGCCATTAAAAAAAAGACAAGTCCTTACTAAAATAACTCCGAGACTCCAGAGGTCACAGCTCTCATCATAGCCACCTTTGTTGTTTGTCATCTGTCTGAGAACCTCGGGTGCACTGTAAGGCAGGGTGAAGCACGGGGTCATCATTGTTTCATTTTTGGGGTTCATGCTGGCAAACCCAAAGTCTACAACCTTCAGCTCTGCCTTCTCTGACTTGTCCACAAACAGCAAATTCTGGTAAGGAAAGGAATCAGCATTTAGATAATTTAATAACTTATTTTCTACTTTGATTATCAACTCATGAGGAAGTTGCCATGTCAATCAATGCAATCAAATTTATTTACACAATTTTGTTGCACATAATTGATATAATAATAATAATAAAGTTAATTTGAAAATCACGCTTCATCCCCAAAGGCTCGAATGGAGGTACAAAGTCAACCACATTAAAAGATAAATGAAAACAATCTATATTTTACGACATTGAAATACAAAACACAACAATACAAAACTACATACGAGCACACCCATTCAAAGTATTACACCACCTTGCAACCATAAACAACCCAAGCCAATATACATCTACGAGATAATAGCTAGCTGGAAAAGATCGCAGACAACATCACCCCAGTAGGTGTTTGCAAAATAAATGTGTTTTCAAAATCCGTTTTGCAGGACTCCAGTGTCTGGCTGTTTCTGAGAGCGACAGGAAGTGTGTTCCAAATTGTTGGGCCAGCAAATGTGCGCCTTCCGTAAGTCTCAAGGCGAACACGCGGTATCGAGAGTTTGTCACTATCGGATGAGTGGAGTTGTCTAGTGGGTACATAAGGCATCATGAGCGCTTTGAGATAGGACAGCGCCAGGTCATGCAAGCAGCGGTAGCACAGAGTTGCAATTTTGTACTCTATGCGAGGACGGACCGGCAGCCAATGCAGCTCTCTCAGAAGTGTTTTAGCATGGTCAAATTTGCGCTTGCGAAGAACAAGGCGAGCCGCATTATTCTGTGCTTTTTTAATTGTATCCAGGAGCGTAGCTGGAAGACCCACCATGAGAGCATTGCAGTAGTCCATGCCTGAGCATGAATCCAGACAAATACAAAGCTCAAAACAAATACACAAAAAATGTAATTCATGGATGTCTAATGAGATTTTTGCAAAAATTTAAATTCTGTTTGATGCCTCACAAGAAAATGTTAATGTGGATGGGTAATAGTCAAGTAATCTCTGTAGCACACACCTCTGGTTTGAGATCCCGATGGACCACACCTCGACTGTGCATAAACTCTACAGCCTTGACAAGTTTCCACATCAGCTCACTAGCCTCAACTTCAGTGAAGACTTTCTTCTGTCTCAGCCTGGCCAGGAGTTCTCCCCCTTTCAACAGCTCCATGACTATGTATGTGTGATACTGTGGGAAATAATTAAACAACTTAAATCAAAATTGTGAAATTTATGCAAATTAACTGAAAGAAATTCATTCAGAAAGTTTATCAATGTTTTCAAAACTGTTTTTCTTGACCACCAATCAAGTAAATGTATATTTATCAACACCACTGCCAGCATTATAATCTCACCAAAATAGAACATTATGCAATGAATAAAAAAATAAATAAAATTCACCAAAAAATTTAAGTTTAGGGACTGTTGGTTATAAATAAAATCACAACAATTGCTTATCGTCCCCCTGGTAAGAAAAAGAATGTCACCTCAAAAATATAGTTAGGTCAGTGACCTGCCAAGTAACATGAGATGATACTCTAATAACTGTTTAAGAGGTAGCAAATATAATGAAGATGAAACCAACCAACTCTGACACAACTTGTTTACTACTCACTTCATCTACCATTACATCAATCAGCTGGACGATGTTTGGATGACCCTGGCAATGACTTAGCAGTTGCACCTCACGGTTACAGTTGATTCTGCGGCTGACAATTTTCACAGCATAAACTTGATTGGTGGACATGTTCCTACATTTTCTAGTGATTAAATATATGCAGAAAAATGAAACAGAAACATGATAATATTGTTGTGAAGTCATCTTAAGAGGCAGGATTAGAAAAATGAAATAAAAAATATGTCCAATACAATGTTAACACAACTCAAAGCAAGCAATTGCCCAATGAGATCTGTGGCTAAAGAAAAAATAGTCTTTATTGAACCTTATTCCTGACAATGTTTTACTGCATGGGAAAGGCCAGGTAGTGATTGAACCTTATTCCTGAAAATGTTTTACTGCATGGGAAAGGCCAGGTAGTGATTGAACCTTATTCCTGAAAATGTTTTACTGCATGGGAAAGGCCAGGTAGTGATTGAACCTTATTCCTGACAATGTTATACTGTATGGGAAAGGCTAGGTAGTGATTGAACCTTATTCCTGATAACGTTATACTGCATGGGAAAGGCCAGGTATCGTTAACTTTAAAAGTAAAAAAAAAAAAAAAAGCATTTTCAGTGATTTAAATTAACTAAATGCCAAATAGGTCTCAATCTTTACACTTTGAAAAAAAAAATGTTGATTTTAAAAGTATGTGAAGTTAGTTACCTGCAAATAGAGAATGATCCATCTCCAAGTGCTGGGGCCTTCATGTCTAGTTCATACTTTTGAAAGAATGGAGAGTTCTGGGGAAAAAAAACAACATAATATACATGGTCACCATGTAAAAACTGTTGTTTATCAAATTGTCATAAGGTGCTCATATTATCTTTTAACTTTACAAAAACAATTTTTTAAATCACCCTTTTTTAAATGATTATTAAAGAGAAATGAGAAATCTTACTTTAAAGTGACTAGCAGTGAATATTGTGGCATCATCAGGCTGGTGCTCTATGTTCTTGTGTAACAGGTCGGCACTGACAGAGTTCTCGGTGAAGATGATGGAGGGTGCCACATAAGAATATCCCTGCAAAGAATATGCAGCTCATTTATTTCCTTGAACAGGGGCTCAATCAATTTTTGTATATTAAAAAAGATGATGGAGGGTGCCACATAAGAATATCCCTGCAAAGAATATGCAGCTCATTTATTTCTTTGAACAGGGGCTCAATCAATTTTTGTATATTAAAATCAATCAGTTATGTCAAGCTCAGTCCATTCACAACAATCCACTTATGGAAATTTTTTTCGTTTTTTTTCATTTTTAGCACATAAATAAATACATATTTAAACCAGACAACATTTTACCATTAGAACAATGTAAACACAAGACATCTTAAGTATTTCTCTAGCGTAAAAATCAGCCATCATATAAACCCCCCCCCACCCAAACGCAACCCAAGAGTTAACAAACCTTAAAAAGCTTTTCTCCCCAAAAGTTAACAAACCTTAAAAAGCTTTTCTCCCCAAGAGTTAACAAACCTTAAAAAGCTTTTCTCCCCAAGAGTTAACAAACCTTAAAAAGCTTTTCTCCCCAAGAGTTAACAAACCTTAAAAAGCTTTTCGCCCATGTTTGGTATTATAGCAGGGGACTCGGTGGCGTCCATCCTGGTGAACTCCTCAGAGAAGTTACTCAGGTCCATCTCATGGCGAATGTTGGGTACAAATGGGGCGGGCACCTTCTTTTGGGCTAGGTCATCCCAGTTCAAGGACTGAAAATTGCCACAAGAACTATGCATGAAATTGTGTGGTGACAATGATTACAAAAGTTGACATTAATGTAACAAGATTATTAAACTATGACACAAAATCTGTTCATGTATTTCCATAAGACAAAATTCAGGCACCTCCATAATTTTGTACAGTGGTTGTTGTACTTGTATAACTAGTTGTCCATATTCTGAACACATAAATAGTGAAATGTTTTGTATTTAAAAAATGATTTTTAAAATTTAAATTTTTTTTTTCTTTTATATTAAATTGAGTTTCAAATGATTAAAGAAAAAACAACAACAAACCATTTAAAACATTTTTGTAAATCTAATTTGATAATTACATACAGTAAATCAAATTTCTGTGTGCATGCTAAATACTAATGAACAGAGCTTAGTATTCTGTTCAAGGACAGGGTGAGCAGCCATACCTTGAAAAATGGATGTCTTTTGACTTCTTCAGCTCCCCTAGATCCCAGACGTTTGGAGGGATCTTTGGTCAGCAGTTTCTGTATCATGTCCTTGACCTCACGTGAGAAATGAGAAGGGTAAGGTGGATTACATTTCTGGATACGCCTGTGGAGATGTATACATGTTCCGTTAATGAAAGATAGCCCAAAGGTTACAGAGAAATTTATACATATGTTTGTTTCTTATCTATTATGAATAAAACTATACTTGAAGAATACAATTTAAAGCATTGTCCTATCCATGCTGAGAAATACTCACTTTGAAATTTCTGACTGTGAATTTTTCTCTCCGTCTACTGTAAAAGGCGAGGCCCCGGTGAGGAGTTCATAGGTCAAAACACCAAGAGACCACCAATCAACAGCCTGTGTTCAGTGGAAATTACAATTAATCATTAACCAATTGACTGCTGTTATTGACCAGCATTGTAATAGACTAACTCTGACAGCAGATTAAAAAAATAAATAAAATACGTAAGAATAAATAACACTTGAACAAAACGGTTAATTCAAGGATTTAAAGCCACAATCACCAACTTACAAAATCATGCCCAAGATGGCCGCCTTTGACAACCTCTGGGGCCATGTACTCAATGGTGCCACAAAAGGAATAGGTGCGATGATTCTGTCATAAAAAAAACAGAAAGGATCAATGCAAAATGCATTCAGCATTCAATATTAAAGTTGATTTACAATCTCATTTTTTTTCCCTCTGGTCAAGTCATCTCAAACATGTTAAATGAAATACAATTATGTTTTTAGGAACTCCATATGACAACTGCACTCAGATATTGCTAATCTTTAAGTCAGTTTGATAAAGAGCAAACTTGTTTTTTCGTCACACCATAGCTTCACGACTGACTCTATGCAACATCTGACATATACATTATAGGAAAACAAAGAAAACTTACAGGATCAGATGGCAAGAATTCTTTGCTTAGTCCAAAGTCCGTCAAGACAATGTGTCCATCCGAATCCAGAAGAATGTTTTCAAGTTTAATGTCACGGTAAATAATACCAAGCTGTGAATTATAAAACACACACACATTTTTTTTTAAAAAATCAGATATTTTTTACCTTTCTCCCCCACAATGATTTTTAAATGAGAAAATATTGTTTGAAGAGAGAGAGATGAGCCACCAAGGCAAACACTGCCAGGGATTCTAAGAAAGAATGTTTTTATTTTGTTTTAACATCAAGGGGGCATCACTAGGACTGGGAAAATGCTACCTGCCAGCTTTGTGCCTGATAAACTATCAGTACCCGCCAGCTTTGTGCCTGATAAACTATCAGTACCCGCCAGCTTTGTGCCTGATAAACTATCAGTACCTGCCAGCTTTGTACCTGATAAACTATCAGTACCCACCAGCTCTGTGCCTGATAAACTATCAGTACCCGCCAGCTCTGTGCCTGATAAACTATCAGTACCCACCAGCTCTGTGCCTGATAAACTATCAGTACCCACCAGCTCTGTGCCTGATAAACTATCAGTACCCGCCAGCTCTGTGCCTGATAAACTATCAGTACCCACCAGCTCTGTGCCTGATAAACTATCAGTACCCGCCAGCTCTGTGCCTGATAAACTATCAGTACCCACCAGCTCTGTGCTTGATAAACTATCAGTACCCACCAGCTCTGTGCCTGATAAACTATCAGAAATTCTGGTTTACAAATGTCAAAAGGCAAACATGAATCCTAGACAAGCAATCTTTGTCAACACTATTATTTGCCAGTTTCTTTGACAGCATTTTTTGGCTCTTGTAAGGACCCCCACCCACCCCCCTCCCATGGGGCAAGTCAGGTGAAATAAGGAAGATTAATGACTTAGACAGTGTCTTGCAAAACAGATGAGATTTTGAAAATTGATATGTTGTCATATGTTGTAATGTCAGGGGATTATATTTAGCTTATGAAAGTGATTAATAATTTTTTTAAATAGTATCTTTTGGTGGCCTGTAATTAGAAAGAGTTGACTCAAAGCCATTTATTAAGTTAAAATGGAGGGCAGTTTTAACGACAAAGTTGACTAATTTAGAGTTTGTCTTGGCCACTGAGCTTCCTGTATGGCTGAGGTGGTCCATCTCCTTCTGACAGGAACAATGTGGCAGTTAAAGGTCATATCCCATGTAGAGCATGAGGCTTACAAAAAAAAAACAACTAAAACACCTATTTAACTGTCTCTCCAGAACGGACCGTGGAGATTACACATAACAATGCCAAACCTGCTGTGCCAGATACAGTACTTTTGGGGCTATTCCCGTCAAGCCAAACCTGTAGTGCCAGATACAGTACTTTTGGGGCTATTCCCGTCAAGCCAAACCTGTAGTGCCAGATACAGTACTTTTGGGGCTATTCCCGTCAAGCCAAACCTGCAGTGCCAGATACAGTACTTTTGGGGCTATTCCCGTCAAGCCAAACCTGCTGTGCCAGATACAGTACTTTTGGGGCTATTCCCGTCAAGCCAAACCTGCAGTGCCAGATACAGTACTTTTGGGGCTATTCCCGTCAAGCCAAACCTGCAGTGCCAGATACAGTACTTTTGGGGCTATTCCCGTCAAGCCAAACCTGCAGTGCCAGATACAGTACTTTTGGGGCTATTCCCGTCAAGCCAAACCTGCAGTGCCAGATACAGTACTTTTGGGGCTATTCCTGTCAATGTAACTTTTGAGTCTTAACTTGAATGACTTTTCAGACAAAGTTAAATCTACAACACCTGTTGCAGTTGGGGAGTTTAAGTTAGGTCCATTGTAGTCGAGACTGAGACTACCTGTTGCAGTTGGGGAAGTTATGCTAGGTCCAAAGTAGTCGAGACTGAGACTAAATGAGTTAAGAAGCTCAACCATTGGCTTAGCTTAGAAATCTAGCTATAATAAACTATAAACTAGAGGACAACAAAATCGGGTTCTGGTGCAGATAAGGCAGATGGCCTTTGAAACAACTATTAGGAGAAAACTCACAAACCCTAACCTCCTATAAGGGTTTTGGTGCAGATAAGGCAGATGGCCTTTCAAACAACTTTTAGTACATAACTCACAAACCCAAAACTTCCAACAATTTTTACATACTTGTGCCAAAAAAGGAAAGATCCAGCCCGGGGGGTCATATATGCTTTGCATGTCAGGCTGCGCAGAACCTACCTTATGCAATGTCTCTAGAGCTAACGTGATCTCTCCAATATAGATGCGAACTTCGTCTTCTGTAAAGTGTTCCCTTTGGTACAAGTGGGTAAACATTTCCCCTCCATTTACAAAATCTGGTCACACAGATACAACAGTAGAAGTATTACACTCTATGGGAACATTATTACATCTCATTAAGTGATCCTTAAACAAAAACATGTAGCAGGCATCCAACAAGTTGGAAAAGTAACACTGTAACATAATAACACTGTAACATAATTACACAATAACATAATAAAGCAGTAATATAAGAGTCTTCCATTTTCAAAACCCAATACATATGAACAAAACGTTTTTTTTAAATAAAACATTTATCAATTATTTTTTTAAGGAAGACTTTTCATTTCTAGCATAAGGATAAAAAGATTCTTCCATTTTCAAAACCCAATTTAACTAAACCTTATAAATAATCAAACATTTCAAATTAAAAATTATAACAATAATATTGCTCAATGATTTTGTATGAAGATTTTTTTATTTCTAGCATAAGGATAGAAATCATGTCCCCATGGGCCAGAATTTTATGAAGACTTTTTATTTCTAGCATAAGGATAGAAATCATGTCCCCATGGGCCAGAATTTTATGAAGACTTTTTATTTCTAGCATAAGGATAGAAATCATGTCCCCATGGGCCAGAATTTTATGAAGACTTTTTATTTCTAGCATAAGGATAGAAATCATATCCCCATGGGCCAGAATTTTATGAAGACTTTTTATTTCTAGCATAAGGATAGAAATCATGTCCCCATGGGCCAGAATTTTATGAAGACTTTTTATTTCTAGCATAAGGATAGAAATCATGTCCCCATGGGCCAGAATTTTATGAAGACTTTTTATTTCTAGCATAAGGATAGAAATCATGTCCCCATGGGCCAGAATTTTATGAAGACTTTTTATTTCTAGCATAAGGATAGAAATCATGTCCCCATGGGCCAGAATTTTATGAAGACTTTTTATTTCTAGCATAAGGATAGAAATCATGTCCCCATGGGCCAGAATTTTATGAAGACTTTTTATTTCTAGCATAAGGATAGAAATCATGTCCACATGGGCCAGAATTTTATGAAGACTTTTATTTCTAGCATAAGGATAGAAATCATGTCCCCATGGGCCAGAATTTTATGAAGACTTTTATTTCTAGCATAAGGATAGAAATCATGTCCCCATGGGCCAGAATTTTATGAAGACTTTTTATTTCTAGCATAAGGATAGAAATCATGTCCCCATGGGCCAGAATTTTATGAAGACTTTTATTTCTAGCATAAGGATAGAAATCATGTCCCCATGGGCCAGAATTTTATGAAGACTTTTTATTTCTAGCATAAGGATAGAAATCATGTCCCCATGGGCCAGAATTTTATGAAGACTTTTATTTCTAGCATAAGGATAGAAATCATGTCCACATGGGCCAGAATTTTATGAAGACTTTTATTTCTAGCATAAGGATAGAAATCATGTCCCCATGGGCCAGAATTTTATGAAGACTTTTATTTCTAGCATAAGGATAGAAATCATGTCCCCATGGGCCAGAATTTTATGAAGACTTTTTATTTCTAGCATAAGGATAGAAATCATGTCCCCATGGGCCAGAATTTTATGAAGACTTTTATTTCTAGCATAAGGATAGAAATCATGTCCACATGGGCCAGAATTTTATGAAGACTTTTATTTCTAGCATAAGGATAGAAATCATGTCCCCATGGGCCAGAATTTTATGAAGACTTTTATTTCTAGCATAAGGATAGAAATCATGTCCCCATGGGCCAGAATTTTATGAAGACTTTTTATTTCTAGCATAAGGATAGAAATCATGTCCCCATGGGCCAGAATTTTATGAAGACTTTTATTTCTAGCATAAGGATAGAAATCATGTCCCCATGGGCCAGAATTTTATGAAGACTTTTATTTCTAGCATAAGGATAGAAATCATGTCCCCATGGGCCAGAATTTTATGGAGACTTTTTATTTCTAGCATAAGGATAGAAATCATGTCCCCATGGGCCAGAATTTTATGAAGACTTTTATTTCTAGCATAAGGATAGAAATCATGTCCCCATGGGCCAGAATTTTATGACGACTTTTTATTTCTAGCATAAGGATAGAAATCATGTCCCGATGGGCCAGAGCTAACTGCAAGCGACATTACATCACTGTGAATGAGGTGTACCTAAAATGAGGTTCAGCTTGGAGTCTGTTTGGAATGCGTAGTGCAGTGTGACGAGGAACGGTGACTGTCTGATGGCCTCCAGGACCTGGCGCTCTGTCCGTGTGTGCTCTGTGGTTTTTGTCTTCTGCACAATGGTGGCCTTCTTCAGTTGTTTGAGAGCATACAGCTTCCCCACGTCACGCCCGCCTCGTTTGCGCACCAAGAAAACTTTGCCGTAAGCTAAGGGAGCCATTTTAAAAACACAGTCATTGGTTGTAGTGTGGGGTGGGGTGGTGTGGGGTGGTGGGGATGAAGGATAGCGGTGGTGTAGAGTAATAATAGTAGTGTAGGGTAATAATGGGGCTGCAGGAGAATGGTAGTGTAAAGTGGTGAAAGGTGATGGTAGTGTAAATTGGTGCAAGGTGAGGGTAGTGCAAAGTGGTGCAGGGTGATGGTAGTGTAAAGTGGTGCAGGGTTAGGGTAGTGTAAAGTGGTGCAGGATTTTGGTTGCGTAATGGTGTCATGATTTACCATGAATAAAACATTCTGGTATGTCTGTTTTAAGTATTTCATCAGCGACTCTAAAATGTTAACATTGGTTTTACGACAGCTACTCCAATATTTATACATTTATCGTATATATTTATTTTCTCCGTGTCACTTATGAAAATATTGATATTCCACTGGAGGGTTACATTAGATTAGAATTAACAATATATTATTGGAAACCATACTTTAGTAATCCTAAATTATATATTTTCTAAAGAGGGCAGGCGGGGCTCTAATGGGAGTTTTTTTGGCTTTCTCTCCCCCCCCCCTCCTACCGACATGTCATTCTGCATTGGTGGAACATGCCAGCTGTAAACCACTGTAGCTTATTAAAAGGGTGTGTTTACTTACCGCCAGTGCCCAGCACTTTAAGAAGCTCAAAGTCCTCCATGGCGACACGCCCCCTGCCGGTGAGGTTTACTGTGGAGGATATCAAGAGAAAGGTTACCGACACCGTCACAAGAGGGTTGCGCTGACAACTGCGCCGGATGTTTCAAATACTCCCAAAAAATACGAATCGTTGGCACGTAAAATATAATCTGGTATTGGCGACATTTGTACTATGGGCGGATCGCCGGGCATTTTAACCGGAGTCAGGCAGAGCATGCCTTGGGGGGCGAACCTATAATACGTCGCCCACCCCTACCATCTCGATAACCCACTGACGCCACTACATGTTGACACAAACAGTTCAAACAAAGAACGACATCTTTTACGATAATGAAATATTTACGCAGAATATTGTTGTTTAGAAGTTATCGTTAGACACCTTCATTTGGTTGCATCCAGCATTCTAGGAAATCCCCTGTAGCGCCGCCACATTATGGTTCAATTATTTCATATATTATCCAGCAACTATGGCAGCCAGTGGCGTAGTGAGGGGGGGGGGGCAAGAGGGCATCATGCCCCGGGCGCTACTCACAAAGGGGCGCCAAATGGTATATTTTACTATAATATTGTATGGTTTTCGAAAAAGGGGGGGGGCGCTAAAAAGGTATTGGGGGCGCTAAAAAGGTAGTGTGGCAGCAGTCATCCAATACTGAACTTGAGAATGACACGATGTTGTGGGAATGCACCGCTTCTCGTCACACACCGATTGAATAGACTTATCAAGAAAGCAAGTAATAACGCCCATACAAGAATTCGCTTGAACAACTATTTGAAGCACTTGCATTTGTAAAACAAACAAAAAACAACAACAATAAACATTTGGAAAGGGGGTGGGGACATGCCACCCTCTTCAACATATCAGCTGTGCCGGGGCGAATTCTTTCTCTCAAACGATATATATATACAAATTCACCAATCTTTCGGAATCAAATAATCCCTCTCATTAAGTCAAATTTGTCAGTAATTGAATAAAGTTTTATTGCCCATGACGGTTGATTTTTGAGCTTGAGAAATACTTTTAAATGACTTGTCTTAGAAATATTTGTCTCTATAAGACATTTATGTAGGAGCCGCAAAATGAAATATGTATATTGTAATTAAAAAAAACCAACATTTCCGTTTATTTGGATCAGTAAAATAATCTTATCTTATAGGGCAGATTTACGATGGAACAGGAAATATAAAAGAGAACAAGAAATATAAAGATAACAAGAAATATAAAGAAAACAAGAAATATAAAGCAAATAATCAAAATGAACATACGTGGTTTTGAACGTCTGTTTCGGGAATGTAACCAGGTAATGTACCATGCCGTTTGCAATTTTGTTTAACTAACGATCACAATGTCAAAGATTACTGAAGACCTATTTTTAGATCGTAGCATTGGAAATGTTGAGGTCGCCAGGGGAAATTCCCAGTACTGCTTGTGTAATGATTTCAATATGGAAGGGATATACTACATACTTTTACGCTTATTACAGAGTGTTAAAAATAATCGTCCACTGTACATCCCCCCCCCCAAGATGAAGGGCCGGGGGAAAGGGAGGGGGGGTGGTCGGGCGAGGAGGCACTGGCCTTGGGCGCGAAAATCGTCTTTAGATAAGTCAATTCAACGATAAATCCAATGTACTTTAACAAAGACCAAAAAAAAGCGGTGGAAAAAGGGGGGGGGGGATGCTTTTTACTCGCCCGCCTTGTGCGCAGCTTTACATCGGCATGGTCCTATACTATTCATGGGGGCGCCGTAGAGTGTGTTAAGGTATTCGTGTAAATGTATTCTTTATAATATACAAATTAGTTCTATAAATGTATCCAAGACGACAATGTACAAGCCTACTGTTCCGTGGACGTTAACGAAAAGCTAGACACGGTCAAGTCAACGTTTATGTCTATCTCCTTGGGGGAGCTGGTCACACGTTACTTGAAACATAAATGCCATGACGATTGGCGAGCATTCAATACTTGTATGTGACTTCTCACAACCCGGTGGCACAGTGAGTGCTAAAGTACTATTCTGAGTTCTCACAACCGGTGGCACAGTGAGTGCTAAAGTAATGTTCTGAGTTCTCACAACCGGTGGCACAGTGAGTGCTAAAGTACTGTTCTGAGTTGTCATAACCGGTGGCACAGTGTGTGCTAAAGTACTGTTCCGAGTTCTCACAACCGGTGGCACAGTGAGTGCTAAAGTACTGTTCCGATTTCTCACAACCGGTGGCACAGTGAGTGCTTAAGTACTGTTCCGAGTTCTCACAACCGGTGGCACAGTGAGTGCTAAAGTACTGTTCAAAGCCACCACAAAAAATAATTTTTTAACGCATGGCCCCTATAGCGATTACATATTCTACAAATGGAACCCTTGGTTCGTACGTAAGTAAAAATATGTTTGAGTCGTTCAATCAAGGGTAATAAATAAAGTGTTTTGTACAACTGAAGCAATCAATATTGCGAATGTGATGGCGGCTCTATTTAACCACAACAATCCTCAGCAAGATTTAGCCAGCGTTTAAAATACAACAGCACGGAAAGAGAAACACACCTGGACAAGGTCGGCGTTTAGTTAGACGACCTAGTCATGGTACAGCTCAGTGATTCTCAGCCTCTGTGACGAACACACGGCGCTGTCGGGATTACAAATGAAAACCCCATGATGAAATATTTTAAAATTTCATGAAAACGAAAATAAAACTGTATTTTTTTTTTAAATTATAAAAGTTTGAAGTCTTTATTTCTAATACTGCAGCTTGCTGATCATTTTTTTAGTCGTTCAACGTAATTAACTGACTCTTCTAATAGAAACTGAAAATGAGTTGAACGGAGAAGAAATAATATCTCCAAGAGAAGGAACGGGCTGCTAGGTGGTGGATGGCCCGGATGGGTAAGGCGTGCGTTGTGGAGAGAAAAGGAAGGAAAAGGTGTGTACATTTGAATGAAAACACTTCCTTTTAACTTCATTGCTGGCCCCCATGACTATGAATATATTAAAATTACGGGACCGACGTTTGAATAACATTTCCGGTAGTTGTGAAAGAGTGGCGAGATGAAGTAGTTCCGTGAAAGCAGTCATCCCGTCAACAACTGGGTGGGCGGGGCGAGAGAGTGAGCTGACAAAACAACTTACGTCATAGGGCAAGGGTTGCGTCAAAAGTTTTGAACAGGTTTATACTAATCTTATTCCATAACCAGACAGAGATCGAGTTATTTAAGAAATAGTCGTTAAAAACACAAATACTGCTCTTTAAAAAAAAAAAAAGTTAGCCCCTAGCTTCCCCTCTTTCTTTTGCCTCAGTGTTATTTCGTCCAGTGACCTCATTAAGTGACAGCAGCCGAGGTCACAGTGATCCACGTACCGGCGCACTTCAGGATGAGTTGTTGGTTGATATCCTTGTCAGCACTTTCTACCCCAGACACTTCTAAGTCCGCACTTTTGGAATAGTTCATGGTAATGGCCCTCCTCTCAGGGTACGGCGGGTGGATTACGAGCATTCTTATTCAACGCTTTTCATATTTTGCTGTGGGTTTTGAATATTGATTTACTGAAACCAGTTTTAGATAGCACGTGAGGCCCAGTGGCGGAGCTAGGGTTAGTGCCACCCGGGGCGGGACAATATTTTTTGCCTGTCCCTTTCCCCGAATTTTTTTTCTGTAGTCCGGAAATGCCACCCCTCAATTATAAGGAAAATGGTGTCTCTGGGGCGAACAGTTACCTCCACCTCCACTTCCTACTAAGCCCTTAATTGTATATAAAGCTTTGTGATCCTTTGTTTATATATACACATAATGGAAAACGGTTTAACTTCTAAGGATTTTAATGAAAAATACAATTTATTTTCATATACATGGAGTATGTTAAAAACTTGTATCATTTTGTTTCCTTGATCAGAGTTGTGTTGTTGATGGCCCCCTCCAAAAAACCTGACCTAAGCTTTTTTCCCCCCCCGGCTTTGGGGGGAATACTGCAGGGAATTTCCACCATAGGAGTACACAGCATCTTTAGTCTTGCTAACCTAGCTATTCGGCTATTCTCAAACTGTTCGCATCGGGAGAGAAAGTGGGGGGGGGGGGGGGGAATAATCTACCGAGACATGGTAAGATTAAGGAGATCAAACTAAGGCCATACATGAGGAGACAAGATGGGCACGTAGGCTAATACGTGGGTTATTTGCGCCCCCCCCCCATTCAACCCCGTCGTTGGTTCTAGGGGGTCTTCAGACCACTTACTCAGAGTCATGCCTCGACTTGAACGCATAATGTTATCGGTTTGATTTGAAATGCTTATTTATGACTAGTTATATCTTGTGGCATTCATTGTACATGTATTACCCCTGAAAGGGGTCATTTATGTGGGACACTTTACCATAAGGATCATTAATGTGGGACACTTTACCATAAGGATCATTAATGTGGGACACTTTACCATAAGGATCTTTAATGTGGGACACGTTGCCATAGTTACCTAGCATGTTTGAATTCTGTGCTTTCACTAATGTTGACTTAGATAGCAATAGGTTCGTCCTTACTAATGTTTACTTAATAGCAATAGGTTGGTCCTTACTAATGTTTACTTAGATAGCAATAGGTTGGTCCTTACTAATGTTGACTTAGATAGCAATAGGTTCGTCCTTACTAATGTTTACTTAATAGCAATAGGTTGGTCCTTACTAATGTTGACTTAGATAGCAATAGGTTGGTCCTTACTAATGTTGACTTAGATAGCAATAGGTTGGTCCTTACTAATGTTGACTTAGATAGCAATAGGTTGGTCCTTACTAATGTTGACTTAGATAGCAATAGGTTGGTCCTTACTAATGTTGACTTAGATAGCAATAGGTTGGTCCTTACTAATGTTGACTTAGATAGCAATAGGTTGGTCCTTACTAATGTTGACTTAGATAGCAATAGGTTGGTCCTTACTAATGTTGACTTAGATAGCAATATATTGGTCCTATGCCTATACTATATATACCCCACGAGAACGAGACCCCTTCCCCCCCACCCCAAATGCCCATCACGATCAGTTACGGCTCGTTATTTTTATTTAACAAAACAGGTTAACCGTCCTTTTAGTACAATAATTAGGGATATTTAAATCTCATGCAGGGGCCTTATCCCCTCTTACACGATCGACACCAAACCAGTCCCTTACCCCAGACACCAGCCTGTTGGACGGATGTGGGGTGGGGGGGGGGGGGGAAATGTGGCCTTCCTGCTTTTCCTTCATGACCAAGATATCTATTTTAAACTCAATGGGCCCTGGGTTATGTTCAGTACAGTAGGTGGGAGACAACACGGTGAGTGTAAAAAAAATGGGGTGGGGGGTGCTAACGAAGATGAAGCATTTAGGGTCACTGAGTGCTAAGGAACTAATTTATCTTAAATATCTACTTTCTTTTCTTTCGGCGTTTCGATAAACGAAAAATTCTATACAGGACCAATCGAAGCCGCAGATGAAGTCGATTTGTACTGCACAGAAAGAAATCATGTGTGGGTGTGCAGAGAGTGAGGGGGGGGGGTGGGGGTGGGCTGATAATCAGCAGAGAAAAGCGCATTTTTCTTAAAGGAACTTCAATAAATGCTTACACAACTCAACTAACCAATATTATTATATGATGAAAACTATCGACACTTAGGAATAGCAGCTGTCGTACTTGACAACTTGTAAGAATTTAATTTTGTTAAAACATACAGACCATACAAGTCGTAAAGTGAAGCAATAATAAGATGTTTAACTAACCATAACTTAACGACCTTGAGCATTAGTATCACATCAAAAAAATAATGCAAGTCATAGAATGAAAATGTAATAGATATTGGACAATAAAGACGCTGGCTACGGCACGGATCCAAAGAACCAATGAAACCCTTACCGATAAGATGGTCCAAGTGAATATTTTCAGAAAGCGTTCCACCATCAAGACTGACTAGGCCATGCATTTTCCCCCAACGAAACCAGGCTGTCTCTGCCACCGTTGCTTGTGAGCCGACAACAGGATCTGATCAATATCCACTACACCACACCACGGCTGGAGAACAAAAATATCCTTCACGTATGAATCCTCCCACGACGGCAGCTTGGATACATCGCCTTAGTTCCTACTGTTCCACCAGAGGTCACGGCGCTAGTCTACACCACAGAGATCTTCGCCAGTGTCACTGAACACACAGTAATTTTGCAAGTGTACGGAATCAGTCCCTCCGCAGCAATTCGCTTTCTGCACTTAAAACCACGGCTTCTGAACGGGAACGACGTTCACACCCCCGGCCATAAGACAGGTCGTAGCTTCATTTCCCTTTCTGTACTCACAGGGCAAATCTGTTTCAACTGTTTCCTTGAAATTTATTTCTAGTTTATAGACAACATTGAGTGTGATTGAAGTCTTTCAGCTTTGTATTCTTAAACTCCAGCCCAAGTTAACACAGAATATCACACATCTATGTAAACGCGACCACGCATCTGGAACAATAGAGCGAATCACATCTTTGGAATTGTTGACGTCCGACAAATATGTCAAGTAAACAGTTTTAAGTTCAACAAAAAGCACAAGAGACAAATGACGCCTCCTAGTGTGAGAGGGCACACAGGCGATGAAGGCGTGTGTTTACAGCGACGAGTCTCCCCGTTTCCGCGTCCTACAACTGTATCTAAGTCTTAAGTGTCAGATATTTTCCCTACACGAAAACAAGCCACTCCGCTTGTACTGGAAAACCCGTTTCATAAACTCCCCCCCCCCCCCCCCCTTTCCCGGCCAGCCACGCCGCGGCTGGGTAAAGCAGGTAGACGCCAGCTGATCGTTTGAACCCACTGTCACTACTCCGCCTGCCGGTGTTATTAACCTACATTTGACTAGGGTCGTCAATAGAGCTAGTTAACTTAAGGGCGAGGTGTACGCCTGGCTTTACAACGGGGACAACAGGTTACATCCCGAGTAAAACGTTCATAGTAATGATCTTTTTTTTTTTAGTGCAACCAATCAATTCCTAGTTGAGGGATACACCGCCAGGCAGCAAGCAGACGTGAAACTAACTGCTCCATAGCATTTAGTGATATTTATGGTTAGGCGCGTCTGGTTAGGTGCGTCTGGTTAGGCGCGTCTGGTTAGGTGCGTCTGGTTAGGTGCGTCTGGTTAGGTGCGTCTGGTCAGGCGCGTCTGGTTAGGTGCGTCTGGTCAGGCGCGTCTGGTTAGGTGCGTCTGGTCAGGTGCGTCTGGTAAGGGGCGCCTGGTTACGGTTGTCTGGTTTAAGGACATGCGGTTAGGGATAGTAAAAACAAAATGAGGTCAAAGAGTTGTGTTGGCACAATAACATTAGACATATTTTAACGGATGCACTTTTTTGTCTACGTTTATGCGGAAGTTTTCAAGGCGAATATCTCGTAATTTATGTTATGCATTTCTCCTAGCCTCAGCAACATTGATTTATAACACATGTATATCTTGTCACCAAGATGTATTACTTTTTTTTTGCAAATACTGCTTTATACAAACGACAAAAAGAAAATTGTGCTTTACCTTATGCTCATGAACTGAAAAGCAGGAAATAAAGAAACGAAAATCGTTTGCAGCGACTGCAAAATTTCTCCTGGGGGTGGGGGGACAACTTCCATTTTGTGTGATTTCTTTGTCCCATTTAGCATCACAAATCTCCAACTTTACAATCATGACATTGTCTTCTTCTTATTATTATTGTGACTTTTAGGTGAACAAGCCTCTGTGTTGTATCTGCCAGCGTTGCTGTCTATCAAATTTCTCAAAGCCTCCAGAAAGAGAGAAATCACGAGGGTTACATTGCAAATAGTAAATGATCGATATACAGTAATAACTCGTGTATTCGCGATTAGGGGTCTCGCGAATTCACGAAATTTTCACATGACGTTTCCCTGCTTGACCTAGTTTACCTTGCCCGTCAATAACAAAGAAACGTCAGTCATTAAGTTCAAAGTTCCATTTGTAAATTGATGTTAATAAATGTGACCGTGAGCGCAAAAGAAAAGACAGCCCACGAATTAGCATAATTTAGGGGTATCATTAGACTCTGCTGCTTCTGACACAGATGCGCACTGAGCACTGTCCCATCGGCACATATTTCAACAGGCTAGATAACAAGGACCCTACTTGCCGCATTGGGGCCTGGCCCCAGAAACACTAGCGTATGGCATCTGCTCACGGAATGTCCATCACTAGAGGTTACGGGGGAGGCCAGGGCGGCGGAAGAGCCCTGCGTGGGGAAAATATTACATGACTCAGGTCAACGGATGGAGCTGGTAGCCAATGTACTAGCCGGGGTCATAAGAGAGTCATCTCAGACCTTCACCAGAATGTGTGCGTTAGTTAAAGGTAAGTATACCGTACTGTTAATGTGCGATCAGGCAATACTTTAAACTATTTTTACTTTAACCATTTATTTATTTTGCGTCCACCATTTTTTAAACTGGTAATGTATTAATCTAACTTTTAAATGGAATTAAAGTGCTTATTGGGGGGCATATTTTGGGTCATACTTAAGGGTTAAACAACCAGCACTTATTAGCATTTTTAGTGACTCGTACCAAACGTTCGCGATGCCTCCTTACCCTTGACGGGTTCTGGAACCCAACCTCGCGAATATACGAGGTATTACTGTATCTTAAACGTATGACGTTTTTCAACATTGTGTTTTGTGACACTGAAATTTCAACATTCATTCATATATTCAAATTCCCAACTCTATAGCCTTCTATGTTGTGTATAAAGTTGGTAGGCAAAGAGGCCCTATTGGTTCACGCAGACACACGCAAGCACCGCTCACGCGAAACGAAATATTATAAGGCGAGTCACGACCCACAAGGAGTCCCGGACGTTAGCACTTTTCTTAATGAAGTATAAGTAAGTAAACAAAACTATTTATGAGCGCCGAGATTACTCTACACAGCGGTGATTTCAGGGCCAAGATCGTATTGTACTTTACAAAAGTGTAACTACGCTACAGGAATGTATGTACTTCTAATCTGGAGTCTTAGGCTCACCTAATACGTCTAGTCAAGTAAAGTACATCGTGTGCCGCCGCTCAGGTCACATCTCTTCCCTGAGGCTGACGACTCTACTACTACTGCTACCAGCCTTCTCCGGCAGTCACCTCTCGTCCCCCAAAGTTCTCTTGACTAGACAGTATCGATCAGAGGAGGCTACCCTGCCCGTCCCATCCCCTTAATTTCCCACATTTCATGTCCGCAAACCCGTGCTATGAAACAGAGAACAAAAAAACACAAATGAGACCACAGAGACCTACAAAGCTGATTCATTTAACATTTATTCTCGATCGAAAATCTGTTAATCCAAATGATCACGGAAATGCAAAAGAGGTTCACATAGCTACCCATGACTAAGAAATAAAGCATCAACTTTAAACTGGAATTTAACACAGTCCTTTTTCTTTGAATGCCCTAACTCAGCGGCTCTCAGCCTGTGGGTCGCGACCCCTTTTGGCGGTCGAACGACCCTATCCCAGGGGTCGCCTAAGACCATCGGAAAACACATACACTCTACGGTTATGAAGTAGCAACGAAAATAATTGTATAGTTGGGGTCGCCACAACGTGAGGAACTGTCTTAAAGGGTTGCGGCACTAGGAAGGTTGGGAACCACAGCCCTAACTATTTAAGTGATACGGTTTTAAAAAACGCGCAACATAAGGGACACATCCGAGCCAACACACCACAAGAGAATACATGTGGAATAGTTTTCTTCTCTTCTTAAAAAGGGACGCAGAATTCAGGATAATATTTTTAATCGATTTTCATTATTATAATGGGATCTGAAGGGTCTAGACTGGTAAGGTGTACCAGTGCGCTTATCTTAAATATAGTTTGTTTTTTTATACCGAGGAAGAGAGAGAGATGGATATACACAATTTAATGTGTGCATGTTTTAGATTGGGGTGAGAAAGAGAGAGAGACGGGAGGAACATATAGAAAGAGAGAGGGAAAGGGAGAGAGATGTGGGAAAGAGACGGGGAGAGCGTAAGGGAAAGGGATAGAGAGAGGGGATAGAGAGGGAGAACGAAGGGAAAGTGGAACTAGAACATGCGTTAAGCAGTTAAAACTATAGAAAAAGATATGTACAACGACCTTTAAGTGTCATCTTTTTCATCTAACTCCAGACACTTTCAACACCGGCGGTCATGTCCTAATGCGGCGATAGCAATCTAAACAAAACACATGTCACGGATGTCCTCAAGAGTCCCATCGCCGCCCCAGGACAAATCCCAAAGAACAACACCCCCACCTCCCTTCCCAACCCTTAACTCAAATTTAAAAGTAGGGACAGGGTTTCGGGGTTGGGGGGACACTCGTACTGACTCGGCAAAAATGACACTTTTAGAAATATTGATGACACGAAACAAATATTCATTTAAATAATGTGTTTCAATTTGATACCCTTATTTGGGGTATCAACTTAAGTATCCAGGTCAAAGGGTACAAGTGTAATACATTGGTATGAAGCTTCACTTAAAAAAAACTCTTCCTAAGAAACTAAAAACGATTGTAAATTGTAGGAAAAATAAAATCACAGGAGAAAGTCACAAACTATTTTTCATATAGACTTATAAGTGTCGATGTTTAAGATATTATATTTTTTAGCCCATATATGTTAGTGACCTTTTTTTCCCGCTGACCCTAAAGACACCTAACGAAAAAGACTTAACAGCCCAAAAGAAAAAACAACAAAACATGACAATTAGTTTTCTTTGAGTATTATTTTTATTATTATTATTATTAGTGGTCTTTTATAGCGCGGTACCCCAGTCTATTATTATACACGAGTCACAGCTGATAAAGGTCAAAGTAACCTTTTAGCAAGATTGCTGGGTTTTGAATGTAAGTAAAACGCAAATTGAGTCCTAGCTAGTACGAAAACTGTGTAAAACATATGTTCTGCTCCGGTTTGTTACTTTCCAAACAGCCGCAATACAGCCATGCTGAGAAACTAAAGATGAATCAAATATAAATAAGCCGTTGCAGCTCGTGTCAGCACTCCAATCTTGGCCACATCTAAGCCGTGACGGCCCGATAACAAAGTTTACAGTCATCGTAGATAACATGGCCAAGGTCACCCTTTGGAATTCTGGACGTCTACCGCTCTAACTCACGCCCATCCCTCGCCCCCAGGATAGCCATAGCAATAGATGCAACGTTCGTTGTTTTGTTCCGTTCCCCTTTCAGGTTTTCCCCATTCCTTGTTTCGCTCATTTCCAAAAGATGCTACGCTGTATTATATATAAAGATGAATGAAACCATAACATTCTGGTGACATAATAACTGACAGAGTGGAAGCATTGATTGAATTCTCTACACTGAACACATACATTAAGGACCATTTCTCGGACGCGAGATTAATGCACAAGGGGGTTGTTTTGAATGACTCATGGCGCACTTTCTTCGTCTCATTTACAAGTGGTTGGTAGTTTCCCCACAACACAACCAAGGTCAGAAAACAGGAAGAAAAAGCCTTCCATTTCAGATCCTTGTACCTCGCCATTCTGGCGCACCCAGGTACACAGTTCACGGCTTTCCTACCACAAGTACAGTGAGATGAGTTGGAAGAGAGTGCGAGTACAAGGAGGGTCAGCGCAACAAAACCATCTGGTATTTTGTTCAATAAAGGGATTTGACATGAAGGCAAATATCCCATAAGTCATGCTTCAGTAGATTCACTGAAGCAACATGTTCATTATCGACTCCTCGGGTCACAGTGAGAGCTGAATTGAGGTCACCTTATAGCAAACAATAGCTTATCGTAATATACTCAATATTTATGTTCCCAATGTGTCGATGGCAAGCTAATAGCCCATCTCCACCCATACATTAAACACCATTTCCCTCTACACATTCGGTACATCCGATAACCCAATGATACACCCAACGTCAAGTATGGGTGGTAGATGTGACACCTGGCAAATATAAGCCTCGTTTTCGCGCATCGCTGGTCTTTGATTGATGACTTTTATTTTTTCCTCTCAGTCCTCGCTGGTTAAAGCAGAGTCCATCAGTTATAATGTTATAATATCGCTAGCTATATCCCACAGAAACAAAAAAAACTCAGGGCACAGCAAAGCTGTTGGTGGAGAGTAAAGACATTTCTCTTGCATTTGTCATCTTTTTTTAACACAGGGCTTGCGTCAGAGAGTATTTACCTCGCAGACTAATGACGTCATCCAGGGAAGGAGATCTTATTTAACTCTATAAACAAATTTAATCACGGCGTGACGGCTTATCAATTGTGATGAAATGGAATGAAGAATGGCACCAAAACCTTTCAATAAAATACTACATATAACATTGAATAACAATACTTTTCAAATACATTTTTGTTCCGGCTTTGAAAGTGGCGAAAGTATCATCTGACGATGACATCGCTAGCTGCCAGACTGACATGTCATGGTAAATAAAATAATAAGGCCGGTGACGGATAGGGGGGAGACGCGCCCTAGGCATGTTACGCAATGGGTAGAACGCAAATTGCCCAAACCATAATTCACCATGTGCAGAGCGCAACGCTTCCTTCGTCGTACATAAATTTCATGAGGAACGCATCAACTTTATTATTGTATCCCTCTAGTTGCGCAACAAGAAGACCTCCTGTCGCTCCCTTCTCTGCAAGTACCACTAATCCTCAGCTCTCCACGTATCACTAATTACAAACTGTGGTGACAATTGGGATGCGTAAAAATGAAGCAGAAAAAAAACATTTAATAATTATTTTTTTAATATTGATGGTTACAGCGGTGCGTTTTTTGTTTTGTTGTTTTTGAGGGGTTTTTTGGGTCAAAAAGGCGGAAACAAGAAGTGTCAATGGTATTGCGCATCGCCACAATAACAAATTGAGCACTGGGAGGGCGCAGTTATTCAAAGCGCTCAACTCGCCCCACCAGTCACTTCGAATAAATAATGTTAGCTAACTACATGGAATGTTTACAGAAATCGGAACCTTTTAATTCAACTTTCTATTTTGAGATCGAAACACGAATCGCTCATCTATAACCAGGGCCGGATTAAGCCATTTTAGTGCCCAAGGCACAAACCCATATGGGCTTCCCCCTTCTGCCCGGGGCCCCTGACCTTTCACTGACCGTGACCACTGGTTGTTCAATATTTTTATTATAATGCATTTTTTTATTTTCATAGTACTTGTTCCATTTTCAGTTGTTTCTGGACTTAAATTTGTTCAAAATTTTTTTTTTCTTGAGGACTTGTGGTGCCCCCAAACGCTTGGTGCCCAAGGCACGTGCCTTATTTGCCTAATGGTTAATCCAGCCCTGTCTATAACCTTCATACAGACTGATACGTATCATCTTTGCCCTAACTGATAATTTATTACCTCCCCCCCCCCACAAATCCCCCCTCTCTCTCTCGGCCAACAACTACCTTTCAACAAGCACGTAACCGCTAGGAGCCCCCCCCCCTTTTTTTACGTTTAGTTACACCTGTATAAATTTATAGTCGCCGTGAGCAGTCGAATATCTCCAATGAACTCTTCCAACACGTGGTCTAATGCAGCGTCATCATTTGTTGCAGTGCTACTAAAACCACGACCCGCGGACCAGATCCGTCCCGCCAAGCGCCCTTAACCCGACCCACCAGGCCGTCGTAAAGTTACATGTCTAGCAGCAAAAAATATGGAACCGAACGTTTATTATCTCATTAGCCTAAATTACATTTGAAATACTATCAAGTTTAATTTGATAGAAATTTTCCTTCACAATGTTCCATTGTCTCTCTCTCTCTCACCCCCACCCCAGATTTTTGTTTTCCACTTCAAATAAGATATGTGCAGTTTGCATAATATTCGTTTATTTTTTTTTCTAAATATATTCCGCCCCCTCCCCCAACAATGGTTGGGTGGATACTGATCTTAGCCCATGTTTAAAAAGTTTTGAGGACCTATGATTTACTGCGTTCACTGAGATCGCTGACGTCGTCATTCCTCATCGTGTGTCGTCTAGCTGACACCAAAGCTCGCGGCCCCCAAGGATTAAGTATTCAGCCCAATCAGCGGGATCATTAACAAAACAGATCAATCACGGCCGTGTGCACACGTCAACAACCAAGAGGCTCTGTGTCTTTCATTACTCAGCGTAGCAAACGTGGTTATTTCAACAATTCAATGGAAACTAACAACAGTCTTAAAAAGACATGATAGATTGCTGTGACAACAGATCGCTTTGATGAGTGCTGTAGAAATTCCTTCTGATCATTATAATATTCCACGCTATCTATTGGCCAACAACCAAAGTATGTCAGCTCCAGATTGACTCTGGACCTCCTATAATATAATAGATACGGTATTTTACATAAGAAGACTTTCTTATGGTGTTATTTCATTTTAACTTGTGAAATAGACAATTCCTTTTATTATTAGTGGTCAATGAGAAGTATTATGTAAGAAATTAAGAATAGATTAGATTAAACTTAAACATATTTTTTTTGGATACATTCAGTAATGATGGGTTGGAAAGTTTCAACACAAGTTTCACTGCAGTTTAGATCGAGTAAAATAGTCCAACATCCTAGATGTGTGTACATGGACCATCTAGAATTTTTGTAGCAATTTTTAAAGAGACATAAAAATGAACTCATTTGTTTTTTCAAGAATATCTCACCATTCATTTAAAATGGTAAACCCTGCGATTTTGCCTGCATCCGAGACAATTGTTCACATCCGCCAGTGCACGGGCATAATGATGATATGTTTATTCAGTAATGCTTGAGTCTCTGTGTCGTGGGGACACTGTATGGAGCACGGGCATAATGATGATGTGTTTATTCAGTAATGCTTGAGTCTCTGTGTCGTGGGGACACTGTATGGAGCATGATGATGTGTTTATTCAGTAATATGGAGGACGTTTTGGGAGTGTGTGTAAGGTGTGTGTGTGTGTGGGGGGGGCTCTGTGCTATTTTCGGGAGTCACCATATACATATATTTTAAACAATATTTTAGCACGTCTAACGAACCGCATCTAGATGTTTGCGTACCGGATACTTTAGCCACCCATTTTATAGTTAGTGAATATACACTTTCTATGACATCGACAAAAGTTCGTTTTCGTGACATCTTTTTACAAACTGTCACGGCATCTCAGACATTTGTTCACTCGTGAAGCTGGTCCTACAGGCAGAAATCTGTTGAAGTTCGATTAAGTATCTGCTGCTGACATGGTAATTGCATGGATGTATGTTACAGCTGAATCGACCTCCGACTCCGAGCGCAGTGTCTCTGTTTAAGACGTTGTATGGATCTGAGTACCGACTCGTGTGTGCTGACAACCCGATCCGTAACACTGCCATGATATGAAAGCTTTGGTATAGAAGTGGTAAGGATGTTATCAGTTTGTATCAACAATTTTTGATGCTAGTCGGGGAAAGCACAAGCTTTTAACAGCAGATACTGAACATGGGCAATACGTTTTGGAAGACACTGCACTAAATGACCAGTCTACGATCTAAAAAAACACAAAAAAAAACCCACAAAGTCTTTTAAGTGCGAACACTGGTGTGATCGAGCAGACTAATATTTAAAGAAATTAAAGTGACATAAGTCAATGATCTCTACGACGTGAGATATTACTAACTAGATTTGCTTCAAGTTTTGTTGAACACTGGTGTCAATGGTTGAATGATAAACGATCAATAAAGGGAAATGATAACACAATACATTTCCGTTTCCCTAAGTAGATCACAATAGCAATGCGTTTCCAGACAGGCTTAAGCTTAATTTACGGCAGGCTTTCAAGTGCAAAAAACACATTATTTTTTTCCTTTAGGTTCATATTAACGATACAAGCTATTTCTTCAAAGGTAGATGGATATATAGTGTTACCTTTTTTCATCAGTTTAGTAGGAGTTCTGTTTAACCAATTTCCATTAAAAAGGAAATCTGATTATCAAATAATGTTGAATTTTATTCTTAATTTTGATTGTTAGCTAAATTGGAATAGCATTAAAAATATGTTCCTTTAAATCCGGGGTGGCCAACCTTTTCAGCAGGCGGTCAAAAATTCTGAAATAAAACTTCCGGCCGGGCCACGCACCTAGTTTTTATTCCTTGTTAATTAAAGTAAACAAGCAAGCGTGCTACAGCTCCGACCACATCGTCGCTTCCCAGTAGGTGAGTTCGTGGTCAAACGCTTGCCTGGTTTAATGTCAACAAAACAAGAAATAGGTATATTTGTTTGTTTAAAGAAAATAAAACAACCGAGAATCAAATATATTTTATTATTAGACAGTTTTTTTTTTTTTTTCAAAGTGAGACATCTGAGTTTGTTTTGCAGAACTAAGTGCATCAAAATTGATCTCGACTGATGTTAGTTATTGCTACGCACAAACAGTTTTCCACATGAACATCAGTAATTCGTGTTCTCACTTGTGATTTGATGTGCTCCATACGACTAAAACGCTGCTCATGCTCATACATGTTTCCAAATAGCGAAACCACCGACAGAGCATGTTTTTAAAACGCAGGATATTTATCCTAGGCCAAATACCTTTTATGGAACTCTTCCAAACAAACTTGATGGAATTTCTCCTTTAACTGTGGATCACAAAACATTTCAATATGTTCCATTTGTAATCTTCCCGGTAATAAATTCACGTAGACTGCGAATGCACAACACATGCCATGATGTTTAAAAAAAAATCCTAAAATCGGTTTTCAAATTCGAGGTTAAAGTCAGACATCAAAGAAGCGCACTTATCCGCCGCCTCCTGTGTGACGTCTGGTTGCAATGACAATGTAGGAAAGTGAGTCAAGTTTTATGTCATCAACTGTTGTTCACAAAGACCAAGATTCCTCTGAAATGCAAAAATATGATCATACATCTTACTAATTAATTGATCTTTCCCCTGCAGACGAGTATTAACGTCATTTAGGTGGCTGGTTATATCGACCAGAAATGAAAAGTCGCAAACTCACTTTTCGTCATATAACTCTGGAATACTTACTGACTTGCTTGCAAAGAATTATTGTATTTCTTGCTGCAAATTAAACACGCTTTTCAACATTTCGGCACGGGTCAGCCATCTCTCTACCACATAAAATGTAACGTCATTATAATCTGAGTCCAAAGACTTAAGAAATTTTTGTAGCTCACGGTGATTCAACTCTTTTAATGAAGATAACTATTTGACGACCACTTTCAAGACATGGTCCACTTTGAGGGACTTCGAACATACATTTTCCTGTTGAATAATGCAATGAAAATTTAGCACTGAAGTATTACCGACTTTGGAGGCCTAGTTTTCAATCAATTTTACTTAACCTTCGTGTTTCTAACAATTGCTGGAGCACAATCCGTTGTTAAGCACGATAAGTTGTTAAAGCTGTAAGGAAAAGCGAATCAATGTCGATGTAACTGCACTGTCTCTAACAAATCTTGTGACTTAGTAGTGTCATTCAGAGGATAAAGTGCCGCAAATCTTCTGTATTTTTAAAATCGATATCAACACCCTTGATAAAAATTGCCAGTTGGGCAGTATCTTCCATATTTGTGATTTCATTTAATGCTAGAGTAGGGCAGTATCTTCCATACATGTGATTTCATATAATGCAAGAGCATAGAATATAAACTCGGATGCTTGACTTTTCAAATTATCTTCAATATGTTTTCCAATGTCGTCCACACACCTAGTACTAGTCTGACGAGACAGAGTTAATTTTGAGAAATTCTTCTTCTTTTCTCACAGAATTTCAACGACGCTCACCACCTGAATGTGTCTTCGCTTTTTTTTGCTAGTATTATGGCTACTGCATGCGATATATTTCAAATTCCTCTAAGCTATAATGTAAAAAAATATTTGCGACGATGGACTAATGATGCAATGTTCTTTTGGTGATATGTACAATGAAGTTAACATTTACGTTCTTTTGACCTAGCTGCGCGGGCCTCAACATGACTCCCGGCGGGCCGCATGTTGTCCACCCCTGCTATAAATGATAGAGATGTTATATATATTGTGTAAGACTTCCAGAAAATACCACTGGGCATGTTTTGCAGATACCAGTAAATAGATGTAAAACGAACCAACTACTGAATTTTTTTAAACACGCTCTTCTAAAACTCCTCCAAACGTTTTCTTAGGAAAAAAAAAATTTTTGTTCAAATTCTGCTAAGGTCGTTACTCCAGCCCCCACACACTTGAGCGAAGACATAGATAATAAGCTATAAGATCGGCTTGTTTACATCCAGTGGACCCGTTGGGCAGCACGCATGCGACCGGAGATTTAATTGCAAAGACCTCACAGCGTTGGCACAGGAGAGGCAACAACAAATGGCCACGCCTCTGAAAGTAATGACTTTTCTTTAATCTAAAAGCCGTTCTAATTACTAATTTAACTCCACTCCACCCCTACACCCACTTCCTGTCTCTTAACATACCTCCACTTACGTCATTTTAAGTCACACAAATCCCATAAACCACCCCTTCTCATAAAATGAACCAAAAAAAAAAAAACACACAAGAAAACAATCTTTTGCATGGGAACAGACCCAACGCGTGATTTGTGGAGGCCCCCCCCCCTGCAACTTGTGGAGGCCCCCCTGCAACTTGTGGAGGCCCCCCTGCAACTTGTGGAGCCCCCTCTGCAACTTGTGGAGGCCCCCTGCAACTTGTGGAGGCCCCCCTGCAACTTGTGGAGGCCCCCTGCAACTTGTGGAGGCCCCACTGCAACTTGTGGAATATGAATATTTCTTAACAACCGCGCTAGTTTTGGCCTCATATGAACCTTTCTTAACAACCGCACTAGTTTTGGCCTCATGAACATTTCTTGACAACCGCTCTCTATAGGTTTGGCTGCTTGTTTCCCACGCCCCTCTACCGCCCCCTACGTCTCCCCTGATTTCTATCAATTTGGTTTGTATAACAACTTATTATCGGGTATGTACACTTGAACCAATTATTTTATTTTAAGCTCTATTATTGGATAAAAGTAAATAGAGTAAAACAATTGCGTACCCTTTTTGAACCCCCTACCCCACACATTCACATTCCATAAAACCCCTTTCTTGTCACAGCACGGGCGCCTGAAATGCCGATCGTTAAAGTAAAGGTACCACGCTGGATGGTGATTCAAAATAGAAACGATATTAAAACATGAGATTTTAAACTTGATTTTTACAGGCTAAGGAAGTTCAAGGGGGAGGGGGGGATAGTAGGCCCTATACGAGAGTTGCCACCCTTAACAAATGTAAAACTTTTCATTGTCATGATAAATGTACAACTTTTCACTGTCATGATAAATGTACAACTTTTCATTGGCATAAGACAGCTCGTGTGTTAGAATTATTTTTTAGCGAGTGCCATCATAACAATTTTGTTTAGCTACTTAATGCACTTTAAAGTAATTTATTTTTAATTTTCTGTCCTCACTACAACTTTGGGACCCTTAACCACCCGATGCCCCTGTATCCGCAGCAGCAGGAGTTACGTGAGATAGAGAACAGTGGCGACTTGACAATAAACCTTGTGCGGATACAAGGCTGACAGAACTCACCAGCCAATGGAGATTCTATTTTGTGTAAGACTTGACAATAAACATTGCCCGGATACAAGGCTGACAGAACTCACCAGCAAATGGAGACAATATTTTGTTTAAATACGGCATTAATAGCCAATTAAAACTATAAAATCCCATATGCTTGACAAAGACAAGGGGCGAAAAAAATCGTCATTTACTGGTCCGGCTGGAAAAAAAGGGGGGCACAATTTTCTATATGGGTTGCTGCGGCTTCCTCACAGAGGCGTTGCAAAATATTACACAACTTTCATAATTTTATTTCCACTTTTAACCTAGCGATCGTGGTGCAAACATTAACCCACTTTAGTAACTACTTTAGTTGACGCTTAGTAACCTACATGCTTGTTAAATTCATTGTTTCCCAACCCTTCATTTTATTTTGTTTATGCATTCACTATTTCGAAGTGTACGTGTTAGGATTTAACACACGGAGCCTGGTGAAATCCTAAATTTGACGTGAAATCCTAAATTTGACGTGAAATCCTAAATTCCTAAATTTGGGAAGTCTCTTTTGAGCTTTTGAACAGAAAGTTACATCCCTACACACATACGCACAGAACAATTATTATGTGTGATTGTCTCTAAAAAAAACCTTTTAATTGGGTAAGCTGCTACTAACATTTTTCTCATCACGTCCTTAAAAATGCCAGGTAGATTTTAAAATAGAAAAACAAAAAGAAGCTTTGTCTTTATTAAATACACATGACACGGCCATACAACATATTTCTTGAGGAGTCACGTCTTACGGTTCTTTAAAAATAAAAAAAATAACATTGTTTTAGAATACTTTAAGTTAGGGGGTCTTTAAACACAAACTACAGTCAGTGATTCCCAAAGTGGTCTATATCGACCCCCCAGGGGTCGACGACAACTTGCAAGGGGTCCATGTCAGCGAGAAAAAAAATTGGGGGTCCATGAAATGAAAATGGGGGGGGGGGAGGAGGGGGGGGGGGTCAACGATAGTGGATCTCAGGTAAGCAGGTCGTGACTTCTATTTTGGCATTCAATGAATGGAATAATTCACATACACAGATTGTACCTATTTACTTGCATAATATTACATTATAATATAAAGACATATATCTTCCTACATAAATAATAAAAGTACATATGAAGTAAAAATTAAAAAAAAACTAAAACTGTTTAAGAATTATAATAAACTAGCAGGTAATATCAGATAAGCAGGGGGTCTACACAAAACTGAAAAACGTGGCAAGGGGGTCTACGAGACAAAAAAGTTTGGGGACCTCTGAACTACAGGATGGACCGGATGAGAAATGTTTCGTTGGACCAAGGGCTATAACACAGCAGCCCACTTTAGAGCCCGGGGCGGAGAGTTTGAGACCCCTGGTTCAGATTGAGCGATGCTTTATTATAATTTTCGTATTTTTTAAAACAACACTGACAATTTTAAAAACAAAATTCAAAATAAAAAATAAATAAATAAGGTCTCAGTGCCACCCTCTGAAATGTAACCTTAGAAACGTTTGACAAGACTGTATCCTTGATTACAATGAATGTAAGTTATCCGAGACAGTCTGTGCAAATGATTAGGTAAAACAATTCCCTCTTTGTGCCAATGAGGCGGCGGGAGAGTTAGCTTTGTACTGAGTACCACTTGGGAGAACATTACGGTACAACACAGCGTGGGGATGTCGGGAAAACACCAGATGAAAGGTTCCCAGACAAAATGTTGGGGCCACTGACCGGCGCAGACGCTTACCCCCCACCCCACTCCGGCTGTCCCACCACCCACACACCACCGCCTCTACACCTGCCCACGACCTTTTGAGAATTGTCGGTTCCTTGCTTTCATTAAAAAGTTTTTGGGGAACTTACGAGCCATTGCAGTATTTAACAAATACCAGTGACCACGGACAAAAACAGCTTCCTTTCGCAAACAATGAGAGAGGCCAGGAACAGATACAACTACAAGTGTGGGGAAGCAGTTTTAGCAGTGTCATGTCACTAACGGTCTCGGGGAGTCCTGGGCACGAAAGGATATGCTAGGCCAAAAAATCAACAAAGGTTGGGGGCCAGTGGCCGGGAGAGAGTGTAGGGGGCAGTGTATTGGGCTCCAATATTTTAAGAAATTGATAGATTTGGGGGGAAAAACAACACAGCTTTAGAATGATAATTTTCTAATGAAGAGACGCTGAATGGGTTGAACAAAACAATGACGAGTCTGTTTTTACTGAGAAAATCTTGAAACGCTCGGAATTAAAAAAATTAGTTGTTTTTTTTATGTATGTCTGGACTTAATGGAATCTTACAAAATTAATTAATCCGAGTTTAAAAATCCTTCTATAGCCGAATCTGAACTATGGTTTATGCTCTCAGTAAATAATAATAAAAAAATGGAACAGAAAAATAAAGTTAGACGTTCTGTTTCGAATGTCTATTGACAGTCGTAATAAACCAGAGAATAAGAATATTTAATAGCTCCGACTTGGCAAAAAAAAAAAAAAAAAAAAAAAAAGGACCGGAAGCCTCACACATGCCGACAGTCTCAGATGTACTTGTATAAGTTTAATCACGGATTAGATATTATGCAATCAGACAGTGGTTCGCAGTGTTCGCCGCGGCGCAGTGGGGAGCAGCGAAATAATACAAAATTGCATGATTTTATTTCCATTTTCAAATCAATGCATTGACTGGGACGCGACATCTAGGAACCTGGTGCAAAGCTGTGATTCAATGAGTATTCACTTTTTGGCCCAAGAATCCTCTACAAATGGTTTCTTGGTGCTGGTTTGTGTTCATTTATTTAATGCCCGTTTCATTTATTTTGATCTCAAAACAGAATTGTACGATATTCTGCAGTGCAATTGATAGACATTGACAAAGGGCTTCTTGAGAAAACACGGATTTAGCAAGGGCACCTAGAATCGAGCATATGAGCCATGAAAGGGAAAGAACAAGCGTAGTCACCAGCCAACCTAATCCCGCTCCCGTAGTTGTGTGAACTCAAGTGTTTTCTTCTTTTACAAAATATTTTCCCTTTTTTTCCCCGCCTTTGCTTTCGTCTTTGGACATCACTTCTCGCGCTGCCCTACAACTTGCGTAGGGTTTCCTTTACTTTAATGCAGTGGTCGGAAAACTACGACCCACGGATCGGGATCCGGTCCGTGGCTTCGGTTTATCTGGTTCGCCAGTATAGCTTATTAATGCTAATGAATTTTTTTTTTAACAATTCAGTATCAACATAATCAACATGTGTGTGAAATACACATTTACGCCTTTACTCACTCTAAAAATTCCAGAGGATTCGGCTTGTAATTCTTCAAAGGAAAAATGTTGTAAATTGAAATTTCGTCCCAAATGAATGTTAAAAACTGTTTAATTTGAAGTTCAAGCTAATCTGGTGAAGTGTTGATGAGGGGGTTGTGTAAATTTGCGCAAGAAAAAACAGGCCCAATCCCACGCAAGTGTGTGCAAGGTGTGTTTTCTTGCTTGAGACAACAGTATCCGGGACCTTTTGTCCGATCTGGATGCCAGTGGAAAAATTAATTAATTCAAAAGCGGCTTGATTATGTTGTTAGTGAGCGTCCATCTGAATATCAAACTGAAGTTTTTGATCTGAAATCAATAATATTAATGTTACAAGACAAATACAAAGAAAGAGAAAAAATTGACGCATAAAAGAGTCTCCATAAAAAAACAATGAATCTAAAAGTCTGTGGACGTGAATTCATTTCAGCACAATCTACTTGTGTGAGAAGACATTTTCAAAAATGAACTATGTAACTATTAGCTCCCAGCAACCTCATGAGTTGAGCACATGCAAACAATTTTGAATAGTGAGCACAAACGCCGAGCCCCCTCAGCAAAATGTCATTGTGTCGAATAGGAACTAGTTCCGTGCTTCTTACTGACGTGAAAAAATGCGATAGTGCGATGTGTTTTTTTCTTCCCGTTTATAATATTTTTTTGGAGTCTCAATAAATTTTAATGTAAATTTAGTGTCATTAAATCACACATTTCTGACTTCACGTTGAAATGTGACAAGGGTAAAAAAGCGTGTCTCGCATGTCTTAAATATGCGATTCTATAAAATAAACATTTGGATGAGCACATTTAATTTGAAAGAAATTTTTTTCTGGCTTTTTGTTTGAAATTTGCTTGTTTCGGATCGTTTTCGGACTTTATTATTTGGTGTACTTGTTAAATAAATGTTATAAAATATTAGGGGGGTTGCGGGGTCAATGGAAACATTATATAACGTTAGAAGGGTAGGTTAAAAAAAATAAATTCGGTTATATAGCATGTGCACGGCCCAATTCTTGTACGAGAAATTTACAGCATCACATATAGGAATGAATCTGTAACACAAATGTCAAAACGGTCCTACTATATGGAGCAGTAACGTGGAAAACAACAGCGAGCATTACGCAGACATTCATAAACACATGCCTTAGAAAGATCCTGAACATCAAATGATCAAATACCATCACCAACAAATATCTACTAGAAGGGACATATCAGGTGCCCATTGATGAAGATATCATAAAGAAAAGATAGATGTGGATCGGGCATACTTTCCAAAAACCCCCAGATAGCACCACCAGACAATGCCTAACATGGAATCCACGGGGAAAAAGAAAGAGAGGAAGACCTAAGAATACATGGAGACGCGAGCTAGAGACAGAGACGCAAAATATGGGATACACCTGGAAGCAATTGGAAAGGAAAGCGCAGGACCGTGATGAGTATAAAATTCTTGGTGACGGCCTATGCCCCAGACGGGGTAAAAAGGCATAAGAGAAGAAAAGAGAGACATATACGAATGAATGTCAATTTGGAATTTGCGTCTAGCCGACTCACAAAAACATCCCCGTTTACTCCAGTGGTCCGCCGACCCCGGATTACACAATAATACCCACTTGAAACCACTGGCATTCCACGCGACTAATGTGAGCTGAAGTGGAAAGAATAAAATTACTTGTTTTTTTTCCGTAAACAATAATGTCATGAGGCGAACTGTAGCCAACTAATTTCACCCAGAGTAAACAGATCCATTGCACGCTGAAAGCTATTCTAATGGGAGATTTTGTCTTCATTAACGACAACCCACACAGCTAAAACTTTCTTGATCACACCATATTCACAAATAGACCCATACATCACTGTACACAACACTTTAAGTCGACTATCAGTTCAGCAGGAGAACCGTGGCCCAAAGAGAGTGTGGGTGTTGGGGGCGGGGGGGGGGGGGGGGGGAGAGAGAGAGAAGAGATTCCATATCTATTTAAAAAAATGACATGGTGTCAATTTTTCAGGAGGGTCGCACCCAATTATAGAATGGAAAAATTAAACCATTCTAAACCATGTAGTATCTCGTTTCAATGTTTGCGAAAAAAAAAAAAAAGCAAACAAACAAACAAGGCCTACGATCGTTAAGATTAAAAAACCAAACAAATAGGTGTCTACGTCAAAGTTCGAGAAAATGGCCAGTAGACACAAACCTTAACGGTCTGCCATTATGTCAAGCAGATTAATGCATGAATAACCACAATTTTAGTATCAAGGACAGAAATTTCAAATATATAATCTACCTGTTCACGCACCACCCCCCACCCCAACCACCACACACATGGCGTAAATGAAATTATTGATTAGGACATTGAAACGGTTCCGCTTTTTTATTTATTTTTTTAAAATTTGAGGACACCTGATACAGTGCATGGATTGTATGATACAATTTTAATGCTAAGCTCTAGTCACATAGAATGTATGGTTATAGTACATTGCGACTTGTTATACAGTGTCACGCAACCATTCTAAAACTCCAATATTTACAACTACTACATCTTTCATTCAGGCAGTTGTTACCTGTCACGCCAAAAATGGGCGGGGTGTTGCTACGGAAGGCAGCTTGATACATTCCAATCAATACAGTCTATATATCGTTACCGTGTCAATAATGTATCGTTACCGTCTCTATAGTCTATGTATCGTTACCGCCTCTATGGTCTATATATTGTTACCGTCTAAATAGTTTATATATCGTTATAGTCTATATTAATATTATTATTATTAGGTGGTATATATATATATACCACCTAATAATATATATATATATATATATATATATAGCGCAGTAACCCAGCCTAGGGCTAGGCTCACTGCGCTTCACATAAAAAATTAGCAATCACAGAAACGTATACATTTAAAAACAACAGTTGATGAAAGGCTTGACCTCACCCACCTAAGTACTATCTACCCTTGCCTAGATATGGATAGCACCCAGCAGAATCGAGCGTTGTTTATCAGTCAGATGGGGGGTGAGAATGAGTCGGTATGGTGCAGTTTGAAGAGATTGGTCTTGATGGCAGTTTTGAAGACTGTGATGGTCGTTATATTGCGGATGTGAAATGGGAGAGAATTCCATTGTTTTGGGGCACAGAAAAAGAAAGATCGTTCACCATATGTTTTAGTGCTTGTTCTGGGAACAGAATGAATAGGCGTGTCGGCGGAGAAACGAAGTTTTCGAAGGTGTGAATAGACAGTAAGAAGTTCAGTAAGAGGAAGGGCAGGAACATAATATCCCCTTCCTCTTTATACAGTATTCCTCCAACCATACGATTGTTGGTGGATACATTATGTAGGAAACCTTTCTACACAGTCCCATCTTAATACAACTCCTCATGTAAGAGAGTTGATGGAGGTCTCAGAGACGTATTATTCTGTAGCTATTAACTCCTTTACTAAAGTACGTTCTGACTCACACAGCTGTACAATATAGGTCGAAAGCAGTTGTATAATTGTCACACCCCACACCATTTATGCTACACTACCCTCCCCAATCATACTGCAAGCTCAGTTACCACATTAAGTGAGCTCACGAAAGGAAATTAATGTTGAACATCTCGTATGAACAAGGAGTTGACTTCTAGTTTCTTAAGTAGTAAGCTCCACTGCAGCGCACTGATATTTGTAAAATAGGTCTGTTATCTGATGAGCTAGATAGCAAATGATCACGTAAGACGACAGATCGCTTATGTCAGTGTCCAAAATCCAAGGACAGTGACTATCTTCAAGTGTCAATTAGTCATATACGCCAAATTTACACCCCCTTTAGCATCACTACACCTTTAATCTCAGAGGCTCAACTCTAAGCAATTATCTTTTTTTAATATACAAAATTATTTATTAACAAATATTTCAAATTATTAATTTATTAATATTTGTGTTGAGTGTAACTCAGCATGCAGTGCTCATGACATCTCCTTGCTGTTAGATGTTTAAGTATCTCTACCATCTTAGTAATTACTTGCAAGATGAAGTTAAGAATCAGCACTAGGATGAAATTGCCCGATGTCTTCAAAGAGTTATTTCATTGTCTAACCAATTTTAACATTTTAAGCAGACATTATTATTATTATTTGTTGTTTTATATAGCGCGGTACCCCAGCAGGGCTAGGCCAGGGGTGGGCAAACTTGCTGTGCTGAGGGCCACATTGACATATGTAAAACTATTTGGGGGCCGCATGTATATTACGTCCAATTTTTACGTGTCGATAAACATTTCTCTATATTAAAAATCGCATTTTAGCATTACAAATACAAGACAAAAGTCAAGGACTGTTTTTAAAAAATTGAAAATTAGAAAAATGTTGATACAAAATGTAAAAACAATTATAACGGTACATGAAATTCTGTAAAATTCAACAATGTGACTTAAAAACAAAGAGTTTTTTAAAATTAATAAATGCCTCAGAGGGCCGCATAAAATCAAATGCCGGGCCGCATGCGGCCCGCGGGCCGTAGTTTGCCCACCCATGGACTAGGCTCAACGCGCTGTACATAAAAATATTAGAAAAAGAGACATAATTACATACTATTTGATAAATAGTAGGAGCACGTTCCCAATAGTAACCTTAAGTGTAAGACTTTTGAAAATACATAGGAGCACATTCCCAATAGTAACCAATAAGTGTAAGACTTTATACATAGTAGGAGCACATTCCCAATAGTTATCGATAAGTGTAAGACTTTATACATAGTAGGAGCACATTCCCTATAGTTACCGATAAGTGTAAGACTTTATACATAGTAGGAGCACATTCCCAATAGTAACCGATAAGTGTGAGACTTTATGCATAGTAGGAGCACATTCCCAATAGTAACCGATAAGTGGTAAAACTTGTTAAAACGAGCACATGGATGTTCCTTGTTATGACCTGTATAACGTATTATCACAATAGCATCTCAACAATGTCATGTTTTCCAAAAAAGCAATCAAATAAATAATAATTAAACTGTCCGAGGCCATGTGCCATGATGATCTCACCCCCGAATGCAGCACATTGAACGTCGGAGATATGATTCGAGTTGGACAGAGTAATTAGGCCATAGAATTTGAAACGAAACCGATTCCTGGGTGTGCGTGTGTGTAATAGCTCCGCCGTGTGCGTGGGCAGACAGATATATCGATTATCGGATTCATGGTTATCGATATCTGACATTTGATCCCTAAAGAAATAATTATCAAGGGAAATAAGCCCCGCACCAGCTGTTCGGAGGGGGTGTCATGCCGAATGCTAAAATACATGCGCGTGTTTAGGGAACGCTAAACGACTTTGCACTAAACTATGAATGTCATTAACCCCCCCCCCCCCCAACACAAACTGAACAGGGCACGTATGTAGCGGGCATTATAGTAGGGGGACCCTGATATCTCTCGCGATCATGCTTTTAATTAAGCTTGAACCCAATTACACCTAAATAAAACACGGGGCTATTTACGTTTGCCAAACTAGGTCAGGAGTTCTCAGTCTTGTTCAATGAACCAGTTAAAGCCTTGGTGACCCTGCATAATTTAGTTTCGAGTATAGCACACATGGCATTTTTTTTAAAGCTCCCCCATTGACCCCACAAGTTAAGGATTCCTGACTTGGATGTAACTAATTATAACCAGAGCACTGTGAAATAAAACAGGTCATTGCCTCATAACGCAATTTGGACTATGCAAGCTACCATAACCTCGAAAAAAATGTCGCTGCTTACTCCATTGTTTGTAAGGGGCACCACTCCACGTGCAAAGTAAAGGAAATTCAGACATCATTGTCCGGGGTAGGAATTTCAAATAACAATTATTTTAATCCCCGAGCTGATAGAATTGTAATACAATTTAAAAATAAAAAAAAAAATTAAAAAAAACAAAAACAACAACAAAAACAATTAATTCGAGATGGGCGTATTACAAACGTGTCATTTCATTGCAATCGTTGCATTCCAAATTTGGGAAGTTACTCATTCGAATCAAGCTTTGTATAAGATGGCGTTTTGTATATAAACTAAAGAATTTGTTCTTTCCGGAAATTCAAAGAAACGGAAATGCACAAGCTTGTGATAAATGCTATTATAAGACATTAAAACTAATAAAACAGAACACATGCAGGTCTTGTACAGAATAATTTATGATGGTGAAAAAAAAAAAGACCTTTCGACGAGGCTCAGCACAGTGTACCAAGCACAATATCGCCAGTAGTATTAGTCTGTTCAGTAAATGGTAATAAAGATTATAACATTCATTATAGTTTACTTGTGTTCTTTGTTGAGAGCTGCTGGAAAAAAAAAACGTTCTAGCTTTCTCTTTAGTCTCTACGCCCCGACTTTTAACTCTTCAGCTATTGATGTGACCAAATGAGCCCCTTGTGGGGGTTAGAGGAGATGTGATGAGCGGAGGAGATGTGATGAGCGGAGGAGATGTGATGAGCGGAGGAGATGTGATGAGCGGAGGAGATGTGATGAGCGGAGGAGATGTGATGAGCGGAGGAGATGTGATGAGCGGAGGAGATGTGATGAGCGGAGGAGATGTGATGAGCGGAGGAGATGTGATGAGCGGAGGAGATGTGATGAGCGGAGGAGACTTTGATATGTCACGAGAGCTCACTTGTAAGACACACTCGAAAATCTAATGGCAGCGGCCAAAAGTCAGTTTCACATTGACGTGCGCCGCCTCGCATGATTGTTGGTGTTGAATTACTGGGGCCCTAGCGTTGACACTTGCACCTGCTGTGGTACTCAGCCAGGGCGTGGAATAATAGCTCTCTGACAGAGAATCAAATTGTGGGAACTACAGGAGAAAGACAAATCGGTGTATGCGAAGAAGTGGGGGGAGGGGGAGACAGACAGAGAGCCCGCGAGGCAGAGAGACAGCGGGCAGACAGACAGAGAGCCCGCGAGGCAGAGAGACAGCGGGCAGACAGACAGAGAGCCCGCGAGGCAGAGAGACAGCGGGCAGACAGACAGAAAGGGAGTGAGAGTGTGGAAGAAAGAGTAAGGAAAGAGAGAGAGAGAGAAATGCTGAGAACACTGCTAAATGAAGATGCGTCGAGCGACAATGTGAGAACACAGGGAAATCAATGAAAAAGACAAAACAACGAAGCGCTTTATTTAAAATTATAAACACCAAGTTTCCCTAAGATTTCATTGGTAACTTTAGAAGCTTTTCGATGCTTTTCTGACTGCGGTTTCCCTGGCTGTCACGCGACTGATCTACACATGACTGACTGAGGTCACCGACAAATTTCCGTTAGTACCCTAATGAAATTCACTGGCAGATGAAGGCAGTTACATGACAGTTACAAGTGACCGTTAACCTGTGGCTTCTTGTCAGACTGACATCCCACAAGGTTAGGGGGGGAGGGGGGTGTGGTACTTTTCACGAGTGGTCAAATAACAACATATAAAAATGGAACATTCATCTAGACATATATAAACTTTGTTTCGGGACGTTGACAACATGTGTGTTGGGGAAGGAATAACATTCAGTTGAAACAAATACATAGCTTGGTTTCCAGAGGCTTATAGCTAAACAACGTCGAGCAAACTGGCCGCTAATCACGGCACTCTCGGTGTTTATGCTACATTATGACTGACCAGAGTCGTCGCTCGACTTAAACTAATTATAGAGGCCCCCTGCCACTTTTCGGTTTTGTGGCCATGCATTCAAAATTTAATCTTCCCCACCGCACAATTTTAAGCCCCTTAAAAATATCCGAAGCCCACGCAACATCTCTGAATATGCCGTAGGCCTATTTGGTTTGGTCCAATCCAAAGATGAGGTCATTGGTTTGCTAATACTCCGACTAAAACAACGCAGTACACTTTTTACCTAAATTTACGATGTTAATTTTTTTTTTTATAAACGACACACCCTTGTAATAAACGTTTCCCTCGATGGGGTGTGGACCCCTCCCCACCCCGGGATTTACGGCCCTGTGTCATGATCGTGTTCGGGATTCGCGGTGGCTTGGTGTTGACGGGATACATCAGTGCGATCGAAGCTAATTGACTCCCTGTATGTCCCCACAGCGTGAGCTAGTGAAACGTGACTCGATCAATTGGACCTTCATCGTGTGTGTGTGTAGGGGGGGATGGGTGGTGGTGGGGGTCTTAACAAATGACACATTCCTTTTAAGTTAAATATGTAAGTGTAGGAAGAGAGGGATGGGTTAAAAGTGTCATGCACAGAAAGACTATTTATATATATGTATCTATTTTTTTAACAAATCACAACAAACGATATTTGGATTCAAAAATTGTGTCCAAGTACGTGGTAATTATGCATCGATAGTTTCACTTTAGTCGTTAATATTGCCAGATGCTCACAGCGACTCAAACGCTCTAGACCAGTTTTATAACATGCATCTTCTAATATTTACTTCGCATTCATCTACAACAGTGGTTCTCAACCTTTCTAATGCCGCGACCCTTTAATAAGTTCCTTATGTTGTGGCGACCCCCCCAACAACAAAATTATTTTCGTTGCTACTTCATCACTGTAGAGTAAATGTGTTTTCCGATGGTCTTTGGCGACCCTTGTAAATGGGTCATTCGACCCCCAAAGTGGTTGCGACCCACAGGTTGAGAACCGCTGATCTACAACCTTTGACACATTTATAATCGCATTTTATCCTTTTCCGTTAACAGACCCTAAACTATTTGCCTAAAACATTCACACAAAATGATTTCGCGTCAACTCTAAAATCCCACAAAGCATAAGTATCCAGGAGCCACAATCCGTCACTGTAATGCCATATGTAATAGCAGAAGTCTCTTTTTGGAAACTCAAATATTGTGTAGAGAAGCGGTTCTCAGCCTGTGGGTCGCGACCCCTTTGGAGGTCGAACTAAAATTTACCCGAGGTCGCCTAAGACCATCGGAAAACACATATACTCTACAGTTATGAAGTAGCAATGAAAATAATTTCGTGGCTGGGGGTCGCCACAACATGAAAAACTGTATTAAAGGGTCGCGGTATTAGGAAGGTTGAGAGGCACTGGTGTAGAACTTGCATTATTGCTACGAATACCGCAACACTTTATAAAAATTAGAGGTTTGGCCTGGGACAGGTGCATAAAGCAGGGCGGGGCGACAAGGATACATATATATCGTGATTAAAGCAAAGCCTCTTCTATCACTGATATATCATTTAAACTGGATGCTGGAGAGAAAGAACAAAGAGAGAGAGAGGGGAGAGGGAGAGAGAGAGAGAGGGAGATAAAGAAGAAGGGAAGAGAGGGGTGGAATTGAGAAGGGGGTGGTAGTGGTTGAGCAGGACACGGGCCAACCAGACACGGTGAACTAAAGCCAGTAAACCTCCACCCCTCGGGCAACCACATACAGTGATGCAGATCATGAGACGTCCGCTAAAAGTTTAGCAAAAAATATTGTTTCGTTTCTGTTGTGTTGCACAGATGCAAGGATGGGTGATCGTGCGATTTGCTTTTTGTAAGAGATCTCTAGTATATATGGTCACATACCAAACCAAATGACCCTTAGGGATAGTTTAACAAGCTTGACTTAGTTCCAGGTTTATCCCAGCCCCTATCCCTCTGGCCTTCTTCTCTTACTCGTGGGTTCCTTTATAAGGAATATGACAATACCACTATCACTAAACTTACTATACTACAGCTAAAATAACTATACTAGCACGAAACTGGCTACATAACCACTAAAATGACTTAACTAACACTACAATGTCCTGGAACAAGGGAGCATATTCTCCCCCCCCCCTCTCATTTGTTTGTCTTCCCTCTAGCGCAGTGGTTCTCAGCATGTGGGTCACGACCCCTTGGGGGGGGGGGTCGAACTACCCTTTCGCAGGGGTCGCATAAAACCATCAGAAAACACACATTCTCTACAGTTATGAAGTTGCAACGAAAATAATTTTGTGGTTGAGGGTCGCCACAACATGAAGAACTGTATAAAAGGGTCGAGGCTTTAGGAAGGTTGAGAACCACTGCTCTAGCGGCCTAGCCATTCATAAGCACGGGGCGATTGATGGTTCTACAAAAATAAGGAACTAAAACAACAGCACGGCTGACAAACACGGTGGTTGTTTCCGAAACGAAACAAAACGAAGAAGAAGAAATGCCAGAGATGAAGCCCTATATCGCCGTGCTCAACATCTGAGAGAAATTACGGTCCGTGCATTGGCAAGTTCAGCGTGGTCTCCCCTGGGGTTCGTGTCAACATAATTTTGACAAGAGCCAGGAAGGAAAACTACAAAGACATCTAGAAAGTTATGGCAGAGTGTTATCTGCCCGACAGAATAATCTCTTCTACTCTGATTCGTCGTTCGCCTTTAATTTATAAAACTTCAGTATCTATAAATTATAAAACTTAAAGAATGAGGTATTTGTGGGTTGGTTTTTTTTCAGGAAATAATTGTTTGAGAATTAGGTGATTTTTAAAAAAAAGAACATATTCGCATTGAAAAAAAAAATCCACAAAATGAGATTTATGTTTTGAAAAAGCACAAGAAATTGTAGACAATAATTACTGCCAATAGCTAGGTAGATCTACATTATAAAATAATATAGGCTAGTGATGCGGCACGGAATCGATCCTTTCAAAGGTACTTAGCAACGTATACACGAACACGATGATTTACAAATCGTACTTCAAAATCATTGTGAGTAATCAAGAGAAAGATCTGAAACAAAACAATAGCTCTTAAACATTTGAACAAACGTCTCAATCTGCTCCAAATATTATTCATTAAGTTTCATATATCAGACAAAGAGTCCAAAGCCGTTTTCACGAGGGTTGCAGCCGTGACACGAAAAGGGCCATTTTTATATTTACCCGCTAGTAAATTTCAATCGATGTTTAAGACATATGATTTTGAGCGCCAATATTTGGCGTTTAATCCATATTTTCAGCGCGTGACAGTCCGGCGAGTGAGAGAGTATCTTATTAGCAAGCACAAAAGAAATGAGCACACGTGCTCCACGGAGGCAGACAAAGAGAGGTCAGACAGTGACGTTGATGTCTCGTCAATAACGCTGTATTGACTCATTCACACTCGGTTAGCTGCACAGTCAGTCTGCAGCATTGTCAACAAATTAAGCCCACAGATCGTATACCAAACCAATGTCTGACATTCGTCATTTATCCAGAGATGAAACGACTTGCCTCCAATATGTCAAAGTAGATTTAGTTTCTCCAACACAGAGGTTAGGAATCATGGAGTTGAACTTTCATTTTTTCTTAGTCTAGCACGTTTGGTTTCCGAGAAATATGATGCAAAAATATGTTGACGTCATTCGTCAGTGCATATCATAGTGTAAGACTAAGTGGCCAACCCACGGCCCGCATGCAGCCCGCCACGTCAAATATTGCCGCCAGGTGCAAATGCCTGATTTATCACAATAAACGTATTCAATTAATTGACAAAGTAATCGATTGTTAAAAGATAAGAGTGACAAAAGATAAAATGACACCATAATAGTTTAGTTCATCTCTGTTCTGTTTTTTACCATTTCATTGTGTGTATTACGAACAGATCAACATTTCATTCTATATAGCATTTAGTGGCTGGTTATTTTAATCTTTTGTTGTAAGGTGTAATGACATGCGGCCCGCGAAACAGTTTACTCGCTATCAAAGCGGCCCACAAAACCTCTTGGGTTGGTCACCCCTGGTGTGGGATGACAACAGCGTCGTGACATGAAATCCAGGCACACATTTATTGATTCCTGGATTAAAGATTATTTTGTCATTGACGGTGTTTATTCGCATGATAATGATGAACTTAATAAATGAATGAATTGAATGAACCTAAGGTTCCCTTATTTATTAAAAATAATAATAATAACTAATGGAATTGTAACATGCTCTAGAATTTTCACCCACAATACTATTCACCCTTGCCAGACATGATAATGATAAATCAAAATAAATGTCACAAATGAATGAACTGAATAAACCTAGGGCTCCCACATTTTTATTTTTGTAAACATTTGAACAAAAATAATAATATAAATCTCCCCTTTCCCTTAGATGTTGTTTTTTCCCCACAAAACTACTAATCTTTGCCTAAGGCTAATTGAAATGTTATTTTTGGACATATTGGACAAGTAGCTCATCGTCAGAGGATTTGTCATAAATCATATGATGACAGAAAGTTGTCGAGCAATAATGAATATAGGATTGCTGGTCGACAGACCGACAGAGCGTCAGTCAGAGTTCTGGTAGCCTTCTAATCACTTTCGCCCGAAACCGAAACTTCGCCGAAAATGATCAAACGGCAACTTTCAACGCCGAAACCGAAACTCGGCCAGCCTCTATCGAGCAGCAATCGATCAGTTTGATCAAGCGACATCTCATAAGAAGCCAAACAAGTTTTTTAAGAACAAGAAACCCATGGAACTTGTGCCCACACATTGCTATACCAATGTTCATTACACTTGTCTCAATAAAAGAACAGTTTATTAGATAGTTAATATTATTTAAGCATGTAATCATTGATAGAAATATAGTTAATATCTGTAATGCGAACAATGTGAATAGAAAGTGAAAGGATAGATGTTTAAAGTGTTGGGTCATGTTTCAGCGGCGTGAAGGAGATCGCGGTCGCTGCGAAAAACAAAATTCAACAGTATTTTTACAGGTTCCCAGGTGGGTCCATTTCAATAATAAAAGTGCTGCCAGGGAATTTAAACCTAAACCCACCGTGAGTAACGCCCCCCCCCCCCGGGTTATGTTTAGCAGGGTTATGTCCACACGGAAAAGCCCCGAGTTGTGAGCTGAATTAGCTGGAATCCATCAGGTGAAAAGCTGATCTGTTCGATACAGAGTGTGTACAAGTGTGTGGACAGTCACCTATAAATTGTAAGACATACAGAGTGTGTACAAGTGTGTGGACAGTCACCTATAAATTGTAAGACATACAGAGTGTGTACAAGTGTGTGGACAGTCACCTATAAATTGTAAGACATACAGAGTGTGTACAAGTGTGTGGACAGTCACCTATAAATTGTAAGACATACAGAGTGTGTACAAGTGTGTGGACAGTCACCTATAAATTGTAAGACATACAGAGTGTGTACAAGTGTGTGGGCAGTCACCTATAAATTGTAAGACATACAGAGTGTGTACAAGTGTGTGGACAGTCACCTATAAATTGTAAGACATACAGAGTGTGTACAAGTGTGTGGACAGTCACCTATAAATTGTAAGACATACAGAGTGTGTACAAGTGTGTGGACAGTCACCTTTAAAATGTAACATTCACTTTGTCAGCATGGCCTGCAAAAACCTCAAATACTGCTGACCTGTTTGTAGATTTAGTATTGGGGAAATAATTCAGTGCATATGTCTTACGTGAACCACTTGCTGTCGTTAATCCACATGACTTTGACAAGGCCTAGCAATGACAATTCTGGAATCCAGTATGAATTGACAGATCATATCAGTTCATGTCATGCCTGTTATGGCACCGACAAAAGGCGCACATTACTTGATGCCCCCCCCCCCCTTTTTACGCCCTGCACTCAAAACGTGCACGTGGGGTACGCTCAACGAAATTGATGTGATTGGATGAGAGAAAGGGGGGACAACCGGACCAAGTCCGAGGGCTTGCGGAGGGCATGGTAAGGGATAATGGAGGGGGCGATAATGAGAACTGATACAATTTTGACATGTTAGAACACGTTATTGGAGATAGAGACAAACACGGCACATGGACGTGGCTGTGTGGACAAGGTAAATGTTGAAATACCCCAATATGATGGGTTAGACAGATGGTGGGCGTATTGCGCTTTAACTCCTTAAAAATGAGATTATACTTTAACACAACCTACGTGTTTTGAAAGACACGACGTAGCTATAAAATAGAACAACAACACGCGACTTAAAAGAAGTGCTACGTGTATCTGTTTAGAACACGTTCAATTAGTTCAATGTCTCTATGTACTTACATTCAGGTTCATGACTAGAAGATGTGAGTTTTACAAGACGTAGTGAATAAATTAGTTTTACGTAGCTTATGGAACACGTTAGTTTTACATGGCGTAGGAGGACAATGTGTCATATATTATAACGAATGACTGGTTTTAACCAGGGGTGGCCCCGAGTAGGATATGATCCTCAATAACAAATCCACGTCCCCTTCCACAGCCCGGTTGAAGCAACAGTAGTGGACGGAGACCTGGTTTGTCAAGCTATTTTACCTCATTAACATACTGACGCCTATGAACATGTAACAAACTAGATAAGTTCATGACGCACACAAACATGTAACTTCCAGGCACTTAAAGCTTACAAACGCAGAAGTTAATTTGCTTTATATAGAGAACCTATCCAAATGCGAGGCTTACAACCTTTTTCGAACACATTACAGCCGCTGAAACAATTGATTATTTCCGTTTCTTCCTTGCATTTTTAATATCAAGGGAGAGAGGGAGTTTATATTTTGTCTGGCAGACATCGTTACGTCTCCATGAGGGCGAACGGTTGGGTAAGTTGAACAATGCCATACATATGTAGGTTGTTGAAGTAGACACTTATATTGTGTATATTGATTGAATACAACAACATGGTGAAACGCCATGCTCAATCTTATTATAAAACACCTTTAAACTACTTTTCACACTATTTCGACAACTAGTCTTTTTTACATTGAAGGTCTGATCAACGGATCAGCCGTGACTGCAATAATGACTTCCAATCCGTGGGCGATGTCATAACTATAGTATTATATCAATACAATGAAAGCTTTGTCAGATCTAGCCGGCACGGCACAGCTTATTTATAATATAAAGCTTTTCATTATGCATGTACTGTTACCGGAAATGGACGCAATGGGTTTTAATATCAGGGGTGACAATGAGAGTCAAACGGAACAACTCATTTGTTGAGTATGGAAAGTTTGCAGACATGCATAGATGGCATTGGCGATGTGGCGCACTGGAGTGGACATTTGTCAAAGTGTGTGCTACATTATCACAGATGAGATTCATTTGCACCAGGTTGGTATTTAACCAATTGGGTTATTGGCATGATGACAAGCGGGTCCTTGTCGGGGATTTGAACGGTCCATTGAAAACGCGGGGTGAAATGGTGGTACAAAACCCTTTTGAATGTCAATGATCTATGAAATGGCCCCTCACTATGTGCACCTGGTCATAGTGACACAGGAGACCAACAATCTAAGTTACATGCAGGGCTCCCAGAAGATAATTATATGAGAATCAGAAAAACAAATTGACATTAGCTTTCTATTTAGTTGTTCTTTTAAAAAAAATATTATACATCTTTTACAAGCGCATATTATTAAGCTCTGTAAAAAAACAAATCAAACAAAGGTCAAGTAATTATTGCAGTTAAAAAAAAGATTCCCTTCTGGTAAGTTATAGTGACAGTATTCTTACAACTAGTTAAAACCAGTACAACTGTTATTACAGGCCATCTATTATAGTTAATAATCACAACACTATGAAAACTATTAAGACAGTGTTCAACAATACAAGAAGTCCAAAGAACTGAGCATGGATCCAATTGCTGCAGAATTGCTGTATGGAGGCCTCTACCACTGGAAAGGGATTTTGCAGGTAATTTAAAAAAAAGGGGGGGGGGGGGTGAAACCTCTAATAGGGGAAAAAAACTTATGATTATAAGACCAATAAAAAGACAATGGCAGCAGTCAGTGAGACCAGCGTTATGATAGCAACAATAGTTTCAGTCCGTTTATTGCGACAACTCTATTTACAATTGAATGTGAAAAAGCGACACTTTTCAGAATTCGCCAAGCTGGTGACGGTTCTTCGGTTCATTGTTTCAGTTCATATCCTTTTTATCCATACAAGAAAACAACTGGATAATTCATTCAAATGTGGAGCGTAGATGAAGATGAAAGGTAAAGCCAACTCTATAACAAGGCGTGAATAGCGAGCAGGCGTGAATAGCGAGCAGGCGTGAGATCTGTACGATCGATAAGATTTGGCAATGAGTACCGTGGCAGCGCACGTGGGGAGACGAGTGGAAAAAAACAGTGAGAGGCGAGAGCAGTGCTTTTTCTTTGTGAACGACTTCTCTATATTTATAATCCTCTTTATTTATGGCAGTCATTTACAATTCAAACTAAGATGGGTATTTTGCTGTAAGCCTACAGAGTCTGCTGGAAGCAATTTAGGGCTGAGCCATAAAAAGTCATGAATACCGGGAAACATAATTTAAAATGCAGGAAATAAAGGACATGTGATCATCCAGTCCATTTCTGACTTCCCGTTGAAAAAATACCCCGCATCTCGCCATAGTTCATGGTAATTTTTTTATACGCACACTAAATACGCTTCAGCAGTGGCTCCCAAACTTTTTGACCCGAAGATCCTTTTAAATATTAATTTTCTACGGGGTAGCTCTTTAGTTATGCCCTTTTTCTTACAAGTTAAAGGTGTTATTTTATTTCCCGGAGCGGCCGCGGAGCCCCCGAGAAGTTTACGCGGAGCTCTTAGGATTCCGCCCAGCACAGGTTGGGAACCACAGATTGCAATTTGTGACAGAAATGTCAAAAATGTTTTTTGTCTGTGAAATCATCAATATGTCATATCCCCCCCCCCCACCCCCACCCCCCAGAAAAAAAAATCAGTTTCAGCTTTCCGGTGTAAGAGCGGCCCATATGTTTGATAGCATCTGTCAAAGCTCAGACTTAATGCAATGCTAATTGCTAACTTGTAGCACGTCGGGCTGAGGGTGGGGGGTGGGGTGGAGAATGATCACGTTGCAAGGCAGACTGCTCAGTTCAAGTCATTATTTCAGAACTTGAGATCAGTCCCCAAACTGAACAATTGAAAGTTGAGGAGAGTGACACTTTTAAAGTAAGATATAGTTTTGTCCTAATTTAAAGACATTTTTGTAAGTACAATATAACTCTGTCCTTGTGAGGACACTTGTGAGGAGACTTTTGAAAAGATACTATACTTTTGTCCGCAACCTTATTTTTTCTCCACTATTGGTTGCAAATGAATTAGTAAGGGCTATGAGAAATGCGATTAACATCGGTTGTCCGTTGATTAAATTTGAACATATAGTACAAGTGCCCAAAGGCGTACCGAGTACAAAAGGCACCAAAGGCAAGAGCTAAGACTTCGCACGTATCGAGATTGAAAATAAAAACTCTTTTTTATATTTAAGACGTACCCGCTGTGCTATACAAGGATCGCAGAGTGCGCAGATTAGTGTGCGCTATTTTAGCTTATATTGAATACAGGTTAACTAACTGATAGCACAAACTAATTTTATTTAAAGTCTAAAAGTTATTGGTCCTGTTAGCCAATTTTGCGCACCCCAATTTTAGGTTGCGCCCACGGTACATATCATGTCTTTCGACACCCTCGTTAAGCCTCTGCCAGTGCCCCCTCCCTGGAAAAAATATCTTTCAATGGTGGGATATTTTTCCTTGGACAAAGTTTTAGTCACACTAGAATCATTTCCGTTATGTAGTGCAGTGAGATTTTGGGTGAAAAAATACTCGGAAATAATGGTATATCCATCGTCAACGTTTACTTTTAATTCCTGTATGGCATTATGGATCACATAATTATTTCATTGACCCCCATTTACTTCAAAGATCAAGGCACTGTATTTAAATAACACCACACTTTCCTTCTCAGATCAACAATCATGGTTCACAGCCTACAATTGCTTCCGATTTGTTTTGAGACCCGGTTGAAATGAGATGAGAACCGGTTAAAGGAAAAAGCAAAGATATTACCCAAAAAAAAAAAAATCTGACACTGTCAGGACATTTCTTACCTTCTTCTTGCTTGGGCGACTTTGGGGCTGCCATGACTGATCCCTCCCCAGTTACTAAGAAGTTAAAATCTGGGGATATCTCCACAACACTATCTCCTCTGTGGGCATCCAAGGGACTGGTCGGGGTCAGGCTCATGAGACCAACAACAGAACTTTCTAGTCTAACTAAACTTTGGTGGCCTTCAATGTTTGGCACTGTGTTGTCGCCAGGACCACCCCCGGGTCCAGGGCAGAGGTTCTCACCACATGCTGTCACTGTGGTAGCAGTAGATGAAGTACTGCTACATCCGGGAAATACAAACACGGGGGTTCTCAAACTGTCACATGAATCAACTGTTACAGCACCATTGACAGTACACTCCTGATGATTATTAACACAGCTCTTGCGTTTTTCTATATATGCAGGGTTGAAGTTAAAACAGCTTTCAATTTTCTCCGCCGATCTTCGTTTCCTAGATATATCGGACAGCATATTCGGTGTCGCTAGCTTGAAATGGCTTTTTTCCTTGGACTGTAAGTCAACTGTAGTTTGAACGTGTTTTGTATAACGTGTCGTCCTAGTGCAGTTTTCACCTGAAGAGTTGACAAAACCATTCAAAATCTCCACTTCCTTTGAGTGCATTCGCTGGTGAGAGTTTGTATTGGAGAGTACATCAGCTGGAGTATGAGCATTGAATCTATTGTTGCATTTCATTGTTGGGTAGGGGCTGTTGCATGAAGGCTCAATGATGATGACGTCATTGTCCAGCAATGAAGCGTCGCCTTGACTGCAGCATGGAGGGATGGTTAGGTGACTAGCAGCAAACGTGTTTTCCATAGGGTTTGTGTGCCTCGAGTTACTGTCGCGAGGAAAACTATTTAATGTTACATGGTTGTAAAAATGACTATCTGTCTTTTCCACGTGAGATACACGTTCTAACTGCCGTCTCCGTTGAACGCTCTGGTGCAGGGATGCCATAGAACAAAGTACATCTTTCTGCAGGTAATTCCTATCAGGCGACTCAGTCTTTGCTTGCAGGTAACGACTCTGATAAGAGTAGACAGCGGGTATGTGGCCTCCATACGATAAAGTCATACTTGCACTTGATTGTGTTGCAGCCATGTGAATACTTTGCATCATGGTTGTTGCCATTCCCGAGTTCCTCTCATGTATTCGGTCATGGCCCTCACAGTCCAGGAGCGTGGTGGGACGGAACTGTTTCTTTGTGAAACCTCCTAGAAAGTTTCGGTGATCTATAGATAAGCCGGAGAAGCTCGCCCCCAGCCTTGTAGACGCCAACGAGGCTGGTGCCATCGCAGGGGGTGATGACACATCCCCGAAAAAAGCCGGATACAAATTGACCCCTGACATCGGGTGCTGAATCCCTGGGAAATTGTTCGCTTCATTTTCAGGCGTGCTGGATGTCGAAGAGTCGTAGTTGGAGGAGCCTTCCTCATACACGCTATCCGGGGTCGGCAAGTCGGGGACGCCGAAACAGCCATCAACTCCATAGTTTCCGTGATAGTAAATATAGCTGGCATTGCTGGCCTCCATGGCTTAAAAACTCTGCACACAGCGAGTATAAGAGGTGCTCAAAATCGTGCAGATCGGTTTCGTGTATGTGATATAAACACACATTTAAACAGACTTCAAATATTTATATAGTCGTAGAGCGGCGTGATATGAAGTGATCCTTTTTCAAATAGGCTTTGTGGTTCTTTATAGAAATATTTTAAATATTTGATTCCTCTGCTCGGCGATTTATGATAACCTTGAATGTGCCCATTTGATTATGTATCTGTACTTATGTCAAAATGTATAGATCACAGAAATAGTGTAGTGTAGTTGGGATTCTATGAAATCAAGCTTAGGTGGACACATGAAGTTATCTGACAATCACAAATCGGATTTTGAGAAAACGACGGATAGTGTCCTTTGCAATACTGGAATGCTGACCCGATTTTCTCCGCTCCGCCAATTTTTTTTCCCTCCCCTTGGATCGTAGAGATGTAAATCCAGTTTATACAGCCTTGACTTTTAAGCGTGCCCCTCTGTTGAGCTGAGAGCAGTGTCGCGTCGTATCGCTTCACCTTGGCAAAGTCGATCAGATTCTGTCAAAGTCAAGCAGTGCGCTAGGTTCGACACACAAATGGCGATGACTAGGTCGTTTAACGGGCTACTTAAAACTAAAGGGGCCTCCTAAGCTGCTGGGCCTATGTTTTAAACCATTCACCTGTATCGCGCAATGTCCACGGCGGTGGGTGGCCAGCACTAAAGAAAAGGCCTGGGTAAACTTGGTGCGTTTAGTTACGGGGGTCCAAAGGTGACCTGAGTTTGTAAAAACACGTCTCCGGGTTTTATTGTCCAAGTGAGCGACTCTGTGGGCTACAGTTAACGGGACGTGATGATAGTCACCCGTTGTTGGTCTGTTTTGTTGGCTTGGTTTTTACCTACATACTAATATTTATAACAGGACGTGATGGTAGTCACCCGTTGTTGGTCTGTTTCGTTGTTTAGTTTTTACCTAGAGACTTATTTTGTCAGCTTCGCATTGATAAAATAAACACCTATTCGATGGCAAGTCTATGGACCTTGCTCTGAAATAACAACCCTCCTGTCATTAGCATTTGTCATTTAAATTATTACTATTTAGATTATAGTATTCAGTAGCCTATTGATTAGCATTATGAATATTTAAAATACATGTTCTCTGCAGTACGTATTTAGATTAGAACGCGGCACACCAAAGTCATACACGGTAAAAAGAAAAAAAAAGAAAGCGATGTACATCGGATATAGGTGATAATTTACTATAATAACAAGGTACCAAGGAGTGAAAATATATATTAAAGTATTTTTGCGTGACACCAGATCTATCATCTCTATGAGAGAACACTATTTAATTATTGATCAAAGTAGGAATAAGAATGTTGATACTTGAAAGCGTTTGTCTGAAAGAATTAATGGTCTTGTTTCAAATGTACTAATCAACAATATACTTATCTCTACCAATACCAAAGTATTCGCACACAGTCATAACTTCTGATCTATATGATATGCTAGACTAAAGTCGACATCATTTTTGAGTTGATATGCTTAATGGGTTAGAAATCAACTCTTTAAAAAAACAACAACAAAAAAAAACTTCACGATAACCAAAGGTGTAAAATGAACCATAAAACCGCTTAAAACAATAGAATGTGCATATCACCCAGTGCAATGGTGTCTGTCTGTGAGAAATCCTTTAGTATTTAGTTACTAAAACAGTAGGCATTGTTTAAAATGGTGGGGGAAAACAAGGTCTTTCCAAAAATCCTTCACGTTCTGGTACAAAACGTGTTTCTTATTACAGTTCCTCGGAAATGTTATTGAGATGCAACAACACTAATCAAGAACACAAATGGCTTCTTGTTTATGAATTGTCAGAAAAAGTCAAATAAAATATAAAGGCCTACAAATGCTACGCGTAGTTATAGCACTGTTGAATACGCCGTTCCACCTCGGCATGTAGTAGTCCTCACAGTTGAACAACAATATATTGCGCATTAATTAGAGGATGTTTCAAATAAAAATAACATTATGTTTGAAATTAAAACGTGCAATGCTCACCTCCTTGCAATGCCCACCCCCTTATATTAGGGCTAATTAACAAACAAAAAAGAAGCAACAAAAAACTTGCTGGCTGCAGATCTGAAGGCCAGTCAGGGCAAGCGGAAAAACAACACATGGCGCACAGAGGCCTTTATTTGAATGGGAGCCGACACTCGCTGGTTTCACACATTTCAGCTTGGAACTATAACGGAACACTGCGGATAAGTCAAAACATTATCATCGACACCACAGATAAGTCATTAAAATCAGCGATACAGATAAGTCGCACCTTTACAAACAACGCTACAGATAAGTCGCACCACTGCATCCATCAATAAAAGTCAGGCGATACTCTAGTTGAAAAGATGAAGTAATAAACAAGCTTGGTAACCATTTAAAGTAGACTACTTGAAGATTTCAAACACAGGTTCCCAAGTATATTTACCGCTCCCCCCCCCCCCCCAAATAAATTTGCCAACGTTAAAAACGTCATTTTCTAATGCAACATCAGGACACTCGGGGAAAACTAGACTGGCTCGACACAGCTAGTTGTTATCAACAGCTGAACAAATACAAATAAGACAAAACGCTTCGCTATAGAGCTGGAAACTGTACAGTTTGAGAGGAGACTCACGTTAGCATGAAGGAAAGAAAAGAGTTTTAGCTTGAAGGTGGCTAACTCCTGTCTTGACTGAACACAGCGTCCAGTCCAGTGAGATAAATTCATTTTATTTTTTTATTTTCTGGTTTTCTTGTTCCCTGAGAAAAAGAGGCTTTTCGGTCGCCACTTTCCTAGTTCTGTTTCTTTCTTTTTTTTTTACTTCATCTGAGAGTTTCCACCTATCATGCGCTGCTTACATCCATGTATTCAACAAAGCGATTCCCAATTGTAATCGCCACATAAAGACCACATCCACACGTCTGCCGTGATGTATTTGACCGTGCGGTAACATCTGCGACCTCCGTAGATAAATTAAACGCCGGCTGGAGTTATCGTGCGAGGAATGAGTTAACCCCCCCCCCCTCTCGTTTCCCGTTGACAGAGGATTTACAGCGACGTTTACAACATCCACACTACGACAGAAGGATTTGTCTTTTTCGGAATTAGGCTACTGCGCCGTTGAAGGGAAAATTGATGCAACTAGACGTGTGGCTGGGAGTAGTTCCAGAGGGTCTGCTATTATCGAACAAGGACTGCAGTCATCAAATAATGCCACAACATGTTGATGTGTTCACTTATAATGACAGGCATGGCTAGTCAGGCAATGACGGATTCAGACAGAAAAAAGACCGGAAATAGTCGAGAGGGGGGCACCTTTAGTAATAAACAGCCGGAGGGGGGCACCTTTAGTAATGACAGCAGGATTTCGGTAGGGTGGGGGGGGATATGTTGTGTGGTTGAAAAGATGACCCTCCCTTTGTATCTTGACAAGCGACACACTATCACAATGTCAAGTGTTCGCTCTGGCCATATCACTCCATACTGACGTTGCTCTCTACCAGTTGTTCTCTCTGCTATGACATTTTCGCAGGGAGGAAAATGAATGTTAAAATACGCCTTCGATTTAACAAAGTGTATAACAATGTTTGTTACGAATGGCTAAGCGTCCAGTTGTAATGTCTTTTGGTTAGGATAAGTTATAAAGAAAAGTGGTGAACGATAACAGGATGAATTATATAGAAGAAAAAAAGGATCTAAGTGATCCAAGTCATTCGTGCCCAGTAGTATTTTAATGTCATTACGACCGCACAGTCTTAACCGTTGTTGGGTGTCGTCAGATAATAAAGCTAACTAAATCGAAAAATCTAACTCCAAAAGCGTTCTAAGTTCACGGCTAGCAACTGTGGCACAGAACGGTTCGTGTTTTTTCGTCCTAATTATAGCCCGAGGCAAAGACGCTCAATATATCAGTTTTCGTTAACAATATAACGAAATATTCATTTTAGGATATAGAATATCACGGCTTCCCTATGACATAGTATATCCCGGCTTCCCTCTGACATAGTATATCCCGGCTTCCATATGACATAGTATATCCCGGCTTCCCTATGACATAGTATATCACGGCTTTCCTATGACATAGTATATCCCGGCTTTCCTATGACATAGTATATCCCGGCTTCCATATGACATAGTATATCACGGCTTCCCTATGACATAGTATATCCCGGCTTCCCTATGACATAGTATATCCCGGCTTTCCTATGACATAGTATATCCCGGCTTTCCTATGACATAGTATATCCCGGCTTCCATATGACATAGTATATCACGGCTTCCCTATGACATAGTATATCACGGCTTCCCTATGACATAGTATATCCCGGCTTCCCTATGACATAGTATATCCCGGCTTCCCTATGACATAGTATATCACGGCTTTCTTATGACATAGTATATCCCGGCTTCCCTATGACATAGTATATCCCGGCTTCCCTATGACATAGTATATCCCGGCTTCCCTATGACATAGTATATCCCGGCTTCCCTATGACATAGTATATCACGGCTTTCTTATGACATAGTATATCCCGGCTTCCCTATGACATAGTATATCCCGGCTTTCCTATGACATAGTATATCCCGGCTTCCCTATGACATAGTATATCCCGGCTTCCCTATGACATAGTATATCCCGGCTTCCCTATGACATAGTATATCCCGGCTTCTCTATGACATAGTATATCACGGCTTTCCTATGACATAGTATATCCCGGCTTCCCTATGACATAGTATATCCCGGCTTTCCTATGACATAGTATATCCCGGCTTCCCTATGACATAGTATATCCCGGCTTCCCTATGACATAGTATATCCCGGCTTCCCTATGACATAGTATATCCCGGCTTCCCTATGACATATTACATCACGGATTTCCCATAACATAGTATATCACGGGGTTTCTATGACATTGTACATATCGTTTTTTTTAGAGCTGCGCAGAATAAGTCATATCAGACCTTTTTTAACGTTTGATGCATCAAAGAGGCTGATGTCTACATTCGTGCTATCACGCATGGACTACTGCAATGCTCTCATGGTGGGTCTTCCGGTAACGCTCCTGGATGGAATTCAAACAGCACAGAATAATGCGGCTCGCATTGATCTGCGCAAACGCAAATTTGACCATGCTAAAACACTTCCGAGAGAGCTGCATTGGCTGCCGGTCAACGCTCGCATAGAGTACAAAATTACAACTCTGTGCTACCGCTGCTTGCATGACCTGGCGCTGTCCTATCTCAAAGCGCTCATGACGCCTTATGTACCCACTAGATCACTACGTTCATAGTGGCAAACTCTCGATACCGCGAGTCCGCCTTGAGACCTACGGAAGGCGCACTTTCGCTGGCCCAAATATCTGGGACGGCCTTCCTGTCGCTCTCAGAAACAGCCAGACACTGCAGTCTGTCAAAACTGAGTTGAAAACACATCTTCTTCGAACTCACCTGCTGGGGTGATGTAGTCTACCTTCTTGTTTTCAAGGAGCTTGCTCATATTCCTCGATGTATATTGGCTTGTATTGTCCATAGGCGTGTATGTAGATTTTGTATTGTTGCGTTTTATATTTTTATAGCGCTTCGAGTTTTAATTAGGGATGAAGCGTATTTTTAAATGAACTTATTATTATCATTACGGCTTTCCTGTCAACGATATAAGCACCTCCCCATTAAATATAAAAATTAAAAAAACTTTTTAGGCTCACAGAGATCTCTGTTATAAATAAATTTTATGGGTTTCGTAGCGCTGATTGGCTGTTTTTTAAATATTTTTTAAAAACAATGTTGACAATTTTTTAAATATTTTATGTTATTTAGGACAACAACATTTGAAATTTACTAAACAGTTACCAAATATATATATATGAATTCTATCGGTAAAACTTTGTCATGACGCATACATTGAAGCTGACAGGCCAACCACAAAAGACATAACGTCACTATCAATATCTATCTGAATATGACTTCTATCGGTAGGGCTTTGCCGTGACACACACACACACACACAAACACAAACACACACACACACAAACACAAACACACAAACACACACACACACACAAACACACAAGCTAACAGGACAACCACACAAGACGAAACATCGATTCATATATAAGCCGGCCTAAGTTAATGACAAGTAAACACCAACCACGTGATACCAATGGTCCGATAGTTGCCAAGTTAACGTCGTCTATATCTTTTAACCTACGGTTACCCTTACACTAATCAGCTCAAGGCCATGTGCGCATCTGTTTACACCAAATACAATTAAAATGATCTGTTCTGGAAACGACGTCTCTTGAGTAGGACTTGAATTATTTAAAGGTTTCCCAAAAAAATATTAATTCTGGGTGAAGTCGTAAGCTGGACTTGGGGTCAAGTATGCTATATTTATACGCCTCAACTCTTTGTTATACCGTATAGGCGGGCCTAACAGAATCAGAAAATGGGAGAAAGTATGGGGAAACCTGAAAACGAAAGCCACAAACCAACAAACGTGTCGGCGTGAAGCCTTCTTCAGTGGAACAAACAACAGAGGAAAAAACATTAAAAAAATAACAGTATCCGAGAGGACTGCAAGAGGAATGTGATAGAAAATAAGTAGGTGAGAGATATAATACAGGCAAAAGAAGGCCGAAGATAGTAAAATTAAGTCGACTGTGATTGTTCATAACAAGGAGGGGGCGGAGAAAAGGTTTAACAAGTGAATGAGAACATGACATTCATGCTGTGTGGTGTCAAGGTCCTAACCGAATCAACACCGACGGACCTACATTAATCAACACAATGAGACCAAATGACAATCGCATGATGACAGTTGTCACAATAGCTTATAGCTTTTCCTTTTTTCCTCTCTTCTTTTTTAACCCTTATTCGCACGCTCGTATTCAATCTTCGCTTGGGAATTTTCCAAATTTATATATTTTTGTTTACTTACAGACAGTCGGAAGAGGCGACACTGAGCTCTGGGTTAAATGAAAAACATAACAGCATTTGTGATTCGATCTTGTATCTATCAAAATATGATCCGATTGCGGGGGGGGGGGGGGATCTTCTAAATTCTTGAAATCTCACGTTTTTACATCAAGCACATTAATGTTGCATGGATGGAGATTTGGACATTGCATAAACCCAGGACAAAGAAGATTTGATGAATGTTGCGGCTAAGCTCCTTTAAGCCCCCCCCCCCCCCCCCGGCCCCCAGATACAAATGTATTAGACCGCATGCGGCTAGCGTGTAAGTGTAGGAAACAAAGAGCGAATGAATATGCGGACATTTCACCAGTGTAGCTGGGCGGTGTGTCACTCAAAGAGTAGACCCGTGTCAAGTTATAATACTTAATCGGGAAACTATTTCAACAGCTTCCACGCATCTGCAATCATGCCTTGAGCATTTTACATCGGAGATAGAAAGCGAGAAGATGAGACAATAGGTTGTTGTTTTGGTTTTTATTATTGCTAAACGGTTTACATTACAAAAAAATATAATGTTACAATTTTTTAAAAAAATAATTGCGGAGAAGTAAATTGATTATAGTCAGTTAGATTATAGACGGAACATCACAAAACATTGCTTTTAGCCTCAGTCTTTATTTGTGAATTTAAAAAAAAATGCATTTAAAAATTCAGAGCAAAGGGTTAAGGGAGGCAGTTTTCTGACACGAGACAGACAATGTTTAATGTCTTATAAATCTGATACAGATGGTTCTACTTTGTTAAAACCAACTGATCGGCTGCAGAGTTTTCAAGTTTATTTTTTAATAGGATAATTGTGAATATACTCGAAATGTTTGTTTCAAATATGAAACCGGACACAGTGAAATGGATTGTAGCTGTCATCTCTCATACCATAAGCAGGGAGCTTCTAAATTTATCCAGGACAGGGTTATGAGAAGAAAATTCTACAATTTTTTTAGAGGTTTGTTCTAACCCATAGCTTACACGTTCAGCGGCTGAGATCTTGCACCAGGTTTAAGTTTAGGAAGTCACCTGATTATCTCAACACGTAGTCGTCGTAGTTCTTTCAGAAAAATTAACCAAAGTATAGAGCAGAACAAAACATTATTCCGAATGAAACAGTGATTACGCATTAACAAATGTTCTCGGATATGATCCTTGTGTTATAGGTTAGTTTTAGTACTACTGGTTAAAAAATGCGCGTGTCAAAGGCGAGAGTGGTAAAGTCGTGCGTGGTCAAGGCGGGCTGTGTTAGTAGGCGGCTACCAAGAGAAAGGCGAGAAAAGAACTGGGGGCATCTTGAGACGGGCTTGAAGAAAATGTGGGTTAAAATGGGCGGAAGTATAAAGAAAAGTTACAACGCAACTTAGAAATATTGAAATCATTGATGTATTGTATACTCCCTTTGCCATTTGAATATGCATTTGTTTTTGTTTTGTCTCTATACAGCTGTTCTTTATTACATAAATGTATTTTATTTTATTGTCACGATTATGTTTCTTTTGCTAATACTTTTATGTACAGCGCGGTGAGCCTAGCCCTAGGCTGGGGTACCGCGCTATATAAGACAACATATAATATAACAATAATAATAAGAGACATTTTCTATCCCGGCCAACTCCTTAAGACAGAAAACACAGAAAGTGACAATGTGTCCCCTTGTCCCCTACGTGTTAACAGTTAAGACTGAAAAACTAAACCAAATTATTTTCCGGATTGAATTTCTAACTTACTTATGCCTTTTACCCTGTCTGGGGTGTCAAGAAGAATTTTCCATTCATCTCGGTGCTGTGCTTTCCTTTCCAGTTGCTTCCAGATGTATACCATTCTTAAGTGTGTCTGCCTTTAATTCGCGTCTCCGTGTATTCTTTGGCCTTCCTCTCTTTCTTTTCCCCTGTGGATTCCATGTTAGGGATTGCCTGGTAATGTTATTGGGGGGGAGGGGGGGGTGTAGTTAGCAAAGCGTGCCTTATCCACCTCCATCTGTTCCTTATGATTTCTCCAACAATAGGCTCTAGTTATGTCCTTGCCACTAAGTCTTTGTTGGTCATGATGTTTGCAATTTTAAGGATCTTGCTACGGCAAGCGTTTATGAAGGTCTGCACTTTCTGCGTGATGCTCGCTGTTGTTCTCCAAGTTTCGGCTCCACAGAATTAGAGTAGGACTGTTTTGACATTCATTTTGTATATTCATTTTGCAGATTCAGTTCATTTAATTCCCATATTTTCTTTAATCGCACACATGTCGACCTGGCCTATTCAATTCTAGCCCCAACATCAGTTTCGAATCCATTTTTTTTATGTCTATGGTGCTGCCCAAGTACGTCAAGGCCTCCACTTCTTCCTGGGCATTTCCTGCCGCAGAGATACGTCCTTGGTTTGTTGAGTTTATCTCTATGATCTTTGTCTTGCTTTCATTTATGTTGTGTCCAAGCTGTGTTGAAATTGTGGCTACATCGGTGTCTTTTCCTGCATTTCTATGGAAGGTTTTAATTGTATGGACCCATTCCAGGACGGGACATAGTTTGTAACATAAAACGTGCTCCCTAATAAAATAAAGCTGCAGGGACAATTCTAACGATCTTTCTTTTTAAACAAAAAATTTTTTTCTCCGAGTCCCTAAAGGTCGGAACATGTAGCAATGCGTCATTACGGAAGATATTTTAGGAGCTAACTTTAGGGTCCCTCTTTTCATTTTTTCTTTCCGCAATGGACAGAAGGGAATTAACTCGTTGCGATATGTCAGATGGGTAATTTCTTACCTTTTCAGTTTTTTTGGGGGGAGGGGGGGGGGCGGTGGAGGGGGGTGCTTTTTAATTAAAAGAAAAATCAAGACCTATTTACGACATCGACCAGAGTACCGGAATCTCAACCGTAATATAAAAGTACGAATTACTTACATTTTATTTAAGGAGTCTAAAAAAATAAAAATAAATTATAATTAAAGAAAATTCAAAAAAAAAAAAAATCCTTTATATTATCTTTTGCTTTATTCGTGAGTTGGTGATAAAATCTTCGGAAAGCTAGATGACCCACTTCCCGTCATCCTTTGAACTGAAATATAGCACGTAAACCTATCGCCGATGACAACACATTCTTTCACATTTTCAGCCCCCCCAAAAAAAATGAGTTTTCCTGTTTTTCAAAGGGAGTGATTTGCTCAATGCGTACGTGTTTTTGGTGTGGGGATTAGTTGTGTAGCTTTTGCTATGTGCTTTGTATTTGTGACTTATTTGGGTTTAAATATATCTTTAGTCTATTAGGTATTGCATGCAATAAATTTGATAAAACCACTCCCATTCCAAAAATCATTTGCTACAATCACATACTTGATAAATCAAGTAGTACAATTACATGAATGCAAACAAAAATGCATAAAATAATTTACATGAGAAACTTTGGTTTTAGGTTTTGTTTAATTTATACATACATTTAAATAACCGGCCACGGTTAACATCTGTTATGGTTTATGTTAAATAATCCCATTCTTGCCGATATAGACAACGATGTGTAGAGCATTGAGTCAGGCTAACATAATTTGACACTTCAAACACAACCCCCGGAGAACAGGTGGTAAAGGTCAAAAAGAAAGAGGGGGGGGGGGGGTTTAAAGGTTTGGGGAGTCAGAGATGTGGGCTGAAGAGAAATGAAAGAACGGGCAGCCAAAAGATACGAAGATAGAAAGCGAGAAACAGGAAGAGGTTTAGGAAATATAGTTCCCCTTCCTATCATGTAATATAAAAAGATGAGGCAAGATGCCCACGGCGGTACAAGGGCCAGTTCCCTTCATGGAGACAATTATGTACATACTCTCTGAGATTCTTTAAAATGGATGTTTTTCAGAAACTTGACTCCCTAAAACATATATTACCCCATGGCAATACTTCTGAGTTTTCAGGATTATTTGTGTCAATAAATTCTTGGTTCACCACCTCACACTAAGAGACTTCTTAAAACAAGATTCTTCTAAAACCACAACAAGACCATACGTGACTTCTTAAGACAAGATTCTTCTAAAACCACAACATGACCACACGAGACTTCTTAAGACAAGATTCTTCTAAAACCACAACATGACCACACGAGACTTTTAAAGACAAGATTCTTCTAAAACCACAACATGACCACACGAGACTTCTAAAGACAAGATTCTTCTAAAACCACAACAAGACCATACGTGACTTCTTAAGACAAGATTCTTCTAAAACCACAACAAGACCATACGTGACTTCTAAAGACAAGATTCTTCTAAAACCACAAGACCATACGTGACTTCTAAAGATAAGATTCTTCTAAAACCACAACAAGACCATACGTGACTTCTAAAGACAAGATTCTTCTAAAACCACAACAAGACCATACGTGACTTCTAAAGACAAGATTCTTCTAAACACGACACGACCCCACGTGTCTCAGCAAGACATGGCCGTGCTTACTGCGCGGTCACGATTAACTTGGGGCTTATCTTCACTTCATCACAACATAAAACCACTGTACACACAGAGACAAATCCAATCCCTAGTCCACTGATAACCCGAGGGTTGGCGACCCCATCATCTGTTCTTCTACTTAACCGTAATAGAGCCGCAACGAGCCGTTAGAGTAGTTACAATCGGAACAATACTCGAAGCTATACACACATCCTCTATGGAAATTATGGGGAAATCGGAACTATACTCGAAGCTATACACATATCCTCTATGGAAATTATGGGGAAATCGGAACAATACTCGAAGCTATACACACATCCTCTATGGAAATTATGGGGAAATCGGAACAATACTCGAAGCTATACACACATCATCTATGAAAATTATGGGGAAATCGGAACAATACTCGAAGCTATACACATATCCTCCATGGAAATTATGGGGAAATCAGGTTCTTGATTTTTCTCTTAAATAATTTTAAGGCCATTGTCACATTTCAAAACAACCACTTAAACTAAAATAAATGAAGTTGAGTCTTAGATGGAGAGGTTTTAAGACTTGAACAAGATGTCATTGAGTGAAGCAGGGCAGAAAGAAGCAGTAGTTGGATCTCCTCGTGTCTACGAGAACGACCGTACAAGCGATGCTGTTATGTGTTGTAATCTTATAGCAATTAAATTAACTATTTGGAAATAATTTGTTTGCCATAGTGAAATCCCAACAGTTGTGTGACATTAAACCCCTTCAAGTCTAAATTTAGCTCTTGCAATGACAAGAAGGCTAAATAACAATAATACACTATTTTTAGAAAGAAAGTCTGCTGGCTCAAGTGCATTCGCCACCGATACTCCGTTACTAATATTACAGTATTGGCGGCACTCTTATGGCGTTCTAAATGTATACGGGCAGGGCCGGATTTACAATGTTAGGGGCCCTAGGCCAAAAAAAATTTGAGGCCCCATTTCACAAAAAAATAAAAAAAATTTGCCAAGTTTTTTAAATTCAAAAATATTTATTTTTTATATACTACTCCCAATTTTGAGGCCCCTTATTTCGCGAGGCCCCTAGGCCACGGCCTAGTCGGCCTGTCTGTAAATCCGGCCCTGTATACGGGTAAAAACTAAACAAGTTCTGTGTCAGTATCCAATATCATAGAACCTGAGTCTTAAACTGCTAAGCCTCGGAAACGAAAAAAACAACAAAAAAGGCAATGTTTCTTGGCTAGCTATTGTGTTTCGGTAACGTACAGAAAATAGAGAAGGCACTACACCGAGTTTACGCAAACCATATTTATGTCCATTAGAATAAAATAAATTTATGGTGGTGTTCATCATTGCATGGTGGTTTTCATACTATATGGCGGCGTTCATCTTAATATGGTGGTGTTCATCATTATATGGTGGTGTTCATCATTATATGGTGGTGTTCATCATTATATGGTGGTGTTCATCATTATATGGTGGTGTTCATCTTTAATTGGTGGTGTTCATCTTAATATGGTGGTGTTCATCATTATATGTTGGTGTTCATCATTATATGGCGGTGTTCAACTTTACTTGGTGGTGTTCATCTTTAATTGATGGTGTTCATCTTAATATGGTGCTGTTCATCATTATAAGTTGGTGTTCACATTTTATGGTGGTGTTCATCATTAGGTGTTCATCATTATATGGTGGTGTTCATCATGAGCAGTAGGAAATAATTAAAAACTAACCGATTAGTAAAAAACGAGAGCATACACCGACTTGCTCGTACTTTTTTTAAACATAATATGTGTTTGTATGTGTATCTGTCTGTCTCTCTCTATCTCTTTCTATGTGTGTGTATGCAGGAAATCGGGGGAAAACTCAGAATGGATCGTAAGACAAAAATCCAGTTTTTCCTCAATGCCTCTTCTCCTATTGTCATACAATACTGAGGAAGAATAAACCAGGAAATCAATTATGTGGGACAAGGCTACAGCTTGGCGATAATGCTTATTCCAGTTTTACAGCCAGTACTACCTATGAGTGTGGTGTATGCATCACGTTGGCAGTGGAATCAGATACAATGTAAACGCTCGACGCATGACTTCATTAAAAACATTACTTCCTGTCATGGTTTATCTATGTCATTGACAGAGTCGGGAAAAGTTATTTCGACTCATACGCTAATGAAAAAATAAAAAAATAAATTCTCCTCAGACTCCCAGGCTTGAAGACTTTAAAATTGTCAGATGAGGTCCAATCCATGGTTTAATCTCACATATAGCCTATATGTTAACTTGCTGTATAAATGGTTCGCTCATATATATGTTAACTTGCTGTATATACAAAATGGTTTGCTCATATATATAACTTGCTGTATATACAAAATGGTTCGCTCATAAATATGTTAACTTGCTGTATATACAAAATGGTTAGCTCATATATATGTTAACTTGCTGTATATACAAAATGGTTCGCTCATATATATGTTAATTCGCTGTACCGGGTATATACTCAATGGTTCGCTCATATATATGTTAACTTGCTGTATATACAAAAAGGTGTCGCACATATATAAGTGAACTTGCTGTGTTAACAAAATGGTTAACGGGAAATACTGGTCGCCAAAGCTGACACTGAGGTCAGACAGTAGGTAAAATGTCGGTGACCACGTTGCACTTAATGAGTCATGGCCACTTCGACCGCTGTAACGACAAGGATTGATATAACAGCCGGCCAGTACCCACCCCCAGTCTTTCCAGATAGTAGAGTGCTCGAGAGACCCAAGTAGGTTTCAATGACTTCTTCACACTGCACTGAAAGTCTTAATGAGTCCATAGTATACGTGAGCGGGGATAGAATATGGCGCTTCTCCTACGGTTAATTAAGAGATGTTTCTAAAGGCATATATAAACAAACTCCAAAGGGATGTCTAATGCAGTGGCTAAAGTCTTAGACACGGTTGAATAACTGATTGCATGAAGAAGAAAAAAAGTCACCAGAAAAAACTTCTTATTAACATTCACCTTAATTTTATTGGAAGTCGCCATAAATGTTTATAATAGACTAAATATCAGTAATTGAATTAGACGGCCACTCAAGAACTGGATTGATTCTCGCTTGGGATAAATAAGTATGTGTTATTTGTGTTATGTACACATATCATATTAACACATTGTCATTTAATTCTATGATTTATTCAGAATTAGTTACGCTGTTATGCATGAAGTGAATAAACAGGAATTTCTCAACTTGATTAGCATTAAATGGTAGTGAGCCATTGTGCAGAGATAAAAAGCTTTCGCCCAAAAGGATTGTGATTTCACCCTCGCTCGGGGTGACATAAGTTTTTATTGTGTGTGTTGATGTGTGTGCGTTTGATGTGATTTAAACGAATCTGCCTCTGAATCCCCCCCCCCCCCAAAAAAAAAAAACAACAAAAAAAAAACAACAAACTACACGTCTCATATGGTAAAAGGGATCAAATGAAAACAAGGGGCATTGCATTGTTGTACAACTTTGGTGATAACTCTATCCAGACAAAGCATCAATTGCCTCAACGTGGTCAATGCTGCGTCGGCATGAGAAATATAACGATTCATTTATTCACTAATCTTGTCACAATTTACCAGTGTGCTCCTCTTACTCTTCTCATAAAAAAGAATTCTATTTAAAAAAATGTTTTACTTTCAGAATTATCTATTAATTTATTTATCTGATACTCATTAGTGCATATATATTTGTGTAAAAGCGCCTGATTGCTGATTGTCAAAGTTTGTTATTTTCTACTTATCACATTTTTTTCCCCAGTGAATTTTGATTCCATTTAGTGATCTCTAGACTATCATAAACATTTATTTGGAGTTGCAAATAAAATTTCGGTTAGTTAAAACTTTTTCTGTGACTCTCTTTCCGGTGCCTTTTTCCCCCTACGGTTATCTGGTTGATTAGTTAGAACAGTGGTCGGCAACTCTCGGCCCCCGCAGCCGCAAGTGGCTCTTTGGAGAAACTAATGCAGCTCTTTATTTTTTCTTCTTTTACTTATCCTTACTGACATGTAAGTATGTAAGTCCCAAACAAATTCCTATAAGTTACAATTTAGAAATATGATTCCTCGCTTTTAAAAAAATGGCTGCCCACCCCTGCAACACAACCATGCGACGAAAAGAAAGATCTGGCATGTTTTGGCTGCAGCCAAAAAGCCCATACAAACAGAAAGCGGGTCGGGGTGGGAGCACGTGTGCCGCTGTGCTGTGGTGAGTGGAATTTCTACCGGTGGCAATCTCTCGTCATCCACACTGGCACACATGTTAACGATGTTTACTTGAATTTAAGTTCGCCAAACAAAAAAACCGTCCAATGTAAACGGATACGTTAATCGCAAAAGTAAGTTGGACATAAAGTGACAGAGTTCGGTGGCGTCGACTCCATGATCGGGGTCTTCAAAAACTGCGCAGACCTGATACACTCCCGATAGTTTCTCTTTAACAAGAATCGAGCAGAGTGCATTTAATTATATGTTCCCTATATTTCCAATACTTAAATTTAAATTCAATCTCCACGAAAAAAAACATACGTAGGAGTCGTTATTGGAATCGTATACAAGGGTCACGTCATTACGAGTACACAGACATGGTAAAGATATTGTTGTAGAAAATGATATGCAGAGATGACCGGGGGATGGTTAATTCGCCATGAATCCTTTGCGCATACGCATTTATGCAAAAAAATTACAAAGAGTTGTAGGGCACGCTGATTACTTATTTAACAGTTATCACTACCTAACGATCAATTATTGATTTTACAACAGGATACAAATGATAAACGGCTACAGCATTCTATTTGATATTCCATCTCTTGTTGACACAGACTTCACAGAGTACAAGGCAAAAAAAATGCGGAGTTCAAAATATTTTAAAACTAATCAGAGAAATCAAGTACGGTATTTAGACTTGGGGGAAAATAACATTTGCTGTGAACCCCGCGCTTGGAGACTTGGGGGAAAATATAATTTGCTCTGAACGCCACGCTTGGACACTTGGGGGAAAATATCATTTGCTGTGAACCCCACGCTTGGACACTTGGGGGAAAATATCATTTGCTCTGAACCCCACTCCCACGCTTGGGTTTTCAATTGAACAGGCAACCACGACAGACAGTCCAGTCCGGCCAGCTTCGCCTAAATCTCAGAATCGGTTAAAAGTCCCTTACCGCGATGCCACCAGACCATCATATACTTTATTGGGAAATGACATTGACACCATAATTGGCTTATTTTAAGGATCATTTTAAGAGGAATAACCTTGGCAACAGTTTTAACGTCAAAATGACACACATTACTCCATCAAGGCGTGTCAAAATCAGTCAATTCATACGATTAAATATTTATTTTTTAAAAATAAACTTCCCCGTTACTCCGCCGAACCAAAGCCACACAATTCCAGCTTTAAATCATGACTTCGTATGTGCTTCGTATCAAAATTAGGTCGAGGAGAGAACCATTGCCATTTGAATGTGAAATACAACAGCACATGTTTTAAGTGAGACCCAGAGTACTACGTGCGCCCCCCAACCCTCCCCCGCCAACCCTCTTCCCCCCCCCCCCCAACACACAAACACACCGCGAACCATTTCTTGGTCATTAGTTGACAGACGCAAGATTTTACACCAACTGGTACAGCCCGGGACGAAGAAGATGGGCCCCTCGATCAGGCACGGCCGGAGGGCATGGGCGGGACCAAGGAATCTGGTCAGCGAATGTGTTGAGGTAATACAGTCAAGTTACGGACAGTCATAAGCACGGTACATTCGTGAATACAGCACACACACGCCAATTCAAACACGGGGTGATCTCTAACTCTTCGTCAACGATCGCTTAACATTCCTGACATTTCAACTCTACTATACAATGATGATAGAGTGCGAAGAGCAATAATACTTTACCCAAACTTGATTAGATTGCAATGAAATAATACAGAGGCATAATAAAGTCAGCAGTCTGTTTTCCCAGACATAATAACGTCACAGTCTGTTGTCTTGTCAAGGGCATAATAAAGTCAGCAGTCTGTTTTCCCAGACATAATAACGTCACAGTCTGTTGTCTTGTAAAGGGCATAATAAAGTCAGCAGTCTGTTTTCCCAGACATAATAACGTCACAGTCTGTTGTCTTGTAAAGGGCATAATAAAGTCAGCAGTCTGTTGTCCCAGCCATAATAACGTCGCACATGTTGACCCAGGCATAATAACGCCAGCAGTCTGTTGTCCCAGGCATAATAACGTTTTGTCCCTGGCATAATTAAGATTTGGTACGTTAACTCCATACAGGATAAACAAAATCCACAATTTTACGTAACTGCGATGCCTTTTTTCATTTATTGGGCTTTTACATTTTACTTCAAGTCACTTCCTTTCCATTCTTCTTTTTTCTTTACTTTGTTTCTGTCTGGTTTTCTATTTTTTAGGTAGGATTTATCTCTCTCTCTATATCTTATGTAAATTTGATTAATACTTATTTGTATGTCTTGTTATACCGGAAAGGCATTTGCCGAAACGTTTACTTATTTGTATTGTAAAATTATTATTAAAGCTTAATATATATTGTTATATTGACACAGATTGTTCGTGTCTATTTAATCTATCATAATTAAGGCAGAGGTCTGTTGTTTTATCCCAGGCATAATTAAGGCATACGTCTGTTGTCTAGTCCCAAGTGTAATAAAGTCAGCAGTCTGTTGTCTTGTCAAGGGCATAATAAAGTGAGAAGTCTGATGTCCCAGGCATAATAACATCAGAAGTCTGTTGTCCTAGGCATACTAAGCCAGCAGTCTGCTGTTTAATCGGACAGAACAAAAGTACATCATATAAAATTGAGAATAATCAGCGGCTATGAATAACTTGTCTATTTTGTAATTGGTACACATCATAGTACATATGAGACGTATTTTATGAAAAAGTTTGATCATCTGCTTGTGCAAAGGAATTAATTTATAACATTAGGTTCTTCTAACAGCTGTAAGCTCTTACTCTTGCAAACCCTTCCCCTCTTTACCCACGATGAGTTTCAAGGCTAGAGTAACTGTTGGAATAATTTTCTGCTACCATAGTTACTTAGCCCTGAAATTTAAAGTGATCTTTTTAGCTTCAGGTTATCTGTCTCCAGGTGGAACGCCGGCTGCGTAGCACTCTAACTTCAATATCGGAGTATCTCGGCTTCAGAACAACTGCAGTATTAATGGACCCCCCTACACACCCACAGATACATTCTCATCACGCACGCGGCAACAGACAGAACTGTTTCTGGAGTGCATTAACATCTCACCGACTGTGTTGGAGAAATTGGGCTTGTCAAGACAATCAGCAGGTCGTGTTAGTCCTATGATAAAAGTTTTGACTCGGATGTCAGCGTGTTGACAGTAGGATCGAGACCAACGCTCCACGCCAGTGCTCCGTAACCCTTTGCCACTCACGGCACACCTAGACACCTCCTTGATTTCCGCGGCACAACAAAATTAAAACTTGGAAGAAAAAAAATGATTTCCTTGTTTACACGCACCAACATTTTAGATGTTTATTCTAACTATTCATTATTAGAAGCAATATTAATATGAGCCAGTGGATCGTTTATACCATGTGATATGCGGTAATAAAAATTGTTTTTTAGTTTTTAACTATTGAAGCTCGAATATCAATAGAGCAGAAATATAAGGGGGGGGGCGCATACAAAAATCAAAAGATTTAACTTGAACAATAACTATTGAGACGTTCGAGTCTGTTTTTGCTGAACATAGTTGTTTTAACAGATATTGAACCGAACATTAAACGGTGAGAAGAAAAAAAAAAGACACAGGAAAAGAAGTCACGGAAAAAAAGTCACAGGAAAAGAAGTCACGGAAAAAAAGTCACAGGAAAAGAAGACACGGAAAAAAAGTCACAGGAAAAGAAGACACGGAAAAAAGGTCACAGGAAAAGAAGTCACGGAAAAAAAGTCACAGGAAAAGAAGACACGGAAAAAAAGTCACAGGAAAAGAAGACACAGGAAAAGAAGACACAGGAAAAGATGTCACATGAAAAGAAGTCACGGAAAAAAAAGACACAGGAAAAGAAGACACGGAAAAAAAGTCACAGGAAAAGAAGACACAGGAAAAGAAGACACAGGAAAAGATGTCACATGAAAAGAAGACACATGAAAAGAAGACACAGGAAAAGATGTCACATGAAAAGAAGTCACATGAAAAGAAGTCACGGAAAAAAAGTCACAGGAAAAGAAGTCACGGAAAAAAAGACACATGAAAAGTAGACACGGAAAAAAAGTCACAGGAAAAGAAGTCACGGAAAAAAAGTCACATGAAAAGAAGACACGGAAAAAAAGACACAGGAAAAGAAGACACGGAAAAAAAGACACATGAAAAGAAGTCACGGAAAAAAAGTCACAGGAAAAGAAGACACGGAAAAAAAGACACAGGAAAAGAAGACACGGAAAAAAAGTCACAGGAAAAGAAGACACGGAAAAAAAGTCACAGGAAAAGAAGACACAGGAAAAAAAGTCACAGGAAAAGAAGACACAGGAAAAGAAGACACAGGAAAAGAAGTCACATGAAAAGAAGTCACGGAAAAAAAAGTCACAGGAAAAGAAGTTACAGGAAAAGATGTCACATGAAAAGAAGTCACGGAAAAAAAGTCACAGGAAAAGAAGACACAGGAAAAGAAGTCACGGAAAAAAAGTCACAGGAAAAGAAGTCACGGAAAAAAAAGTCACAGGAAAAGAAGTCACAGGAAAAGAAGACACAGGAAAAGAAGACACAGGAAAAGAAGACACAGGAAAAGAAGTCACGGAAAAAAAGTCACAGGAAAAGAAGTCACGGAAAAAAAAGTCACAGGAAAAGAAGTCACAGGAAAAGAAGACACAGGAAAAGAAGACACAGGAAAAGAAGACACAGGGAAAAGAAGTCACGGGAAAAGAAGACACAGGAAAAGAAGACATAGGAAAAGAAGTCACAGGAAAAGAAGACACAGGAAAAGAAGTCACAGGAAAAGAAGACACAGGAAAAGAAGTCACAGGAAAAGAAGACACAGGAAAAGAAGACACAGGAAAAGAAGACATAGGAAAAGAAGTCACAGGAAAAGAAGTCACGGAAAAAAAGTCACAGGAAAAGAAGTCACGGAAAAAAAAGTCACAGGAAAAGAAGTCACATGAAAAGAAGACACAGGAAAAGAAGACACAGGAAAAGAAGACACAGGAAAAGAAGTCACGGAAAAAAAAGTCACAGGAAAAGAAGTCACATGAAAAGAAGACACAGGAAAATAAGACACAGGAAAAGAAGACACAGGAAAAGAAGACACAGGAAAAGAAGTCACAGGAAAAGAAGACACAGGAAAAGAAGACACAGGAAAAGAAGACACAGGAAAAGAAGACACAGGAAAAGAAGTCACGGGAAAAGAAGACACAGGAAAAGAAGACAACAGGAAAAGAAGTCACGGAAAAAAAGTCAGGGAAAAAAAGTCACGGAAAAGGGTTTAAAACATAAAGTTAGATAATAGATAAGTCTGAAAGTAACAACAACAAAAAAAAAATAATTTAAAAAAGTGTTTATTTTTCTATTATCACATAATAAACTAAAGTTTATGTAACTGTTCATTTCAATACAAGCAAAAAATAAAGAAATAAAATAATCAACCCGAATGTCGGTGCATTAACATTTTAGGATCAAAGGCCGATTCGCAAAGGACATATTTTATGTGTTGCTTCCATAGAGTCTATGGTTGCTTCAGACGCTTTGGGGAGGTTATTAAACTTAACAAGATAATGTAGAAAGCACATGTTCAAACTAAACGTGTTTTCTTTAAACGGGTCGTGTCAAAAGTATGTGGGTCAGTCGACTATCTACAAACACGATTTGTTAGAATAGTGTAATTTTACTTTCAACGATACTTGACTAATGCCCCTTTAACGTGTGTTCCATGGACCATGGCTGACAACACTAAAAGCTTAGCTGTAATTTGTTAGCAAACTGCCCTTCGTCAGTGCAATGTCTGATCACTATTTTTTTTCTTCTTAATAATGGTCTGCAAAACAAAAACAGCTTGGGCAATAGCAAACATTATACAGTTACATTCTTCGACATTTACACCTTGAGATATGGATATGACAAGCTCTCTGTCCAGTGCACCTCCGCCAACAAAAATTACACTTAGAGTGGGAAAACGAGGATGAGAAGCAAAGACAGTGTCATTGAAGCAATTAAATAGGAATTAAGTTAAAAGGGAAAATGAAATTTTAAAAATGAAATAAAAATCTAGGGGATGAATCCGGGAAGTGGGAACGAGGGGAAATATCCACCCTTCCTATCACATCAGGACGCCCCTGATCCCATGCGTGTAATGTTGATGGTCCAAGTGCGTGGTGTGTAATGTTAATGGTCCAAACGTTTCGGATTTCTACAAAGTTTAGAAGTTATTTGACCATGACATAATATTAGGGACATTTACGCCTAAATTGACTCCCGTAAATATGTTACCAGCATTTTGCGCCGCTATGTGAGTAGCGACAATTTTTGTTGCACTCATCTATTACACCAAGCCTCCTCTTTACGACAATCCTTTTGAATACAACATACATGACGGAAAGGTAAAAAAAAAATATCATTGCAAGATAACAGAACATTAAACACCACCAAAAACAGTCTTGATATGTTCACATTAGTTATTTATAAGCTAAGACAATGAAGTGCACCCGCTTAATCTCAGACCCGCGTTGCGTGTACACAAGGACCACTCTACGCGAGTATCACGTTACACATACCCAACAATGACAAACAGAGAACATCACGACACCGAGTACATTAAGATCCACGATAACACAGCAAACCTGAGTCCGTGGGTGATCTTTCCACTCGCCCAACATAGTCTTAATTTGCGGGATTCGTGGCGATGAATAGGAATTTCCAGATCTCCCTTCTCTTTTGCCCACATGTTATATACAAATAATAAAACTAGAACTTAAAAATAAGAACTTTTTTTTTTTGTTCAAACATCATTTTAGAATCGTGTTTTTTTTTAAACAAAAATTATTGTTTCTACTATCTTTAAGACCTCATTTAATTGCCACGTCAATTATTTTTTTGTACAAAACTTCCCGTGAGAAAAAAAAAATTTGAAACATGCCGTATGAGACAACTGGGCCAGCAGTTCTATCACCACAGCCAAACATCATGAGGACTCTGTCAGGGACGGTTCAAGGTTTCGGCAACTCGAGTAGTAGCCCGGGGCGCCATATGCGTACGAGGCCATCAACGATCTTCCAAAATAGGAAAAATAATTGCACGTTGGCGCCATGGAAGAAAAATAGAAAGTGCAATTTAGGGATTTGCTGATCTAAAGGTTTGAAGAAAAAATCATCGATAAGCTAATTATTCATATGGTAGGCTAATTGTTCATACCGCCCACGGTAGTCCAATTGCCCATTCTGCCCAAATAAAAGATAAGAAAAACAATGTTTTTGTTCGTTGTTTATTGAGAAAACAAAAACAACCTAGGTAAAAAAAACTCAACAACTAATCCCCAGATTTTTCCTTGCACACATTTTTATGATCATACTTAAAAGTGGCGCCAAAGTTAAGCTTGCCCGGTGCGCCAGCAACAGTAGGGCCGGCCCTGGACTCTGTCGAAAATTCAGGCCAACCACGGTTCCATTACAAGACAACATTTCTGTAAAAAAAACTAGAACAAGCGAAGAGTTCAAGTACCGTACATGTATTGAAGAAAGGGTTGCGGCATTTTTGTTCTTGAAACAATGCACAATGAGATGACGTTTCCTCAAACTGGTGCAGCTCAGAGATCCGCTTGTCGGGCCAGACAGACAAGGTGTGGACATTGCCACCTGAAAAGCTAATAGCACAGCCAGTATGTTTACATCTCCCTCGTGCCATGGCACACATGTGACATTAAGCGCCCGCGCGAAGCCACGGTAACAGAAGACACGGGGGGGGGGGGGGGGGGAGAAGATGATCTCCTTTCTTGTACCCATCAAGCGACTACTGGTGATTTCACAAACTAGGGTTGATAGCATAATTATTTACAGAGAATTAAAAAAAAAAAAAAAAAAAAAAAAACAAACAAAGACTTTCTATCAAAGACGTACTAAAATGTAGAAATAATTAAAAATGTCTCTAAATGTATTAGCGAAGAAAGACTGTGCACGCAGAAGTGTAGCTAACCCTGTCTTTAGATAAAATGATTTGAATTGAATGTAGACGAAACTTAAATATAATGTATTTGTATTAATTAAAAAAAAAAATTCTGCACGCTAACCTTTTGAGCAAATAGCCAAGGTGAGATAAGAGAGAAATTAAGAAGTTGTGTGACATTAAGAAGCAGTAACTTGAATTGCTGCTCAGAACATTTCCAGTAAGTTACATTAACTAACCTTATATAACTAATAAACACTGTTTCCTGAGAACATTTCCAGTAGGTTACATAAACTGCCACTATGTAAATTAAAATGCCATCCATAGTTTCCACATTGCTCAATACCGGAATATATTTATAAGATAAGATAAAATTCATTTATTGATCCAAATAAATGGCAATGTTGTGTTTGTTTTTTTTGTTTTTTTTTGTATCACACTTTACATATTCATTTTTAGAAGATAAACACTATTTTAACCAAAACTACGTTTTACAATTATAACAATTTAAACACAAGACATGGAATATCAGCCATCAAAGAACTCCCTCAGTGAGAAATAAAGCCTCAATTTGTGATCATTTAGATTTGGTAACCGTTGGAGGAGCACGATAAGCTGGTACATTCGTAAGGTAGGGAAGCAAAATAATTTTTATGTCTTTCGGTCCTAACTTTAAGAGGGAGAATTCGCCCTGATCGTGCTGATCTTAGGTATCTGTGATGAAGAGGGTGGGATGTGATCTTGGGTACCTGTGATGAAGAGGTGGGATATATATCATCCAATTTCTTTTTTTCTAAGTTTTACAACATAATTTTCAGGCGTTCCTTACTTTAGGTACTTAAATATTTCCATACAGTGATTCTCTGATGTTATTCATATGGTAAGATTAACAAATTACCAAATACTCAATGAACAGTTCAGACACGATTTGCAGTATTAAAAAAATATGCAGCGTCTACAGAAAACACAAAAGAGTTTTAAATCTTTAATATTTATACATAATTCATTTTTTTTAAAAATGGTTTAAATCCAAGAACTCTTAAAAAAAATACTCCATAAAATGTATTAAATATAGTGTATTCAAGTAATAAATCGTTTTACATAAATGTTTTAATGTCCATAGCCAGTGCATCTATAAATGTATTTAGCAAATCACCATGTGCCCAGATTTCGGGAGACCAAAACACTACAGCTGCTTGTTGCAACATGTCCACCATGCCTCGGTACTCGCAAGGACGATAGACTAACAATCCAAATTTAGCTAGAAACAATTTACAGTGTGGCAATTCCGTGCAGCTGCACAACGGTAGATCAGTAGATCCCGGCTGCACTGATATGTTATTGTAGTTGTAGTGCTGCTGGTTCGATCAGACCTTGTGATAGCAATGCGCCGTGGGTGGTGATTCAATAATGTGGTGGGGGGGGGGGGGGGAGGGGAAGAAGAGATATACAGGACAGCGTGGATTATCCGAACTGATTGTGACTCCGTTTTGGATTGGCCCGGGGGGGGGGGGGGGGGGGAGGGGATAACTTACACTACCAACAATACTACGGAGCGTTCAGGACGTTAAGACAGGGAATTCAAAATATTGTTATCCAACACATGTGTGGTGCTTAAATTAATATACATTGTAATCATCAATTTTTCGTTGTTTCAAATTTAATTTTGCCTGGATTATGCGACAGATGTCGCAATTTTTTTGTGGTGCTTGTATGCCAATGATCTATACCATAGCTATTGCCTTAATATAGTAATAAAATAGCAGGGGCTGTTCGAATAACCGGCTTTTCGCATAATCAGCGTACCACACGCTACGAATGGAGCACACGCCACACACCTTGTTTTCTATTTAATGGTGGTGCTGGGGCTTCCTTTTACTCTGGATGGTATTAAATGCAATAGCAGCAATGTATACGACTAGTCCAATATCCCACATGCCATCGCTTTTTTACCTGGATATGATGATTATATCTGTAAAGTGGGGTTCACACGCTGAGACAGCTGTCTGAATGACTTTGTCTGGGTGTGCGCCCCACGCATCATAACAACTTTTCGACAATATGTAAATTTGTGCATTGGTTTATCGGATCTTTCGATTCACACGAACAATTACCCACCGCGGCACTCGGTGGAATACAACAAGCTGATCTAGCAACACCGGCTTAAAACACTAAGTCATGGTCCTGGGATAAAACAAAACTCCAACAACACCCCCATTTTGCTCGTAATATATTCAGCATTAATTTGAATATTCATAAAAATCGTTCTCGACAAACTATTTGAGTGGCTCAGCTTTAAATAGGTAGCTCTAAACAGGGCCAGGGTAATAAGGGAGAGACTGCAATCATGTTAGTAAAATAGGTAATAAGTAAAACAAAGTAAGGTTAAACCTTAAAAAAAGGAACGCAACAAAACTAAACAGGCCAAACGTACATTAAAAAAATATCATTTATATCTAATGTATATATGTCTTTACCAATGTCTAAATCAGGAGTACGGACGGCCATGCGCACCAGATTTGCAACCAGGAGAAAGGATTTCAAGCATTGCAATAATTGTCAATTTAAAAAAATAATAATAATTTTGAACCATGTTTAAGGTTGAAAAATAAGTTTGTAGACGTAATCTGAGACCGCAGCTGTCAGGGTTGGATTTAATAGTTAATAGTCAGAGAGATGACCGACACTCACTATTTTTTTCCTTCTCACCATGACGTTATCATAGCAACGGATAAACTAAGTGTCACCGACTTGTAGAGCATTTCTTTTGGCCAACATTGCGTTTCTTTGTTGAAAACCAGGACAGCTGCCTACACTTGAGTTTGACGGGCTCGACAGCCCTCGACAGACCATTTAACTCGGCGTCTACATTTATACAACAATCACCAACACTAGTTTCTCTCATAAATGACGTATTTTCGCCTACACTTCCACGCAATTTGCAATGCTAAGTACCGCCAGTCTGCCAGGGCCGCCTCACTAAGCAGTAAGTTCAGTACTGTTACATAATTACCACCAGGGCGCTTTTATGACATTGGATCAGGCCAGGTCGCGCTTTTGATTGTTACACACTCATTCCTTCTGCTGGCGATTCGATCACCGAGTCCAGTTGTTCATAACTGACAGTTATTGCTGAGTGTGGGTGTACAAGTAAATCTCGCGGTCTAGGTAAGATAACAGAAGTTTAATATCACATCTTTGTGGTTATAGTTAGGATTGCGGGGTTATTTTACACACAGTGATAATAAAAATAGACAAGGAATATGTAGCATTAGCCTGATTACACATGCTGTGGGTGGGGGGGGGGGGGGAGATAACAATAACATTCATGAGAACACTGAGTGGTCAAAAATTGTTATATTGTTTGCCTCATGATTTCATTGTAGTGAGCAGTCAGGTTCTTCTTATTAGACTTATAGAGAGGTTGTTATCCTCTTCATTGCCCTTAGGTCGACCATTCTCACGTTCGGACTAGGCCGTGTTCGAGAAGCTGTCGTAGGACTTGCCCTTATTATGTACTGTAAACTGGAACACATTGTCTTCCTGAAGGGGACCTCTACCACCAAAGAGGGCTTTACATGTATTAGTTGAAATGTTATATAAGTGACTGTTGCCCCAACTGTTAAATAGGTGAGACGGGAAGAAGGCTATATATTAGGTTCAGTGAACACCTTCGAGATATTGAACAAAACAGGCCATCCCGGTCTCATCCCATTTTATCGGAGGTGAACACAGGGACGACACAGATGTGTCCATTTCTTGCACTAATACACCAGCGAGAGAGTGCGCCATGAAAACACATTCATTCAGACTGAGACTGTCTGCACCATATCACCATGCGGAATCAATCAAATACTCTCTTTCTAGTGCTCCTCAATTTCTCTCCATTTCTATATATACTTCACTTTTGTAGTTTAAAAATAGTAATTTTAAATTAATAATGCTTGAATTGTTCGACATTGACAGTAAGCACCACAGAATTATGTTAGAGGCACGTTTTGGTTTTGGACAACTTAACTTCCGTTTTATAGTGCGCATTGTCTCTACACAGATCTACATTGTGATCAGGGAACATGTAAAGTTTTAACTTCAAATAATTTGTTATATCTTATTGTATATTTGTCCGCTGAATTGTCCTCAAAATGTTTTCCTTTAAAGCAGTGATTCCCACTACCGTAATAAATTTAAATCTTTCAAAGTGATTAGCACTATACCCGCTGTCAAATATCCATTTGAGGTTAATGAATTTGCAAACAAAATCAATACCAGATAAGCAGGGGGTCTAGACAAAAAAGAAAAACATGGCAAGGGGGTCAACGAGACAAAAAAGTTTGGGGACCTCTGCCTTAAAGTTTTCCACTCTTCAAAACTAAAAGCGCTGTGACCTTGTCCTTTGTATGGACTGAACAATAATTGTACGTGCGACGTGAGAAATGGAGAGTCAATAAAAGAGAATGACTATATTATAAGTTATAAGACCTCCACTTGCCTTAAAGACAGCCGACAATATATTCCTTAAATAAATACAACCAATTTATTCTTAGCGTATTTTGTGCCCAGTATGTTGGCACGAAGGCACTTGCAAAAACATTACTCGATTTACTGAAATTTATACAAACTAGTGCATTTTTGAACAAATAACATCAAGAAAGCCCGTCATTTTTTTATTTAGAAACCCAAACGTATCAATTAGCACCGTCTAGTAACCACTGTTAAGGAAATAACTGCATAGGAGATACATGTACTGTCTTGACATATGATATATGTGTTCCCAATACACCAGGCACAGTCCACGTTTACATTGTCATTTGTCACAGTCGATATTTACATTGGCACCGGCAATGATCGATCACACGGGAAAAAAAAAGAGAACACAACATTTCAAGTGGACATATATATTATGCATCCATACATCCATACAACATTCAGCCCCTGCACAGCTGAAGATACCGGCAACTGACTGAAATGCATGGCAAATGTACAATTGTAAAACCAACACGTTACTGGGCAACGCCCGTGCAACAGTGAGAGACAATTCTGCACACATGAGTGGGCGTCACAAAGACAAATCTTGGCATACTAAGAGGTAAGCACAGTACTAAATGGTTCGTTACACCCGTACGGCTGGTGGCAAACACAAGAAAACTGCCAATCAGTCCCTTTACATTAATCCATTAGGCTTCTTTCAGGTTAATTAGTATTTTTATTTGATTTTTGCAGTTTAAGTGAGCCTGTAGACTATAGACTCTGTAGATATAGAGATCCCACACTGCCAAACTGAGCCAACAGGCCATAAAGGCGACAATCAAACACTTCACAGACCACAAAGATGTTCAGATTTTTAAAGACTGGTCAAATGTCGAGCGTCTCGTGTATTTATGTAGAAACATAGCGGCGAGCGGTTTTTAAACTTAAATTGGTTCTTAAAAAAAAAATTCCGGGCGCAAATTTTGTAATGATCAATCATGTCATAATTATTATTATTTTTTTTTAGTGAATTTAGTATATTTGTAGGTCCATGTAGTAGATGTGGGTCTAATGAAGCTAGACAATTATAATAATTATATCCTCGTTTGGAGAAACGCTGGAACAAAACAACAAATTCTGCACAAATGGGGCCTACCAAGATCGAGAGCTTGGACTTGGGTTTCTCGTGGCATTATAAGTGTATGACTCTCACAGGCTCAAACCTAAAAGTTATGTGCTATGTTAAACCCTGAAATCTGTAAAACCCGAAAGATGTTTAACAGTATCAGAAAACGATATCAAAATAAGACACCTTAATTCATTGGACTTCGCAATCTCCCTCTTCAACGACAGCAGTATCGATATTTTCTCTATCGATATTTTTTTTTTCTACATCAGGCTTCCAGTACTCGGTTCTATCTCGTTTCAAGATTGTAAACTTTAATGTAAATAATCGCGGTGCCAATACGTCAATAGCAAGTACGAATCGACTAGAGGTAGAATACCACGAAACTTAGGTACTTAGCCGCAGGCAAGTAACAACAAAAATACGTACTGCAGAGAAATGCGCACCTATTCAAAAATTTAATTAGACTACAAATAATATTAACAACTAGGACTTGGCTAATACTAACATATATTACAATTTGGATAATATAGTATTAACAAAAAAAATAATAATTAAAAGGCACTCTCACATTATCAATGACTTAATTACCTGTTGTCAAAGTCTGCTTTGTTGGCTAAGCTGTTTTCTTAAACTTAGTTATCAGTTACATCCACTATCTTGAAATACTTTAAAATATCAGGGTCATTGGCTTCAAACTTTTTTCTGTGCCGCATTTGTTCTCGTTGGTAAATAACTCCATGATAAACGCACGCACATTGGAAATAACAGCCAAACAAAAAAGTAGTAGTGGTATCCACAGTGGTGTAGTAGTTAACTGCTAGCTGCTGGCAAAGCCCAGTTTCGCCAACGCTGTAAATTGTATTGTAGCCCCACACCACGCACTACAACCACGTTCGGCTTCAATCAGCTGTTCGCTGGCCCACACTCCCAGTCCCAGTACGCGTACGTGTTCACACTGTTACACGCAAACCCAGACATGCCTGTGTTTTGTTGTTTTTTTAGACGGCTTTGGCACTTCGTAACTGCTGTAGATGAACGTTAATGCTATCTCCTTCCCATCAATAGAAGTATTTGAATAATATTTTTATGTCAAAATAAATTCGTTAAATTCGAACACCATTTCGTGCTAAAACGATACATACACATGTTTAACATACATATTGACAAAATTGATTTTCGTTTACTTTTTAACTATATTTGTCGGAGGTTTATAATTTTCTCTGTTCACACTGTTAACTAATTCAGAAAATGACATACATTTGGAACAGCCAATTATCATGATTATTATTAAAGGTCAATGACCAGCAGTGACCACATTACGCAAATCAAATCTGTGAGTGTGGTGTTTTACCGCCTCTGAGGCCCGAAAGCTGACTTAAAGACCACCTGACTTAAAGACCACGATAAGTATTCAAGATTCACAACACCTTCTACTAAGTTCGGTGTTATGATAATGAAAAAAAGGGGGGGGGGGGGAGAGAGAAGAGAGAGAGAGACTGCAAACAAGTTAGAAAATGGAAAATGGGCGGGAAACCCCCCCACAAAAAACAACTAACGTGTCGACAAGATGCCTTCATCGGCGAATAAAAAACAGTAAAAACATTATTAAATAAAAAATAACCGCTTTGCCCCAGCGCCAGTTCCAGAAAAGAATCTACGCCTGTGTCGTGTTTTCTTTGGAGGAGAGATGAAAATGTCTGAAACACGAAGCTAGCATTTCCTCGATATCATTTCCTAATGTAGCTGCATGGGCCATGAGTTCCAGGATGCTATGTGGGGGATGAGATCCACCTATACAGAAGCCCAAGGCAGCTGGGGGCGATAAGTTCGGTATAAAAAGATAACGATTTGAAAAATTAACATCTTTAAAATATGTTATAAACTCCCATGTAGGGAGTGGTTTTCCTAAAAAACAAACAAAAGAAAACATTTGAACTATTTCAAGTTTCTTTCAAATTATTACCCACTCCGTGAACACCAACCGCAGTAGCCCAATTTTCGACATGCCACATATAAAAAGTTAAGGACTTTTTCACCAAACTGGAGGAACTGCTACTGGGTCGTAGCAAGGACAGTCAAGCAGACAGGGAGTAGCTTGTCGGGGTTCAATAGAGTAGTTGGGAAACACAAAGAAAAAGTCAGCTCTGGTGAGGCAGAAAGTCTCGGTGCATACTGCCAACAAATGACCATGGTGATGGTACAATAGACAGGAGAGGTCAAATTAAGCTATTAACACAACACACTCATCACAGTAGTCACACCGCCAACAGACCATGCCATGGTGCATTTAGCCTTAGGAGCAGGGTTTAAATGAAGTCACTAAATTGCAGTTAAAATTATTTGAACCCGTGTTGAAGTGTCGGACAAACAAATGCACACTCCGGGGGTATTTTCCTGGAATTTTTGCAGGAATAGCCAAGAGTCGGGGGATAATGTGTATCACGTCAGATCTAAGCACAACTAGGTTAAACATTAACAGAGAGCAACATATGGGGCTCAAGGGGTTAAAGGTCACACCATCATCCAACCCTATTCATTGGTTGCCTCCGGTTGCGGTTGTGAAGCTCACAATAACAAAAAAGCCCAGCGTGAAGCGAGAGCAACACATGGGACCATTTGTTTGGTGGCAGAGGTCATAGGTCATGCATGAATAGCAATCCCATTGGTGTCCAGGTGCTGCATCGATGAGCCCCGTGGACGGTGGTTACCCGAGATATTTTCCTTTGTGTAACCAGCTGCGCCTGCAATCTTCACACAAACTAACAGAGATACCACTGTGGGCGTAGAAAAGAAGAAGAAGAAAAAATCTACACTTAGTTTTTTCTTATCGTCTAATGTCCAAAAATAATAATAATTCATTGTAGGAGATCTAATTCAAATTTGAAATGCAACTCATAGTTAATAGAAACATTGCTTGAGTGCACAGCGATAAACGATCTTTAACATGTTCTAAGTGCAAGGCACATCAATAAATCAGGTCAATACTTTTCAATAGCACGTAGATCTGGGAAATAATACAAAAAACAATAATTGACGTTCTTATCAAAATAGCTATCAAGATTATACGACACGAACGCAGCAAAAGGTCACAGTCTAAGTCAAGACGTCAAGAGTTCCACAAACTACGGCCCGCGAGCCAGATCCGGCACACCAGAGGTAATTAATTTGGCCACCGTATAGGTAACCGGGAAGCAGTGATACACATTTAACGGGGAATTAATAAGCTCATAAGTTCAAATCAGGTCCCTACCTTAAATAAAAATACTAAATAAGTTTATGTTGATAAAATAGTTCTTCATTTAAAATTAGGCATTGTTTTCCTCAAGTCTTTGCGATACAAATAAGACGTGTGCAGTGTACCTAGGAGATCGTTCATATTTGTTAAAACTATAGTCCGGTCCCCAACAGTGTCTGAGATGTAGTGAACAGGGGCCCTCTGTTTAAGTCGACCAAAGTGGATTAGCAAATAAATGAGTGCTACAAAAACTTAAGATATTGAATTGAATGCCAGCATGTCATTTGTGCAATTAGAGTGGATCGTATTGAAGCAAGATTTTAACGTAATCCTAGAAGCGCCGAGATTTTACAAGAACCTTTAAAATTACCACGGGGGGGGGGGGCCGCAATAACACAAGGAACATTAGAACAATACAAAAGGGCGGGGGGGGGCACCGAACTGATACAATCGGCCACTAAGTGGAACATAATAATAGAAGGGGCAACGCGTTAAACAAGGGAGAACAAAAGAATGCAAGTTGAACCCAAAAATACACGGGGAACCCAATATTACAATGGGTTACCATAACAATACACGGGGAACCCAATATTACAATGGGTTACCATAACTATACACGGGGAACCCAAAATTACAATGGGTTACCATAACAATACACGGGGAACCCAATATTAACGGGTTACCACCATAATACACTGGACCAAATATTACAACGGGTTACCAACATAATACATAGGGAACCCAATATTTACGGCTTACCACAACAATACACGGGGAACCCAATATTACAAAGGGTTACCCCAATAATACACGGGGAACTCAATATTACAATGGGTTACCACAATAATACAAGGTAGAGTTACTTACTTTATTTCCCCATTTTAAAAATATTCTTGTTTTCAATATTTTACGCTTTCTGAAATACGTAGCTTTGCCCCAGAATTTTTTTTACACGTTTATCGTGTTTTATTTTGAGGAGAGATGAAAATGTCGAGATTATGGCGAGTCTGAAACACGAAGCTAGCATTTCCTGGATATCATTTCCTAACGTAGCTGCATGGGCCTAGAGTTCCAGGCTGCTATGCCCGGGGGGGGGGGGGGGGGGGGGGGGAAGAGATGAGATCCACACGTACAGAAGCCCAAAGGCAGCTGGGGGGGGGGGCGATAACGATTTTCGATCCCACGACTACTTATTGACGTAGTAATCGGCTTTATGTCTCTGCCGACTGGTCTTTATAGCCCAGGTATATTACTTTTTTGTCTTCACCGCAATACAGGCCGTGGAAAAGTATTACCAGCCAAAACCAATATATGACTTGAATTAATATTTTTTTTTTAAATTTGGTCCCAAAGGTACGCAAGAACCATTTTAGTTTATTTCGTTTCAAGAGATAACAGACTAGCCAAACAGTTTTTTTTAAAAAGAAGCTAATTAGTGGTGAAAAGATCTTCAGAATTACTTTGATCCACGTTGTTATTGGTAATGGAATGCGTCATCTAGTAGTCTAGTTGGAGAAAAGAGACGAGCGTTAAGTTTGTGTGTGTGTGTGTGGGGGGGGGGGGACTTTAAAGACATCACTCAAGTGAAACAAGTGGCGAGATATTGCGCTTCTAGTTGAAAATTTTTTTAAAAACTGTACTAGATGATCATTTTTGTTTAAAAAGTTAAAAGAATATAAACCAGCGTTTCCCAAAATGCCGGGTCACGACCCGGTACCGGGCCACAAAAGCAAAATTACCGCGTCGACGAAAGAAGGGGAAAAAAAGTTTGAAAATCTAGGTTAGATTATCGTGACATAATAAATAAACTTTTGTTAAGCATGATTTCTTTAGTCTTGCAAGAGTAAATGCTTTATTGTAATATAGGAAAACTGTGTGTACATTGATATCTGTTAGTTGTTTTCTTTACAAGCCAGCATTACAAAGCTGCAGACACCATTCAACGCATTGTAAAGCTACAGACACCATTCAACGCATTGCGAAGCTGCAGACACCATTCAACGCATTGCAAAGCTGCAGACACAATTCAACGCATTGTAAAGCTACAGACACAATTCAAAGCATTGCAAAGCTGCAGACACAATTCAACGCATTGTAAAGCTAAAGACACCATTCAACGCATTGCAAAGCTGCAGACACCATTCAACGCATTGCAAAGCTACAGACACAATTCAAAGCATTGCAAAGTTACAGACACCATTCAACGCATTGCAAAGCTGCAGACACCATTCAACGCATTGCAAAGCTGCAGACACCATTCAACGCATTGCAAAGCTGCAGACACCATTCAACGCATTGTAAAGCTGCAGACACCATTCAACGCATTGCAAAGCTGCAGACACCATTCAACGCATTACAAGACTGTAGATATAACCATACAACGCATTACAAGACTGTAGATACCATACAACGCATTACAAGACTGTAGATACCATACAACGCATTACAAGACTTTAGATACCATTCAACGTATTACAAGACAGTAGATACCATACAACGCATTACAAGACTGTAGATATAACCATTCAACGTATTACAAGACTGTATAGATACCATACAACGCATTACAAGACTGTAGATATAACCATACAACGCATTACAAGACTGTAGATATAACCATACAACGCATTACAAGACTGTAGATACCATTCAACGCATTACAAGACTGTAGATACCATTCAACGCATTACAAAACTGTAGATACCATTCAACGCATTACAAGACTGTAGATACCATTCAACGCATTACACGACTGTAGATATAACCATACAACGCATTACAAAACTGTAGATATAACCATACAACGCATTACAAGACTGTAGATACCATACAACGCATTACAAGACTGTAGATACCATTCAACGCATTACAAGACTGTAGATACCATACAACGCATTACAAAACTGTAGATACCATACAACGCATTACAAGACTGTAGATATAACCATACAACGCATTACAAGACTGTAGATACCATACAACGCATTACAAGACTGTAGATACCATTCAACGCATTACAAGACTGTAGATACCATACAACGCATTACAAAACTGTAGATACCATACAACGCATTACAAGACTGTAGATATAACCATACAACGCATTACAAAACTGTAGATACCATACAACGCATTACAAAACTGTAGATACCATTCAACGCATTACAAGACTGTAGATACCATTCAACGCATTACAAGACTGTAGATACCATTCAACGCATTACAAGACTGTAGATATAACCATACAACGCATTACAAGACTGTAGATACCATTCAACGCATTACAAGACTGTAGATATAACCATACAACGCATTACAAGACTGTAGATACCATTCAACGCATTACAAGACTGTAGATACCATTCAACGCATTACAAGACTGTAGATATAACCATACAACGCATTACAAGACTGTAGATACCATTCAACGTATTACAAGACTGTAGATACCATTCAACGCATTACAAGACTGTAGATACCATTCAACGCATTACACGACTGTAGATATAACCATACAACGCATTACAAGACTGTAGATATAACCATACAACGCATTACAAGACTGTAGATACCATACAACGCATTACAAGACTGTAGATACCATTCAACGCATTACAAGACTGTAGATACCATACAACGCATTACAAAACTGTAGATACCATACAACGCATTACAAGACTGTAGATATAACCATACAACGCATTACAAGACTGTAGATACCATACAACGCATTACAAGACTGTAGATACCATTCAACGCATTACAAGACTGTAGATACCATACAACGCATTACAAAACTGTAGATACCATACAACGCATTACAAGACTGTAGATATAACCATACAACGCATTACAAAACTGTAGATACCATACAACGCATTACAAAACTGTAGATACCATTCAACGCATTACAAGACTGTAGATACCATTCAACGCATTACAAGACTGTAGATACCATTCAACGCATTACAAGACTGTAGATATAACCATACAACGCATTACAAGACTGTAGATACCATTCAACGCATTACAAGACTGTAGATATAACCATACAACGCATTACAAGACTGTAGATACCATTCAACGCATTACAAGACTGTAGATACCATTCAACGCATTACAAGACTGTAGATATAACCATACAACGCATTACAAGACTGTAGATACCATTCAACGTACCGGATATTACAGGGCTGCAGATATTATCATCTTAAGTGCAGGCCTGCATAATCTCTGACCCGCAGGCCGCATGCGGCCCGCCAGCACCCACTTTGCGGCCCTGCGAAGTAACGAACTATTCTTTATTAATATTTTTTAAATTAATAGCTTGCCCCCTGTTCTATTTTCTTTCGACCAGCACAAGATTTTCATAAAGTATTACGGCCCGCCTTACATTTTGAGCTGTGGAGGCCTGAACTACAGAATTATGTGGCCTTCAACCCCTGGCACGCTTATATTAGAGCTTGTTTAAAGAAATTTAAATATGATTTTTAATTGTGTGAGTTTAGATGTGTATTTTACTGAAAACCACCACCACCACCAACAACAACAACAAAAAAACCTTAGACCATACGGAGGAGCGGTGAGATGCACATAAAATATCCTTTATACACGTGAATGTTTTTATTTCTTTAAATCGCATACGATCATAAGTGCTGACAGTCTTGAATATGTAAATTCTAGATATTTAGGTCACATATTTAGCTCCAATATTTAATAGCGAGACCAATAAACTAAAAGGGATAACAAATACGACGGAAAATGTGGGCAAGGACATGTCTACTTGGCAATCCAACTCGGCAATCCAATCAAATTTCCTAGTGTTGCTTTCCACATTGACCAAAGGAAACTGCCAACATTGGGGGGGGGGGGGGGGGGGGGGGGGGGAAAGGGGGGGGGAGGAGGACGACGACGTGGGCTGGAACTTACATCAAATGCTTTGTTATTGTTTTAATTGTGTATGTGTGCATGCATATATCTGTGTAAGTGTGTTGCTCTTGTGCATGTGTTGCTCTTGTGCATGTGTTGCTCTTGTGTGCGCGCGCGTGTGTGTGGAAGGGGGTGCATGCAGAAAATTCATATTAGAAGTCTAAGATTTGCGTTTCCATTGACGACATGCATCACTTGGCTTAGCGTCCGACGTGGTTATTTGTAGGAAAAAGAAATCAGCATTGTTCAGGTATAAAATATTAAAAAGACTTAATGAAAATTATTTTAAAATAACCTTCTACGCGTAATGGGCGCATAAGCAAAATATATCAGAGAGTTACCAAACTGCTATAGGATTAAAACACTGAAGAAATTTGAATGTTAATGTACACTATATATACGCACAGTTAACTAGCACGCTAATGGTTAAAGTCGATGGCTATTCGGTTTTACGTAAGTAATTATGAGCTGGCACTGCATGGCCAGTAGGATCACTTCTATCAGCTGGTACTGCATGACCAGTAGGATCACTTCTATCAGCTGGTACTGCATGGCAAATAGGATCACGTCTATCAGCTCGTACTACATGACCAGTAGGATCACTTATATCAACTCGTACTACATGGCCAGTAGGATCACTTCTATCAGCTCGTACTGCATGACCAGTAGGATCACTTCTATCAGCTCGTACTACGTGGCCAGTAGGATCACTTCTATCAGCTCGTACTACATGACCAGTAGGATCACTTCTATCAGCTCGTACTACATGGCCAGTAGGATCACTTCTATCAGCTCGTACTACATGACCAGTAGGATCACTTCTATCAGCTCGTACTACATGACCAGTAGGATCACTTCTATCAGCTGGCACTACATGACCAGTAGGATCACTTCTATCAGCTGGCACTACATGACCAGTAGGATCACTTCTATCAGCTGGCACTGCATGGCCAGTAGGATCACTTCTATCAGCTCGTACTACGTGACCAGTAGGATCACTTCTATCAGCTCGTACTACATGGCCAGTAGGATCACTTCTATCAGCTCGTACTACGTGACCAGTAGGATCACTTCTATCAGCTCGTACTACGTGGCCAGTAGGATCACTTCTATCAGCTCGTACTACGTGGCCAGTAGGATCACTTCTATCAGCTCGTACTACATGGCCAGTAGGATCACTTCTATCAGCTCGTACTACATGACCAGTAGGATCACTTCTATCAGCTCGTACTACATGGCCAGTAGGATCACTTCTATCAGCTCGTACTACATGGCCAGTAGGATCACTTCTATCAGCTCGTACTACGTGGCCAGTAGGATCACTTCTATCAGCTCGTACTACGTGGCCAGTAGGATCACTTGTATCAGCTCGTACTACATGACCAGTAGGATCACTTCTATCAGCTCGTACTACATGGCCAGTAGGATCACTTCTATCAGCTCGTACTACATGACCAGTAGGATCACTTCTATCAGCTGGCACTACATGACCAGTAGGATCACTTCTATCAGCTGGCACTGCATGGCCAGTAGGATCACTTCTATCAGCTCGTACTACATGACCAGTAGGATCACTTCTATCAGCTCGTACTACGTGGCCAGTAGGATCACTTCTATCAGCTCGTACTACGTGACCAGTAGGATCACTTCTATCAGCTCGTACTACGTGGCCAGTAGGATCACTTCTATCAGCTCGTACTACGTGGCCAGTAGGATCACTTCTATCAGCTCGTACTACATGACCAGTAGGATCACTTCTATCAGCTCGTACTACGTGACCAGTAGGATCACTTCTATCAGCTCGTACTACGTGACCAGTAGGATCACTTCTATCAGCTCGTACTACATGACCAGTAGGATCACTTCTATCAGCTCGTACTACATGGCCAGTAGGATCACTTCTATCAGCTCGTACTACATGACCAGTAGGATCACTTCTATCAGCTCGTACTACATGGCCAGTAGGATCACTTCTATCAGCTCGTACTACATGGCCAGTAGGATAACTTCTATCAGCTCGTACTACATGACCAGTAGGATCACTTCTATCAGCTCGTACTACATGGCCAGTAGGATCACTTCTATCAGCTCGTACTACATGGCCAGTAGGATCACTTCTATCAGCTCGTACTACATGGCCAGTAGGATCACTTCTATCAGCTCGTACTACATGGCCAGTAGGATCACTTCTATCAGCTCGAACTACGTGGCCAGTAGGATCACTTCTATCAGCTCGTACTACGTGGCCAGTAGGATCACTTCTATCAGCTCGTACTACGTGGCCAGTAGGATCACTTCTATCAGCTCGTACTACGTGGCCAGTAGGATCACTTCTATCAGCTCGTACTACGTGGCCAGTAGGATCACTTCTATCAGCTCGTACTACGTGGCCAGTAGGATCACTTCTATCAGCTCGTACTACATGACCAGTAGGATCACTTCTATCAGCTCGTACTACATGGCCAGTAGGATCACTTCTATCAGCTCGTACTACGTGACCAGTAGGATCACTTCTATCAGCTCGTACTACGTGGCCAGTAGGATCACTTCTATCAGCTCGTACTACGTGGCCAGTAGGATCACTTCTATCAGCTCGTACTACGTGACCAGTAGGATCACTTCTATCAGCTCGTACTACGTGGCCAGTAGGATCACTTCTATCAGCTCGTACTACGTGACCAGTAGGATCACTTCTATCACCCATGTCGTGTGTTGTGGGGTTTATTAATATGGGTTTCCAGGCAATGTGTCATCGTGAGGCTTAGGGGGTGGGGTGAAAAATCAGGTTCTGGAGGAGGGCGGGACAGGTTGAAAAGAAGTGGGGAAAGGTCGCGGTTAATTTTGGTTGGAAGTAATGCATATTTTACATTTTAAAAACAATCAGGGGTGCGACCTTTCCTCTTGACATTAATTTCGCTTACTGTTATTCAATGTGAGTGTTATTCCATGTGAGTGTTATTCAATGTGAGTGTTATTCCATGTGAGTGTTATTCAATGTGAGTGTTATTCAATGTGAGTGTTATTCCATGTGAGTGTTATTCAATGTGAAGTAATCATTTATACGAAAAATAGCAGAGTAGTTTTCTCCCTGTTGCTCTCGCTTAACTCGAGCAGGGGGCAATCCGTTGTTTCAAAATGTCTGTTAAAAAGAACACGGTAGTTTTCGATGTAGTATGTGACCTAGTTGTCGATATAGTATGTGACCTAGTTGTCGATGTAGTATGAGACCTATATATTTATGGCAATAGCTTTTCAGTTTTCAATTTGTTATGGAAACAGTTTTGCGACGCCTGTTTAACCAATATTAGTTACATTTCCGTTTAAAAAGAGCCATGTAACTTCACAAACTAAGGGCGAGAACCATCTACCGATGCGATCTCTACGCCAGTTTATACGGTATATATTATGTCCACCGAGAAGATAGTAACGCATTGATTATGATTGATAACAGGGGTACTCCAATGAGGGCTATCTTGGCATGTTTAATTTCAGTGGTTCTTTCCCTAATCCCAGACGCATTCTAAACATGAACTATAATCAAGGACCCCATGGAAAGGGAGATAAAAGCATTTTGATTTCTCTCTCTCTCTCTCTCTCACTGTTTAGGTCTGGTGGAATATCCACAGTCATCCATTGAGTTGCAGAAATCACTCTCTCGCGTAAGATGAGCGCAGCATGTGATAAGTCACGGGTGGCGCAATTTAAACACCGGGGATAAACAATCATACACCATCTAGCTACATTTAATGTGATGTGCAAATGTATCATTTTGTAATTTTGGCCTGGCGCTAAAGTGGTTGGGGAGCACTGATCTAGGGCTTGTACGATAGAGACGATGAGCAGCAGGATTGGCATTTTCTTATGGAAAGAATGGAGAAAGCCAAGTCAATTGTTTTATATATAATACTAGCTGCAGCTGCTATTATCTATCGAGATCCTAAGTAGTCTCGGCAGTTTTCCATCCATCATACTGAACTTAATTTCACGACCAGATACGCTTGCTCTTACTCATCCCACAGAAAGTTAAAAGTTTGAAGGTAGCATGCCATTTGTAAGACTAGGGTTCGTGCAGGCAAATCTCCTCTGATTCATTTCATATAATTGACTGGTGCTACCGAATTGACATTGTAAACTACTAACATAATAGAAATTTCTGTAGTTTACACCCACGAACGGTTCACAAGTTTCAAATTCTAAAACCATCTGCACCACGTTCTAAAAAGCGTGGGATTCGTAGATAAGGTGGTTGTCAGTCAAATCTGGTCCAGAAATTGTAATTTCGAGGATCTGGGGGTGATTTATTTGATATCTTAAAACGATATTGATTGCGGCAGCAAGATTAGGTAATTCTCAATCAAAAGTCCGATATTGTAGATAATAGTGTACATCCCGCTAAACACGGGAAGCTGAACGTATTTTCTACACAGACTGTGGATTCTGTGATTAGTGTTTTACCCGTTCCGGATAAAACATGAATTGTTCGTAAAATGAGCACTGGTGACGTCATTCTACATTCTACTTTTATCCGCATCAAACCGTGTGAGAGGTTCGGATCCAATACTGGCGATTTAAAATCGTACTTTTTTTTTATTCCAAAACCCTGATTTTACCCACGTCCATTGACAATACTTGATCAAAACACAGCAGGTAAAGGTGGTTTGATCGCTGAGTTTGTTTATTTTGTATCGTTGATGTCGGCCCCCGTCTGACCGCTGCCGGTTATCCTGGTTCAGTTTATTGCTCATACTGTGAGGTAATCGATAGGACGGGGTCAATGTCCAACGTTAGGACAAAAGCAGACTATTTTCCGTCCACGTGGACGCGAAACGTCCCGAACCCTGGAAAGGGCTGAGTTAGCATCTCTGTACCTGATGAGAGAACAGCACGTAGGCAGTGGATGTATGTCTAGAAGGGTGCTGGTGGGGGAGGGCATGTTCTGTGTAACTAACTATATGGGAACTAAGTGATAAGAAGCAGAGGATCCGGGGTGGAGCTACGAGGTGGAGAGGTTGGATGAGTATGGGTATGAAAATGAGGGGACGTCAATGGAGTGGGTGGGGGGGACGAGGAGGGCGACATATGATGAATGCGGTATGTGGGATACGAGGAATAAGGAGGGTGGCTTATGAAGAATAAAGTATAAGAGGAATATGGGATAAGAGGAGGAGGATGGTAGAGGAGAAATGGGTGGTATGGGATATAAGGATTTATGTTCATGGGGACAGGGTGAAAGATAACTGGGGAGTAAGAACGTAGTCTATATTAACTGGCTTGGGTGAAATAGATGTTACTGCTTGAAAATGGTGTTTTAGCATTTCGCCCCGGAGGTTTGAAAAATGGCATGAATTATTTAAAAGCATTTAAAAACAATATATTTTGTAAAAGCTGAAATAGGAATTTAATATTTATGAGATAAAATATATTTTGAGAACAAAAATTCAGTTGAAATTTGTAGTGACAATTTACGGACTATGATGAATGTACCACTATGGTACATAGTATTACGGACCGTTATAGATGGAGAATTTAATCTCTGTTGTTTTGTCTAGGGCTCGTTCTAAAAACAGTCCATAATAAAGGACGATACCAAAGGTTAAAAATAATAACAAATAAAACGACAATTAAGGCCAGAGCTAATTACAATTAATAACTTGTTTAATTTGTGAAGTTCAATTAAATAATAACAGCAAGAGAAAATATGATTAAAATTATAAACTTACAGATTTGCTGGTACCGGTACGGTATATAAAAATACAATGAGCACAAAATTGTACGAGGAAATAAAAATCTCTACACACAACAAAGTATAATGACACATAGCATGCCTCGTAATCAAGGAAAGGAAAATCTCTCCCGTCATTTATTCTTATCCCTTTTATACTCAGTTTCAGATGATCATTCTGGAAAAAGGAATACGCAGTCTTACTGCTTCTCGCATTCTCTAGATCGTTCGATCCTGTTCCACAGAAACGGACGATAGTAAACAAAAGTATCAACAAAGGGATATTTTTTTCTAGCCGTCCCAACACAGGACCGACTTGAAAGAGGTCATGCACGTGGAAGGCGGGCAAAGCGTCTCAAAATACGTCATCCCTTATAACAATAGTCTCATCTTATACTAGATGTTAACACTAGTAAAATGTGGTTCATCTAAATGTTACTGTAACATAAAATCCGGTAATAATTAGTAATATTATATATCCCACCATAAAACCAAGTAATATTATATATCCCACCATAAAACCAAGTAATATTATATATCCCACCATAAAAACTAGCAATATTATATATTCTCACCAACGAAACAATATTTGCGACCAGAGCAGCGCTGTCTGCAGCCGGCAAGTACTTAATTATACCAGCAGCCACATGAGGGCTCAAGTGATCTGCATACAACTGGAGGACAGAAATGTAACTAGGCCAAAGGGAAAGAACTGGTGAGTTTTCTAGCTAAGGGGTGCGGCGGTTGGGGGAAGAGGGTGTTGGGGGTGTACAGGCTGTGGGTGAAGGGGGGAAAAGTAAATTGTCCAAAGGAGGATTATTGTCCGTAGGTCAATGGGAGATAATTACTGGCTGGTCCGACGGGAGATTAGTCAAGAAAATCCCCTTCTGACCAAAAACAGTATGTTTACACGCACGCCATGCCCAAAATAATCAACTTGTCTCTTTAGTTTTTGGGGAAAGTTTACAGCAAAACATAAGTAGTCGAGACAGACCAATGGCACAGTATGCTGAGAAGGACATAACCATAACCAGATGGGAAAGTAGACAAAGGAAACATTACAGTTACGACGCACGTTCAAATAAATCCACTAGTCCACTGAACACACTGAACAAACCAAAGCTGCAAGCGCAGATATACTTCTGGTCATCCAAGTAAAGTATGTCGTGTGCCTGTGGTGTTGGAACGATGACAACGTTACCAATATAGAGAAAACCCGGTGTCATTTTACAACACACCAGTTTTCCAACTGCGGGATCTCGTTTATAGCAAATTTTGAGTACAGTGCCCTCTAGATTTGCGAGCCTAACTTTGCATAGTATTGCCTCGTTGGCTTACAAAGTTTAGTAATAATAGCAAAATACTGATTTTTTTTTTTTACTGTGCATCTCTTATATATACCAGTATATTGCTTCTGATGTGTCCTGCATATTTTTCACAACCGGCCCTCCCCTACTCAACACGTTTTATGTTAATAGGACTGAGTGAAAAAAAAAAGCTGTCACGCAGCGAAGTTGAATTTATTTTTCTCTAGAAAGAAATTCATTTTGTATTCTTTTTGGAAGGTATAGTTATTTTCGTTATACTGCGACTGTTGATTTCCTAAGTGTAACAGCTCAAATGTGGACATAATAATTTATCAGCTACAAGTTAATACATCCAGACTACTAGCAAATATAACTTCAGCACTACAAATAATGCTGTTGTTACACTAAGTCTTTCTTATAAAATGAACGACAGTATCTTCTCCGTCGACGGGTTTTTGTACAGCGTCGTCTCTGTTCCGGTTTCCGGCAAGTGCCTGTTCCTATCATTGAGTTATTTCTTCACACAAACTATTGACAAGGCAATGCACTCTCACTGCGACATAGGGCAGCATATTTCGTAGCATATTATAGAAAATGGGAAGTTAACTCTCCTTTGTAACACTTTGACCCACGGGGTATTTTCTCAATATACCCGGACCCGGGTTTTAAAAAAAATTTCACCCAGGTTAAGCCCTATAGTTCCGAAATGTGTCTCTTAATTTCCTAACCGAAACTAGGTAAATACAATACAATGAACAGTGTCATGAATCTGTGTGTATGGACATGTCTAGCACAATCACGTTTACAGCAAACTAATCCCACTGAACCTAAATATCAATATAAGAGTTTCTCGATTACCTTGTCCGTTAATAGCTTACCCACATAGATGAGCTCAATAATTACCTGGACATTTGCGGCGTTCATTAATATTCACGATAAAATACGGACAGATTAAAAGAATCGTCTTCGTTTGCACCACTGTCTCGTCTTTGTCCCCGTATGCAATCGCAACTGCCAATAGCTTATTTATTATAGGTTATAAAAACATACAATGAAGATATTATATGTTAATATTGACGTGGAAAAGATTTAAAAGAATTACGCAGCATATGAAAATTAAGTACTTTATTTCTCTGGATATGTTAAGATAAATGAAGCGTCAAGCGGGTCTAATCAATGTATTTGATGATACCATGAGTGGACCAGGATGGATTACATCATGAAATTAACATCACCGTGCATAGAAGGGTGGACAAAAAAATCTAGAAATTAACGAATGAAACTTCTAAATATCGTTTAATCCGATGTGAACTACTCTGAGCCCAGGAGTAGAAACATGGTTACCTTACATAAATTGTCCATCTCAAAGTTGGGTTTATCATGGCCGAACCCCTACAGTTCATGACATGTGATACAACATTGGTCTACATATGGATCAACTACATTTACCATTTTCTCTAATTTTGGCTAAAAAGCTATTCTAAGGATTTTTCTATTTAAAAAAACGCAACAAGTTTGACATACGTGTTCCAAGAATATAAAAATTAAAAGCAGTTAAGTTATTTGAGGGCATTAGATAATATTAACCACATCACCCAATTATATAACCAATAATACAGTTTTGTGGCGCTGTTTCTCACCGAGACAGCATATTTTATGATCTAAAAAAAATTTGAATGTTGTGGCTTGGAACTTTCATAAATTAGTCCTAGAATGATTGAGATGAAAAGATTGAGAACCGCAGGTTTAACCCAGTTTGTTTATGGTATGTATTATGTAATGGGTGGGGGTCAGCTACAGCTCTGTAAATCGTATAATAATCTTGTAACATAGAGGTGGCAAAAGATAGTACGCCTTGGTCAATAAACGCAACACTTCTCTGTATAAAGAAGGAGCTGGGTTTGGGGGGGGGGGGGGTAATCAAAAGCTGGGCTTGCGTGACTTTACACAGGTCATTTGGTACATAATTTCAAGTAACTCTACCACGATATGATTATTTTTCAAATGATGTATGATTAACTCCGTACGCATAGATTACAGGCAAGCAGCTTCCTCTAACATGATGATTGGTCCTGGACCTATTCGGGCAAAAAAAAAAAAAGACAACCCATACCACACCAACCGCACGTTGCCGGGGATACGACTTTCACAACCGATGATCCGCATGGTTCGTTTTCTATGTAGGAAAACAAATATATTTGTTCATCGATAGAATCATCTTTTGGGGTGTCCAACGAAGCTTGGGTTCGCCAGAAAGCCGCTGAAGCGTATTCCCCTGAATTGCGCGTACTGTGACATCTGGCTTCAGCTTGTCGATTCGGCCGTTCGTTGCGTGGTGCTTGTATTGAGCCTAAGGTTCAGCGAGGAACATTATTTCTTCTAAATAGTCGGCCAAGTGCTTCCGTAATTAATAATAATAATATTTTTAAAAAAACCACAACAGTACAACAATACTTGAAACTGTTAGTCGCAACGTTTATTTGGATCTGCGTCTTCTGTTTGAAAACCTGTGTAGAATGTGCCAAACATTAGGAGATTACTTTGTTTTCGGGAAGGGGGGCAAGATATAACTCGTTACCACCACTTTTTCTTGATCTATGAAATGTTACACTCGAAATAATTTTAAGTCTAAGAGGAAGATCGCTTTGTGGCGACCAACATATCGAAACCAGGTCACGTAGAAAGGGGCGCGAAATTGGACGGAACTCAACAAGGTGTGGGGTAATAGTATTCTAACGCTCTTTCTATGTTGGAGATTGAAGTGAACTTTTGTTCGATTTCAGCAGGATCTTCTGTATTCCGGATGTGCATGGCGTGTATCTAGAATGTACTTAATGCTATTGCTATTAAGATATACCTTACGACTCTTGGTCTAACTTGTTACACAGCCATTGGTCACAGAAGTTGGGCACATTTAAATCCTCCAACGTAAATTCTAAATTAGCCAATATTATGCAATAAAATTGTTTCAAAATATAATTCCCATGTCCATGTATCTGTGTATCTTCTTTGTTCTTTCAGCAAAGTACAGAGTGTTGACATGTTGTGCTTACAAAAACACAACACGCGCCCTTAATCTAAAAAATCTCACTGTAACACTGCACTCTAAAATGCAAAGTAAAGTGGTACCTCGAGATACGAATTTAATTCGTTCCGTACCCTTGCTCGTATGTCAATTTGTTCGTATCTCAAAGCAGTTTTCCCCATTGAAATTAATTGAAATGCCTTTAATCCGTTCCAGCCACCATAACGCCACCCCAGTTGTTTTTGATTAAGCACAGTACATATCGTTGAAATTCTACGCCCGTACTGCCTCGCCAAGTCAGTCACTCGCACACGCTGCTCATGTTTTTCTATGATTTCACACTTTCATTCAATAGACATAATCTTCTGAGCACTGACCTTTCCACTCAGTGGCGTAGCTAGAGTGTTTGGCGCCCGGGGGCAAGATTCATTTTAAAGCGCCCTCTTTTCCTTTTTTCAACTCTCAAACCCAATATTTTCATCAATAAAGTAATATCAAAGCACATTTTGGCGCCCCTAACTAGCTGGCGCCCGGGTACATCTGCACCCCTGCCCCCCCCCCTACGCTACGCCTCTGTTTCCACTCACTCTCTTCGGACCCATGGTTATAAAAAGAAATGTGATAAAGTACTGTAAATGCGAGCACAAAGATGCTTCGACAGGGAGGCAAACAAGCACACTGACTGAAGCGCGGGAAAATGGGAGACGCACGAGGCACGACTGGTGTGTCGTGTGCAGCCGGCCGACCCGCTACCCAGTTCCTCGTATCTCAATTTTTTTTTCGTATTTCAAAGCAAAACATCGCTCGCTCGACGGCTCGTATCTAAATAATCTCGTATGTTAGGGCACTCGTATGTCGAGGTACCACTGTATAGTTAACAAAAAAATTTCCGGGCGTTGAAAATAGATTTAAAGAGATCATAAGATACATCATCTACAGCAGTGCATCTTAAACTGTGGTATGTGTAATCTTTTGTTTTCTTAAGAGACTAAAAGAACTCATCGTGTATAAAACAAAAGCACCGGTTTCTGTAAAAAAGAAGAGAAGTGATTAAGAGCATCGGTGTGAACAGAGAGACAACTGACCCCAACACCAGATTACCCTTTTTATTAGTTTTTGGACAATGTCATACATGTGCAAACGAGGGCGAACTTTCTTAGCAATTAATGTATGGAGGAACAGCTTGATATGTGAATATCAAGCATCTTCTTACGTCATCCATTTTAGGGACACACCCAGGGTTTTTTATGATTCAACTTGAATTAAAGGGACTCTGATTAATACGCACTTCCACATGTCTGAATAGTAAATAAATAAAAGATGTCGTTTATTGTGTTTCTAGCGGTGTTACCCCCCCCCCCCCCCCTCAAAACCAACAAGATCACCGAACTCACTACGGTACTGTTGGAGTTTGTTAGTTGTCAAATTATGCCAAGTATTTTAAGTACACACTTCCCTCTGTGCGCTATCTGTTAATTTGAACACAAAAACTATCGCTAAATGGATACATCGGTCTCAGTTATCATTTCATTGTTGCGTCTACAGATTTATGTTGGGCAAAAAAACAACAACAAAAAAAACAAGATAGCGTAACGCGCCATAGCCATAATACTTTTTGAAACCTTGCATTGCAGCAAATGACGGGGTCTGAGAGTCGTACTTTCTTTTTAACGGGATCTGAGAGTCGTACTTTTATTTTAACGGGGTCTGAGAGTCGTACTTTTTATTTTAACGGGATCTGTGAGTCGTACTTTCTTTTTAACGGGATCTGAGAGTCGTACTTTTATTTTAACGGGGTCTGAGAGTCGTACTTTTTATTTTAACGGGATCTGAGAGTCGTACTTTTTTTTAAACGGGATCTGAGAGTCGTACTTTTTTTTAAACGGGGTCTGAGTAGTACCTTTTTTTTTAACGACAGGTTTAAATGCTGGAAACAACTCAAATGCCTTTGTGAACGAACCATAGCATCCCAGAATAATGTTTATCCAAACAGCACACGGTAGCTGCAGTACAAATATATATAGTGTATAGCACTGTTTAGCACGGCCCTCTGATTAATGCAGTCATCCAGCGATGGATCACAAGCAGAGGTTAGCGCACGTCACAGATAAAAGGGGTCGGTGGACGGTCCCTTGGGACAAGGCTCGGGAGAGGAAACCTTGGAGTTGTTTACAACGTGCTAGATTATTCTTATACATGCGACGCTCCACGGCCGACTCTCCGTACCGCATTTATTATCCCTGACATCTCAGTCTCCCTTGGCCCTTACAGAGTCAAGCTCAACACCCTTGAACTTTATGTAAGATGTGTACCGGTTCATTGGCTAAGTAAATCAAATACCTTATTTGCACGGCTGATTGTGATTAAGGTCACAAACAGCTCGTTAAATGTATGCACAGGACGGACCTCACAATTGTTTATAATAGTTGTAATATGGGCATCAATGATGTAGCAGTACCACCAACTCGGTTGCAGTACCACCCACTAAGTAGCAGTACCACCCACTAAGTAGCAGTACCATCCACTCAGCAGCACAACCACCAACCCAGTAACAGAGGAATGGAGAACAGCAAACCAGAGCTAAGAGAGTGGCATTACAAGGAAATTGGTGCGTGTGTGGGGGGGGGGGATTGTTTGAGTTTTTTTTTTTTACACGTCTGTTACAGCGTGTACAAAGCGTCTTTAAACAATGTCCATCTTCAGATCTAGCGATGAAAAATTGGGCTAATCAATGTAGTGTAGATTAATTATAAAAACGCATTTTACAGTTTGTCAGCATTTTGGCCGTGTTATAATTCATGGCACCACACTGGTCTTCAGCCCCGAAGTTTGTGTTAGGGAGTCGGCCTTATTCGCCGCACTGTAAAATTAAAAAAAAAAAATGTAAAAAAAATATTCCTGCTCGCTCTCAACTTTATACATTTCATTTCAATTGATAACAACTAGAGCTGTGGTTCTCAAACTTCCCAATGCCGCGACCCTTTAATACAGTTCCTCGTGATGTGGCGACCACCAACCACAAAATTATTTTCTTTGCTACTTCATAACTGTTTATGTATTTCCAATGGTCTTAGGCGACCCTTGTGTAAGGGTCGTTCAACCCCAAAAGGGGTCGCGACCCACAGGTTGAGAGCCGCTGAACCATAGGCTGTTATAACTATGTGTATGCGCGTTATGGGGTCTGCATCCATTTTTTTAGCGAGGATCTATTTTTATGAATTATACCTGCTAGGGAAAAACATGAGTTCCGCAGGCAGGAGCGGGTTGTTTAGAGGTCATTATATAATTATAGCTTAGTAAAAAAAAAAGTGTCGCATTTAGTTCTTCAAAGAGCCGCATGCGGGTCCGGAGTCGCAAGGGTAGCCATACACTTTATGACAAACAAAATACCCCAATCTTACCAAAACCTTGACTGTGCCAGATGACCGACCATGATGGCGCTTTCTAAATGTAGATCACGGGAAAATGAAAGTACATTTAAATAGTTTTAAAATCAATTAGAAACTTAAGCTCGCAGCACCAAATCACTGGGGATGTTTTCAATGAGATTGTCTCTATAACGAGAATTTGTAAACTAAACCCAGTCAGGCCCATCTGTTTTTAAAACAACTATTTGGTACGCTCATCAAAGCCATTGATTTATTTGAAGATTTCCCATAAGCCCTGAAGGAATCTTTCAGCGACAGAATGTTGCAAAGCACCTGCGTAACGTTGCTAACCGAGTTAATATCAAAGCGAGCCATCTGAGAGGAGAAACGAACCCATTATGTCCGTGAGTTTACTCAAGAGCTCTGCTTGTTAATAAAAGCCCCCCCCCCCCAAACCCCCTTTTTTAAATTCTGTTTACACCTGTGAAAAAACGCAGTTTTGAATTTTAGTTTAAGGACAGGGAAAATATTATGTTTCATATGAACAGATCCAAAAATCCAACAATATATTCAAAAAATAAAAGAATATTTAAAAAAAAAAAAACAACACTTTGATACATAGTGAGAAGTGCTATAATTATCCTGTCCGTAGTGTAGTGAATGAGACACTTGACGTTAAAGCTAGACACGATAAATATCTATAATTGAAAATGTGAGATCCCATAAAGACTTTGCCTCTGTCACTTGTACTTACAGTGGCCTCCACAAATACAAAGGTAGTTCACACATTGTTGAGGGTGTTTTTTTTATATTGAAATATTATGTTCACCCATTTTTAATTTTTTTTTTTATTTATTTGAAAAAGAAAAACCAACCAAAAAAAAACCACTAGACTTTTGTTTGAAATGTACAAGCAATTTTTTTAAGCAATGTTTAGTCAACAGTACACTTCAAAGTAGAGGAATTAAACAACCTCGAGAAGATTATACTGACCCAGCAAGAGCGTTGAAAGCAATGATTAATGGTATTGGCTATTATGACATCATGTAACGTACTCAGTACTCGGGTAATGCATGAAATTATTTGTAATATGCCATAATGTCCCACAACACTAAGCATTACAGATTATCCCCCGGGGGGGGGGGGGGGGGGTCAACGAAAATTGTTCTGAATAAAAAGTAGAAGACCAAATATTCGTCAAAGCATTCCCTCATAGATCAACAACTGTCGGGAGGGACTAGTGAGCCAACAAGTTGGGAGTAAAAGATCAGAAAAAGAGAGAGAGTTAGTCGAGGTGTGCCGATAATAGTCAGACAACCAGTTACATGCATAGGTGTCCCATCTCTTTAAACATGACATTGAAACGGTAAGCTGGGAACAAGACTACTTAGAAGGAAAGAAGATGTGAAAAAGGATGGTAAGAAATATATTAACACATTAAAGAGAACTCTTAAACAACCGAAACACGTGGTTAAACAGTTGTGTTTCAATTAAACTACTGAAGCACCCGGTAACTGCGGTCCTTTAAAAACAATAAATATGAAAACTGTAAAAATGGCTGCATCTGCAAAAGATCTTCTTGCCACCATTCTGACATGAATTTTTACGTGTCAAACGTTTCAGGTGAAAAAAAAACAACTTCATATCGACTTCACTTCATTTCTACAGCAATCATTTCAAATTTATACACACAATTGAGGTGGGGTCCTTCATTTTCTTTTTGTTGGAAACACAGTGAAGTTCAGTTAATGCTGATTTGAAGGCTGTTATAATTTAAATTGGAAAGAAAAAAACAAAACAAAAAAAACAACAAAAAACCGATTTCTTTAAAACTCAATTGCATCTTTTAACAACGCCAAGGTCCGTGCAGCCTGGGAAGACAATCACCCCGGGAGTGTGCGTACAGTTAACTTATTTAATCGACTACCCAAAGTCATTGCACGGCGCGGTTTCAACTATTTATGAGCCATGAGTGAAACGGTTGGCTGTCAATGCGAGGCTTGGATGCGACTGAAGAAGGAAGAGACCGCGCCATTGTGCCGACTGACTGTGCAGCTCTGACATTTCAGGCTCTCTGGTCTTAAAGGTTACTACAAGGTGTAGCGAGAAGACAGTTTCAAATAATTGATAATATGAGTATTGTGAGCTGCATACAATAATGCTTGTAACTTCTTGAACTATAAGTCTTTGTCTTAAACATGGTTTGACGACGTTTTGAGAATGCCCCCCCCCCCCCCCCCACACACCAGGTTAATCTTATCCTGATTCACTAGATGAAAAGAATGGAAGCTTAAAGACGTAATTTTGTATTAGTTAAAGATAGCAGAGTCGTAGAATTGGAGACAAAGCTGTTTACATATTCACTGACTCTGAAAAGTGACAACCATCTTACTTTTATTTTCATATGAAGCGGATTATATCATCATTCAGTTTTGGATCAAGATTTACCCACATCGTAGTTGGAGACTGTACATTCATTCTAACTTTGCAGAATTTTTCTTTTTAAACATTATTTAAGGACCTCCCCCCCATTTTTCAATACCGGTAAACTATATAATATACTAATACCTATGCAACCAAATCTTCTTATGGGACGCTATAATCAACTCTTGATTGACGTCATATAACTAACTGTAGGGGACTCACTTATTGGCCCACTCGCATTCGACAACCAAGCGCGTATCGTGTCTGCACAAAGCACCAGTAATGTAAGAGCGCCACATTACGGGATATAAGAAGAATGTATCGGCATGACCACAGTTAATCTCTAATATAGTTTGCTTCTGGTGTGTCCTGCTTCCCCCAACTCCCCATGTTTTATATTAATAGTGCTGAGTGAAAAAAAGGCTGTCATGCGTGACGTGTGAGCTCGGGTAAACAATAATTCTTTAGGGGGAGGTGACTATTATATTAATCAATAAAGAGTCACGGTTATAGTGTAAAACTGACTGTCTGTAGGACTATTGATTAAAGGTCGGCAAATATTATGGAAAATGAGAAGTTAACTCTTTTATAACACTTGGCCCCACCTGGTATTTTCTCAACGTACCCGGACCCGGTGTAAAAAGAAACTGCACGCGGTTAGCCCCACTTTTATATATACTAATAATTGAAAGGCTTTTGACACTTATAAATATATTTATTTCGTTATTAAGTACTGTATTCTAATGGAACAAGATTAACACATCGCATTATACATGGACATGGCATTTTAGCTATTTTATTTTCAAACAAAAATTGAAGGGATTGCATTACATGTGGCTCGCGTGTGAGCCCATCCTGAAAAGAGCACCCCTCACCCGTCCTTTAAATATATATATTGTGTTTTTATCCAGTTTGGTCAGGTATACTGTTGCACAAATATTTATCAGCTTTGATAAAACGCGTTGCCCTAAAGCGATCCCCTGAAATCCAGTGTTAACCCTTTAATAACATTTGGAAAAGGGATCTCAAGGAAGCTATTATTCACCCCCAGGCTGCGGTCTGCCTGAATGGCTGGGCCCCTGCCTCTAGAGATAGAGGAGCGTGTCCTATTTCTAATCAGTCAGATAGACGAGTGCTCACTGTGAAGAAAGACAAAGAGAACTAAATCCAGGACAGAAAAAAAAAACCACGCGAACGCTTGGTGCTCTGTGACCCTACGAACGACTAGCCTAGGGCATGAGTCCACACCATCGGTGACTGAAATATTTCTCGGGCACCTCGCCCCGGCACCGTCTCCACCTCCACTCTTTTTCTCACCCCCTTTGCCCCAGCCACATAGGGTGTCGACGAGATCACGCCTTAAACTATTGTAATATGTCTCAAATTTAACTAGTAAATTGAAGATACATTTTTTTGTTGATACAACCTTTTATTATCAATGAAGTCGTTTAAATTGCCAATTACCTCTCAAACACAAGATCTCAAATGCTTTTTTTCTTGGCTAGGTAAATATATCTCTCTACTGTAATACGGGGAAGTCTACAAGAAATTAGGAAGACAGACAAAAAAAAAAAAAAAAACTGCCTCTGACTGCATCATTAAAAATGACTAACTGCCTTTAAAAATCACTTCCCGCAATCTTTGTCAAGTCCGAGGTCTATTTAATAACAAAAACACAACCGGCACAGCATGGGTGAAGATATACCCCCCCACCTTTTTTCTTCCCCCCCCCCCCCCCCGTAAAGTCAAGTGAAATATAAAAAAAAACGTTTGAAGATAGCTGGTGCAAAATCCAGAATACGCAAGCACACACACAAAGAGAAGATAAAATAGAACTGTTTGGACCACTCAATTATCACTCGATTACTTTCCTCAGTAAAATGACTTTCAGACTCCACATCTCTAGGAATTAAAAATTGTATTTGTATTAAAAAAAGGAAAGGAAGTAAAATATCAAAGAGATAAATATTTAAGAAATAAAGGAAATAGCGATTTTAAAAAAAATTATTTTATAAAACACACAAGAAAATCTTTATGTTAGACGTATAACTTAACGATTCCAGGCTATACTCTAGGTGCTACCAGCTGGCTGGATTCCAGGCTATACTCTGGGTGCTACCAGCTGGCTGGATTCCAGGCTATACTCTAGGTGCTACCAGCTGGCTGGATTCCAGGCTATACTCTAGGTGCTACCAGCTGGCTGGATTCCAGGCTATACTCTGGGTGCTACCAGCTGGCTTGATTCCAGGCTATATTCTGGGTGCTACCAGCTGGCTGGATTCCAGGCTATACTCTAGGTGCTACCAGCTGGCTGGATTCCAGGCTATACTCTAGGTGCTACCAGCTGGCTGGATTCCAGGCTATACTCTAGGTGCTACCAGCTGGCTGGATTCCAGGCTATACTCTGGGTGCTACCAGCTGGCTGGATTCCAGGCTATACTCAGGGTGCTACCAGCTGGCTGGATTCCAGGATATACTCTAGGTGCTACCAGCTGGCTGGATTCCAGGCTATACTCTGGGTGCTACCAGCTGGCTGGATTCCAGGCTATACTCTGGGGGCTACCAGCTGGCTGGATTCCAGGCTTCTAAATTTTACCCCACTTCCCCCTTTTATTCACCCCCTCCCCGCCCCTTTTTCCTTTTTTTTTTTAAAACTTATTTTTTAAAGTTAAAAAAGAAAGAAATGAGAAGCTCAAAAGAAAAATGGGGAACGAATGTAAAATAAAAAATGATTCAACAATTTGTTCTTTTTTTGCTCAGCTCACGAATGCGTGAAGAGGTGAAGAGCATTAATGATACTGCATTATAAAGCCATCAAGTGCTCGGTGAAGCCAGTTGGTCATGTTAAAAGTCTATATCTCGCCACGACACGACAAGCCGCGTGGAGAGAGGAGAACCAGGGCGACCTCACTGTAAACTCTAACGTGCTCATATAAACATTTGAGCGGCTTAACTTGTCCCGGACATTAAATCATCTCCATAAATCACTGGAGGGGAGAACTCATCCGTGCAGTTGAACTAAGTCTTCTAAGTTTATACGTAAGTCATCCGTACAGTTGCTTTTAGAGACTGAAGAAACTAAGGAAAGTAAATTATGATATAAAGTGTGATGAAAAATCTGATGGGAAAATCAATTGACCTTTTTCAGAAAGCTACTAAAACCACAGAATTGTAGGACAGTAATTAGAATACTGTTTCGATTGGCCCAGAATGCTACAAAAACTACAGAATTGTAGGACAGTAATTAGAATACTGTTTCGATTGGCCCAGAATGCTACAAAAACCACAGAATTGTAGGACACTTATTAGAACTAATCGATTACTGTTTCGATTGGTCGATTTACAAACTATGCTTGATAGAAACTTTACTTCATTTCGCAATTCTACACTACACTGGCTATATCAAGATCGTGTTAAGCAAATGGTCTGGACATAATGAGATCCTCCCTTTCAAAATGATGATTTCAAAACTCTCCCCCAAGCAGGGTGGGTCATGGCTATATCTTTCCGTTTAATTATTTCGGGCGAGCTGACATAAATAGTAAAGCTATAGTCCATGATGGAAATATGTATAAACATGGGATAGTGAAGTTATTTTAAAGGCCTGCAGCGTATTTATTTCAACAATCTCTGGCAGTCAAGTTGCAGTTCATACACAAGACACAAATCGCAACAGTAAAAAGACGTGAAATATATATCTATATATCACTAGACATGAATACATATATACTCACATTTTCGTTCACAGCAACAAAGTCATTTACTAAATAAATCAAAGGTCGTGGTGTTTTTCTCTTTATTCCGATGTGGAGAGAAAGTGCATGCAATGAATACCGTGCAGTGACGTAGGAGCAGTAAGAAAACGCGATACGTTGGTACAAACAGGCGGCAAAACTTCTGTAAAGGGAGATCATATATATATTTTTTTTTTTTCAAATTCGGTTTAACGAATTTCCCTTTTTAAAAAAAAATTTGGCAATGCCAGTGTGGATACACTTTATCCGAGTGTGGACAGACTTCGATTCGTTGGAAATGACACACACACACGAAACATAAGCGGAGTGAATTTTCTAAAGTATTCCACACTTTTGGCGAGACAATAAATATATTAAAAATATTTAGGCTTTGATTATCTCATCTAAAACAATAAAAAAAAAACGGAAGAGATAACCCAAATGTTGAAGGTATAGTTAAAAGTACTGACAAACTTACTCGATTAACTTTAATTGGACATACATATTGAACGTTTCACCCCAACTGATTGTTTTCATGTTTAGCATTTACATACCCGCTTTTTAAATGGATTAAAAAACAACAACAACAACAACAAAAAAACCAAACGACAGAGCACCCGGAAAGCTTGTCATCTGTCAAGAAAGGTGCGTGTCATGAAATGAAACACATTTCAAATAGCGTCAAACGTGATTCACCAGGTCGCACTTTTGGAACCACAAGACATAGTGCATCGTGCCAAATGTCCATGACATTAATTGATCATTATTTTAGCATCGGACTTTTCTGGGAAAAAAAAAGAAATGTTTGAAGCTTGGATCGGACTGTCACATGTTGTTCCACTCTGCTCTTAACGTCAAATCTGTTGAGGCTTAACGTGGTATTGATTTCAATGGAAGCTGACACATGTTTGAGTGTGCTCTTTTGATTGTTAAATTTTATCAAATGAAATATTTAAAAACAATGGCTGTTGTTTGTAATAAACTGCATCAATGTGTACTAAAAAAAAAATTACAAATTAAAATACAGTAGAAGTCCGATAATCCAGCACGTTCGGGACCGGCTCGGTGCCGGACTACCGAAAATTCCGGTCTATCGGGCGGTGCCCCTTCTTTTTAGTGTAGGCTTTGCCGTAAAACAAATGTACTTTGTTTTTTTAACTACATACATACATAAATCGTAATTATAAGAACAATTAGGTTAATAATTAAACTACAAATACAGTATGCAAATACAACAAAGTTTATTTTACATTTCATATAATGTATGTACACGTACTGTAAAACATATTTCACTTAGATTTAAAAAAGTCACGAATGTCTTTTTGTTTTCATGACTTTTGGCGTTTAGTATAAAATTTATTTCTAATGATATGGAAATCAATAATTTCTGAAGCACTGTAGCTAGTACTAGCCTCAGCAAAAGAGATAAACTTATTTAGTGATTCTGCAGCTTCTGCCCAGCTGATTTTTTCCTTTTCTTCCGTTTCGGCATCTGAGTCACTTTCTTCAAGATTTTGAGTAGGCTGAGGGTTTACTAAACTGTTGATAATGTCCTCATCGGTTAGTTCTTGTTCAACAGGCTCATTCTCGTCGATTATTTGCTTTAAAGACACATTTTTTGAGAAAACCAAAATGTTTACAATTTTCCGGAGCGATGCCGGACTATCGGGCATTCCGGACTGTTGGATGCCGGACTAATGGACTTCTACTGTACCTTTATTACACAGATGATACAATAAATAATTATACGGCTTGAAAGAATTATTTCACTTATGACGAATGACAGATCATATGGTGACAGCAACCTTATAGGGTAAGCTATTGTACACGATACTTCTGTACTGGCACGGTACCTGTATGTTGCCACGGTACTTTGGTACGGGCGCGGTATTCCTTCATTGGCACGGTACTGGCCGATGTTAGGTGACGGGGAACAATAGTATTCATTATCACTAACTCAGATGGCAGGATAGGTAAATGCACATTTGACCTGGTATCCGTGCTTACAACTTGAGTCGGGGTTAGTAACAGATGATTTCGACATGTCTGAATCAGCATCAATGGGAGAAAATGGACTTTGATGGCAAGTGATTATCATTATCAGTGACATTAATATACGGCTATACGGTACGCCCGTGGCAGTTGTGTACAATATCCCCCACACACGCAGGTTCAATTTACACCACTGCCTCCGATTCATGATCTGCCATAAGAAAATTGATTGCCTATACCGTAGTCAATATGTGTGTGTTGAAGTCGCTGATAAAAGTTTGTTTCATTTATTTAAAACAATATTTGACAAACAAAACAACAACTTAACATTTAACAACAACTTAACATTTAACAACAAGTTAACATTTAACAACAACTTAACATTTAACAACAACTTAACATTTAACAACAACTTAACATTTAACAACAACTTAACATTTAACAAAACCCCGTGTAGCCCTAATTTGGTAAACTATATTTAAAAGCCATTTTTTTTTCTTTTACCGACTGTCACCATACGATGCGTTTGTTTTAGAATAAATAATAATTGAAAACAATTAGCCCAAGACAGAAAAGTTCGAAAAAAAGCCACCTCTCTCTGTAAGGAGCATTGCTGGCCACCATTCATCCCCAAAACATAAATGGCTTAAAGATTATAACTTATGTTTAGAAATAATCATGGAAATTCACTACGACTCACATCACATTTAACGATGTGAAATAATTGCCGCCCGGTTCCAATCTCTAAGATTAAATCAATACAAAAATAATTCGCTTCACTTTTAATTTGACCCATTAAAATTTAGAATGACCAGTACATAAAAATGTATTGGATGGCATTCTCGTCAAGTGTGAGGTGCAGCTCAAGTTTTTTAAAGAAAGCAGACCGAGCGTTTTTTTTAATGTATTTCATCTTTGCTGCATAATGGTGAACATTTGAAAGAAGTTTAACTTGTATTCAGTTTCAAAACTTGAGACAAACACGAAGTTCTAAAACCGAAAATTTTCAAAAATAATAATTCTCTGTGAATTGCAAAATAAAATTCTCTAATTGGGATTCTTATAGGGCGTTGGTTGAACAGGGGCGTAACTATAAAGTGGTTGGCACCCGGGAAGAAGATTCCTTTTTACGCCCCCCCCCCCCCTCTGAAGCAAATTACTTCCACCTATAAAATACCACCAAAGCTAATTTTTGCGCCTCAACTAGTCTTGCACCCGGGGACATCTGTCCCCACTCTGAACTCACCCCCCCCCCCCCCCCCAGCCAGTTGCTTTGTGATATCTGATTCTGATTATCATTACTATTGAAAGCACTGCCACAAGAGTACTAACATTTTGAAAAAAATAACAAAACAAACCACTCACAGATGGAAAGCTCTATTCGGCTGTTACAGTCGGTGAAAATGACTGACAAGCACTAATCCATGGCACCCACCTGTTTCCGTATGTTTAGAATCGGAAATTTAAAAAGGCCTTATTCTGTACATGTGGTTGCCTACTACTACGGGTTATAACAGTATTACTATGGTACACAAACCAAGTTGTCAAATAAAAAAAAGGCTCATGAATCGGATATCAAACAAAATATTTGTTGTTACCCAATGAAAGCTTAACCATAGATGTGGTTGCCTACTACTACGGGTTATACCAACAGTATTACTATGGTACACAAATCAGGTTGTCAAATAAAAAAAATGGCTCATGAATCGGATATCAAACAAAATATTTGTTGTTACCCAATGAAAGCTTAACCATAGATGTGGTTGCCTACTACTACGGGTTATACCAACAGTATTACTATGGTACACAAATCAGGTTGTCAAATAAAAAAAATGGCTCATGAATCGGATATCAAACAAAATATTTGTTGTTACCCAATGAAAGCTTAACCATAGATGTGGTTGCCTACTACTACGGGTTATACCAACAGTATTACTATGGTACACAAATCAGGTTGTCAAATAAAAAAAATGGCTCATGAATTGGATATCAAACAAAATATTTGTTGTTACCCAATGAAAGCTTAACCATAGATGTGGTTGCCTACTACTACGGGTTATACCAACAGTATTACTATGGTACACAAATCAGGTTGTCAAATAAAAAAAATGGCTCATGAATTGGATATCAAACAAAATATTTGTTGTTACCCAATGAAAGCTTAACCATAGATGTGGTTGCCTACTACTACGGGTTATACCAACAGTATTACTATGGTACACAAATCAGGTTGTCAAATAAAAAAAATGGCTCATGAATCGGATATCAAACAAAATATTTGTTGTTACCCAATGAAAGCTTAACCATAGATGTGGTTGCCTACTACTACGGGTTATAACAGTATTACTATGGTACACAAATCAGGTTGTCAAATAAAAAAAAATAGCCCATGAATCGGATATGAAACAAAATATATGTCGTTACCCAATGAAAGTTTAACCATATGATTTTGAAGCCAAAAAAAACCAAGTTCGTCGATACTTCACGGAGAGATAACCAACTATTTTATATCAAGAAGAAGCTACCCCACTGTTTCCGTATTTTTCGAAATGGGAAATTCAAATCCCGGCGACATGCTAGTGTTATATTAACATTTCAATGATTACATTCTTTAAATCCGGCTCAAGCTGGAATCTCAGAAATAATTAGTGATGTAAATATTATATCACAAAAACATAGCCCAGAAAATTTTTATTAATTAAAAATGAGCGCTAGCTAAACTTAAAAAAAAATGTATAGACTGACAAAGAAAACAATAAGGTATTGGGAAACCCTTTATCAAAAAAACGGAAGGATAGGAACCCACATTCAACAAGATGGCAGCCGCCATGGTATTTATAGATCCGGCCGAAGGTAGCTCGTCAATAGCGACAAAAACAAAGGGTATAAAGTATAGATTATTTGCATTAAATGTCCTACAGCTACGCTTATAATACAAAGAAAAGGGATCGAAGTATTTGTAGCAAACAGAACGCCCACAGTCTCACGGCAAGTTTTTTTCACAAAATCGACGCAGTTGTACACATGTAAAACAGCACAACAATCGGTTATCTATGCTTGTCAGGCGACATTCTGGGTCTAATTTGTCTATAATGGAACATTTTGTTTTCTTAGTTCCTAAGTGCTATCCACCCTACCACTTTTCCGGTCCATCGAAACCCTAAGTCCCCTATTAGTGGCGTAGCTAAGGTTACTTTTTGCAGCCCCCCCCCCCCCCCGCCGTCCGCGGTTGGCCGAAAATGCAGACCCTCAATATAAAGAAAAATAGTGCCTTCGGGCGCGGACCGACCCCTCCACCCCTTCATCATTTCCCACTGTCTTCTCTACTTACGCATACAAGGCGCTGCCTCTGCATTTATTGGTTATCTAAGTCAGTGGTCGGTAAACTCATCAGTCAAAAGAACAAAAAAAAATCAGCAGCAGGACGCTTAAATTCTTTTTGAGAGCCAAACTTCTTTCCAAGAACCTGTCGGAGTCAAACCCGATTTTTGGCCGACTGGCTGAGCCATCCTCAGGGCGCTTAGCGAGCCGCGATTTGCTGACCCTTGCCCTAAGTGATTATTTAAGAATCGCCTAGTTTTAGTCCTATCCATTCTTTGATGTTACCTTCCCATTGTTTTCTCTGTCTTCCTTTTCTTCTCCCTCCTCTCGTTGTACCCTGCATGATTTCTTTTGGCGAGCCCTTGTTTTCTTGTTGCATGGCCATACCATTCAAGTTTGCACTTTTTTTTTTTTTTTTTTTTTACAGAATAAAGACAAATATACCCTTTAAATCTATCACTGGAAAGCAAATAGAATACCTTGCGGAATCAACCATGAAAAAATTGTGTCCTATTAATCAGTACATTTAACTGTGAGCTCTGGGCAATATCAAATAACAACACTTAAAGATTTTAACTAGAGTCAGTATATTCCGATGTGGCCAACAAATCAGGTCAACATTTTTTATTATGGCGAAGTAGAGCTTTAAATTATTGGTTTGTTCAGAAATGTTTAATGAGGGAAAAAAAATAATACAAATCTATAGTTAGCGGAAGTTCGAAGTAAAGCAAAATATTCATTAAATTTAAATGGTTTGCAGCTGGTCAAACACGACATGACAGACTTGGCGTTGGCCACGGGGGATCCCTGTTGACGTCTTTCCCATCGGGTGTGGAGTTGATAGCAACTCGGTTCCGCCAAATGCCTCTGGACCACAGTGATGTTTTCAGGCATATTTTCTGCGCCCCCCCCCCCCTCCCAGGAAAAAAATGAGTACAACAACAATAAAACGAAACATTTATAGCATTTTTAAAAAGAATAGTAGCTAGTGCGTTGAGCCGATTATGATTAGTTGGCCCAATGAAACATCACTACGATCGATATATTTAATGATCCGTATATTTAATCCTTCTCTTCCTTTGCTTTAAACCTGAAAAACTATGTTAGTAGTGTTTTTTTGCGATTGAAACCTTTTGGACAGAAATATTGTTTTAAAAATGCATTTAATAATTAATTAGTTTACCCCAAAATAAGCCCCCCCCCCCCCAACCATTTCCCAGACCCCGGCCCCGCTTTAGCTCGTGAGTCTTCGGCTCCCCCGATTTCTGATTCCCCTTTCCCTCACGCCGACCAATGTGATAGTAAAGTATTGAATCAAAGCTTATGCCAAAAGATTACCTTGTAGAGTGACAACCGGAGTAAAGTCAATTTATATATGGCACTGGATGCCATAATGCTTAACACGTGTGATGGTAGATGTCCGTCCCCCTCCACTCCGGATTCCTGAAAAATCCCTTCCCAGATCAAAATTTGAAATAATCAAAAATTGTATGGGGAGGAGCTCCATGGACCCTAACCAGTAAGAAATCGTCTGAGAGAAACAATGCCTCTGGAAAAGGATCAGATGTTTTTAGGAAAACAAGGTCAATTGGTCGGACGATCTGGTCAACATTTACAATTTAATGGACTTTTTTAAAGAGGCATTTGGATGTAATAAATATGAAATAAGCTAATATAAATTGCAACTTCTTATAAAATCTCACTCGCACCCTACTCCAAAGTTTTTAAATAGTAATAGTGACAAAATGAAAGCCGTTTTTTCTTTGAAATATTGGTGTATATAAGTAGGTCAGAGACCCGTGTTCTGCAGTCACGTATAGGAAGTTGTATCATTAGCAGGCGTGCGGTTTCAAAATGTTGAGTTAAAGTTAAGTGATGACATTCGAGTTGTGTGAGAGCTGTGAGTTAACATATGGCTCGTGTATCTTAAATATATTGGCGATCTCAGCCATTTTAAAAAGTAAAAAGTTATAATATTTTTTTATATAAATAAATTGTTTAACTCAAAATCATATTGTATACCGGTACTTTATGTTATAAGCTTACAGTAGGCCTAATTTAGACAAAAATATTTTACAATTTATTTGAGTTTTATTGTCCCATCGATCGTGATCTTGACAAGTGGTATAAAATTAGCGATACCGCTACGTGCATGTCTTTGTAATTTGTAAAGAGCATCGAGTTCATGGGCGCCCCACGCTTTTCATATGGCCGTAACAACTCTGAAGTTTTGAGGGACATTTATTTTTACACCATTTAGTACATTTGTTGGAAACGCTAAAAATAGGTCTTTATATTTTTCTATTTTGTACTGTTTAGTCCAGAGGTGTGAAGTCAGTGATGACCTTTCTGTGGTTAACATTGTGTTGTCATTGATTGTTATCGGGAAGGAGCAACCATGCACACGGAAACGCAGTAGTAAACACGATGTCACTATCACTTTCCTTTCGTGGAGTTTTCGCGGAGGTCACTCAAGGATCAGGTCATTTGGAGATCAATCAGGAATTAGGTCACGAGTGATATGCAAGATTGACCCGCAGAGGTCACTCAGTGGTCAGTGGGGTCATTGATGACTGAACATGAAGGGTTGTAATAGTCATGGGGGGGGGGGGGTAAGTGTACAAAGTTTCAGCTCATTTTGGAGATCGGGAAAATAGTCACAATTGAGATGCAAGATTTAACCACACACAAACAAACCGACAAAAAGAGAAAGCGTATAAAAACAGTGATTTCTACACAAAAAAGCATATTAATATTTTATAAGTGAGTGATTTTCTTAACCACAAATTCACATCCGACTAGCTAAATTCGGCTACGGCTGAAACACCCAATGGTCTTTTACAATGCAAGGAGTAAATACTTTGATATCAATAACACACGAATACACCTAGCATTAAAGCAGTAGATAGAAAAACAGTAGTTATAGGAATTCAATAACCCAGTGAATCGCTAGCCCGGCTTGAATGTGATCTCCGTGGCAAGCGGTCCATATATTGGTAGGAACGTTGCAGTTTTCAAAGCTCTTGGGTTAGGGTTACGCGAACTCCCGTTAAATTGTTGGGAGGACGGGGCATGTAGAGTTAGACTGTAACGTTTGATCCATGGCAGGGTGAAATGTCTAGCTTACACTAGCAGTGTTAACAACTTCAGGATATACCCCGGTAGTGACGTCCACGCTTTTTGGGGGGCTGGCTGTGGGGAAATACGTTCACCAAGTTTATCATGTAGGACATACATAAACAACCCCAAGAAAACGAACGCGATAGTTCATATGATATGTGATTTTATTTATTTGTATAATTGTATTGCTCAGTACGCGTTCAGATGAATTAAGAAAGAACGAAAGAAGGGAGGAAAGAAGGAACTAAATATATTTTATATAAGTATTTCAGTATGCATTTACTTGGAGTGACCATTGGAAGAAGTTAAGAACCAAAACTGCCAAAAGATATATTTGTATCCATAGGAAAACGTGGCAATGTGTGTAGGCCCCCCCCCCCCCCCCCAATACCAGACTCAGTGGGCCCTGAACCCGGACTTTAGAAATGTCGTTAATCTAGAGCTACGGGCCCATGCTTTCCTGTTCCCAGGGCGACAAAATGGCTTTAATCTGGCCCTGTGGGGGGGGGGGGGGGAGGTGGGAGAAGGAGGGGGTGGCAATTAAAATATAACTGCTTCAAATCTACGAAAGAACGACTAGTCCAATAATGACTTCCTTTTGGCGGTAAGTTAGGTGTAAGCACAATTGTGTTAGGTAGCTCACGGTAAGTGTAATCACAATTGTGTGAGGTAGCTCACGGTAAGTGTAATCACAATTGTGAGGTAGCTCACGATAAGTGTAATCACAATTGTTTGAGATAACTCACGGTAAGTGTAATTACAATCGCGAGGTAGCTCACGGTAAGTGTAATTACAATTGTGAGGTAGCTCAGTGCGAGAAGTAATAGTCGTTTGTACAGAATCAGACTATTCAGACACAACTGAATGAGATCGCGAGGTAGGTAACGCCATCGGAGAGAGAGAGAGAGAGAGAGAGAGAGAGAGAGAGAGAGAGAGAGAGAGGGGGGAATAATAATGGGTGGGTGGGATACACCATTATTAGTGACAAGTTTACTATTAACCACCAACCGCTAAAAAGACGGCGGCATAATAGAGCACAATGTACGGGGTACCTGTATCGTCTAACTCTTAAATGAGATTTGGAAGAGAACTTGTTACAGTAAGCTGGTTGGTATTCGGCGGACCGATTGTTGTTAATTGCTATAGGGTCAAGTACTTAACACAGGCAACTATAATGTTCAGTGGTAGAACTTGAGACGGTTCGCGCGAATCTATTATTAACATTTTCCGAATTATCCAGCCCTTTTCTTTATTAAATACAGTAAAAATAAAATGGAAACAACATTAGGTCCACGCCTTACGTTACAGTTTTTGAGTTATTCAAACCATACTGCACAGGACCTAGTTGACAGCTTTTGAGTTACTCAAACCATACTGTACAGGACCTACTTGACAGTTTTTGAGTTACTCAAATCATACTGCACAGGACCTAGTTGGCAGTTTTTGAGTTATTTAAATCATAGTGTACAGGACCTACTAGATGGTTTTTGAATTATTCAAACCATACTGTACATGACCTACTAGGCAGTTTTTAAATTACTCAAACCACACTGTACGGGACCTTCAGTCGGTGTTATTGATAAACGAGAATAGTTTATAACTTTATGTCTAATATACGACCGAAGGAGGAGATTTAGAAATCAACTTGAAGCACATGCTGACACACAATTTACGTTGGCATATAAGTCATCTTTATTTTTAAAATCAATACACATACGGAAAGTTGCTATTACATCAATAAAAGTTGGTGAATCAGAGATCCCGTTGTCCTCCACTGTCCGAGACCTTAAAATTCGTTTTTATATTGATAGTAAACTCAGTATGATTCGACATATCAGTTCTGTAGTCAGGGCACGCTTCTGTCATCTACGCGCCCTCGGTCAGCTGCGTCATCAACTCAATAAGAGAACAGCAAATGCTGTAGCGGTAACTCAAATCCATTCAAGATTAGATTACTGTAACAGTTGTTTGTGGGGTTTGCCTCAGAATCAAATTCAGAGACTCCAGAAGGTGCAAAAATCTGCAGCACGCCTTGCGTCGCGGAAAAAGAGATCAGACCACATCACCCCAGTTCTATCTATATAAGAGATCTCCATTGGGTTCCTATTAGTGAGCGCATTGACTACAAGATTCTTTCCTTGGCGTACGGCTGCATAGAAGGCTCTGCACCGGAATATCTGAAAGAACTGCTTTATAAACATGTAACCTTAAAGAACCTGCGGTCCTCAACTCAGTCCTTACTGAAAATTCCCAGTGTGGATGAACACAGAAAAAAGTCGTACGGAGTGCGCTCTTTTGAAGCGGTAGCGCCAAAGTTATGGAATAGTTTACCTCCATCTTTGAGGAGTACTGACAAGGACAGAAAATTATTTGGGAAACATTTAAAGACTTTTTTGTTTAATAGATTTGATGACACCAGAGCGCAGTGAGCATGCTAAAGTAGCATGGATACCAGCGCTATAGAAGTATCAAATCATTCAATTAATACACACACATTCTCTTGGTATGAAAGAAAGTATGGTGTAACGGGAGTTCAAAAGCGTGCAAAATAAAATTCCCGATAACTGCCATAAAAGAGATTCTCTAAAATATTGCAAGTGTGTTTGGTGCGTGATATTTTTGTTTTGTTTTATGGAAATTGAAATAGTCTCAATCGAAATATCGTGCACTAATTCTTATTAATATTGTTCAGGGGCGTGGAAAAAAATGTGCGGTGATTACCCTGGAGGGTGGGAGGGGTGTAGCACTGATTGGGATTCTTTAAAAGTGTGTTACTTGAGATCATGTTTTGTCTAATAACTTTAGTAGATGGAAAGTTCAAGCAATGCCTCCGCCATTGTTTGGCGGGCTATAAGTGGTTATCAAATAACACCAAAATTTGTTATCTTTAAACTAGAAGTAATTTGTCGAAATTGTCTTCCAATATAATAATATTTCATTAACTAAATATAAACAGATCAAAATTGCGCCGATAAACAAAATAAAGGCTTTATGTAACATTTAAATTGATCTACTCCGAAAGAAATATTTTCAAATGAAAGGAAATAGTTTAAATAAATGTCATCTCAGCTACTAGGGAATGTTAGGCACACGAAAAGATACAGTCCAATGTGAGACATTCACTAGGTTAAAAAAAAATAAAAAAATTAGAGTTGGTCCCAACAGAACTTTGAACAGTCACTTAACCCGTCTAGTACGCCCTTCAAGCGCCCAGTAACGCCCTTCAAGCGCCCAGTAACACCCTTCATGCGTAACAAGAAAATGCTGGCAACGTTCTGCATGTATTCCTGTTACCAATTGTTACTGGCCACTTTAAACAGGCTATTCCCCACCCCAAGCATCACCATTTTTGTGTTACTATCCATGCAGCGACCAACTAATGGTCTTCGTTTCCTATATTATGTTTGTCTCACTGCCTCGTCAACGAAGCGTTAGAATATTGCAATAGCAAAATAAAGATAAGGACATTTCACGATAGCCCCTCTATAAATATGCTGCACGTGCATACAGCACGCAATCAATCCGCCCTAAAAGGTATTGCCAAACACCCACTACCGTAGGCAAGGGTTCAGCTTCTAGAATCTAGAGAGTAAACAATTTATAATGAGCTGACAACATAATCATGGCAAGTTTCCACCTACCCCCCAAACACCCCCACCATCTTAAACATCAAAGTATTCAAAGAAATAATTACGTCAATGTCAGGTTGAGAGCCTGCCTAAGTCTTGTTCTCATCACACATTTTGCTGCATTTACCCACTCCACGCAATCTTCGTGATGTATCTCATTACATTAAGATGAGGCCCCTTTCTATCAGGTCCACTCCCCAAATTACAAAGGGGCGTCCATTAGCTTATTAGTTTGCCTAGCTAACTTTGGAAACACAGCCCTAATTTATTTTCGAGATGAACTTAGCAGTTAATAAAAGCAAAGATGAACAAGTGTGAATACCATTAGCAATCATATATAATGTTATTTCAAATAGCATTTTAATGATTCAAAAACATGTAACTCCTAAAACTTTCTTTTTTTTTTTTCCGAAATAAACGAATAAGTGAGCAAACAGTGGCCATAGGATACTAGGGTGGCTTGAAGAGAAAAAGAAAGAAAAATTTGGGAGGGGGGGGGGAGAAATTGGGAGAGAGACGGTCATCTAGAGGTGAAAATAAATCATATTGTGGAATAAAAAATATATTAAAAAATTAAAAACTTTTCTACCGAAAAATAGCTCTGTTTCAACTCTCTATGCCTTATTGGTATTCTACCAAAGCTGAGCCACAAGTAAATAAATGCATCTCCAAGGGTTGATATAATGACCTGTCTTACAACTATACCACATTAAAATAAAACATTCTGATTACAACTGAAAGATAAAGAGGAAGTCAGGCCAATCCAGGACAGAAGCTATTCATCAGCATTTAAGAGCGGTTATTAGAATATCCCGGCAACTTGCATAAAGTTAGGTTTAGCGTCATGTTGATGTCAGCAGCACAGAGGGGAACCACATCAGTGTGTAGCCTATACCTCGGCTCAGACTGCACACAATAGCAAGAGGCATTATTTATTTTGTTGGACTATGTCGTGGCTGTATACAGTGGCGAAGTGAGGGGGGGCAAGGGGGGGCATCCCGGGCGCTACTCACAAAGGGGCGCCAAATGGTATATTTTACGATAATATTGTATGGTTTTCGAATAGGGGGGGCGCTTAAAATGTATTGGGGGGCGCTAAAAAGGTATTGTGCCCCGGGCGCGAGTTAAGCTCGCTACGCCACTGGCTGTATACGGGACCATCTGTTTCAGCCAGATACTAGGCATAATTTCTCAAAGAAAGAAATAAGTATTTCACATAAAAATGTAATAATTTTTTTTTGCAAAAACGTTGAATATGACTTTAAACATCCAGCAATGCTGGTATGGAGGTTCAACAAAAAGATGCGGTACTTAGTTCCAACACAAAATCAGAATGGAAGTGTGAATCTGATGACTAAATGAACTTCAAACACATTTCCCTCCTCTCGTCTCCCATAGCTACATCCACCCTCAATTCCAGTGTATTATGCCTAGCTTCAATCAACCATAATAATATTTATTAATTGAAGTGATTATCCAAGACTGACAATAAAAGTTAAGAGTTGGATATGAGAGACTGTTCTTTGACCACTGGTTCATTTATTTTAAAATCTGGGCATTTATGGATACATCAAAACAGGTTTTGAGCACATAAAAAAAACAAGAAAAGCAATGTGGGGGACAATAAATCAGCTTGCAATTTGAATAAGTTTTTCTTCTAAATAAAATTATGCTTGCTAAATCTTTAAAGGCATTTTTAAAAAAAAAAGATATCTCTTAGTGTTGATTAAATTAGAAAATTTATTAGGTTGTTCATGCAAAAGTTCACAGCAACATTAACTATTCAAGCAGAGGCGTAACTGGGTGTTTGACGCCCTTGGCTAATTTATTTTTGGCGCCCTTGATAAATTGAAAAATGAGAGATTTAGCTGCGCCCTTTTGAACTGGCAGGCCGGCGCCCTTGGCAACTGCCCCATCACTATCACTAACAAATATGGTGATAGATCTATATTTAAATAAGTATGATAAGAACATTTGAAGACAAATGTAAATCCAAAGCAAAGAAAGCAAGTGGTAGCTCGTACACACCCTCTTCCCTGTCTTGTAAATTACAACACCATACAGTTCAGTGTAGCTTTGATACTACACTTATTTTTTTTACATGTATAGGCAATGATTTTCAAAGTCATTTTGAACCATGACATTTATGAAATTATGTTTATTACTGTTATGACTTGACTTGTGTTCAAGAAGAATAGAAAATTATGTCTTTTAAATAATAGGCAAAAATGTAATGGCAATGGTAAAATATAATGTCAGTTTAGTTCTTTAAAACACAATTCGTAAGGCAGTTTTAAGAGAAATATCAACATTTAAAATCCTTACATTTACTTCATTCAACAATACTTTTATCAGGACTGCAGAGTTAAAAGGTCTGGTTAGAATTATAAGTTAAATTTATATATAAGCATTCTGAGGGTGTACCAAGGAAATTTGGCGGACATGGCAGCGAGATTTGAAAATTTTGGCAATTTGCATAGCTATTGCTCAATTTTAGGGCTACTTTTAACAAAAATCTGTAGTGCATAATTAGGAAGCATCTTTAATGCCTTTCAAAGGATAGAAAAATATATTGGGTGTACACTGTTAAAGTGTGTATTTTGTGCATGTGTAAACTCTGACAGTGTTGTGAATAAGTATTGAATTAATAATGATTTCACTTGGCTATTATTGCAAATTCCAGAGATAGGTTTTTATGGTCAAGCACATCACACGATTATTAAAAAAAACATTTACTCACAATAGACTTTCATAGGTTTTAATTATTTAAAAAAAAAAATATCTAAAACTTCTGAGTACAGTAACTTAAAAAAAAACACCTAACTAAATTTACAAACAATGGTTTCAAATGTTAAATTTCACAGGTTTGTATAAGTAATAAGTTATTATTGTTAATTTAATTTCTTTTCATATTTAATTAAATTACCAAATCAACAAATCTAAAACGAACAAATCATAACACTTTATGGGTGAGTGTTTGCATATTTGTTGGGTGGTGTCCCCTTACACCCCACCCCCCCTTTAACACCCTTTAACAAAATGAAACTCATCATTATGATCATAGTCACTCCAGATGAAACACTTCCACTTTTTTTTTAAATTTAGTTTTTTTTGCACTCCCCCAAAAAACAAAATAAAACAAGTGCCCCCCCCCCCCCTGGGGAATCTGCCCTTATCAGCCATACCCTAGGTGTGTCACTGTATGTATGGGGTCAGGAAACCAGAAGAATGGACTGTAGTTTTTTGCTTGACATGCTAAAACCTTTAAACACATTATTTGAATTACAAAATAGTCATTATTTTGGCCTTATTTTAGTTTAACTTTTTTGTAAATTAAAAAAAAAACTATACTTAGTTCTTATGGCAGGGAATGCATGAGGTCTATAAATTTATCTTCTTTATCTGGTGGCTACTTTGATTGTCTCTTAGTTAAATATGATTATTTATTAAAAGTTTCATCATGTGTCATGTTAATCTTATGTAATTTAAGCAGGCATGGGAAATTATCTAGAATCCAAACTTTATTATAACATTCAGACCATATTCATATTGTTTTATATTGGAAGACGGGGCATTTTAGTTAGCAATATTAACACTAATAGTTATAGTAGCCTACTAATAGAAGTATTGGTAGTAATACTAATTCTCACTATCAGTATAGTCACTATAAGCCTACAACTACCATTCTTGATTTTGAAATTAATTTTAAAAGAAAAGAAAAAATCATGTGACATGTGCCTATGATGTGCGCTTTTGTCTTTATTCACGATGCATTTTTTGGCTTTGTTGCACTATGTAATCGATAATTAATTATGGCTTAAATTAAATTAAAGCTAATTAGTTATTAAATTAATAAATAATTCCAAAAGTAGTAAGCACGAGTTATTAAGCAAGACTAACCGTAAGACTAAGAGCTAAGAGTGCTAACCCGGGATATCCGTCCGGTAGAAGAGTAGCATTTTGTAGAGTAAGCAAAATTTATAAAAAAATATATTTATTTTATTTTTAGGCAAACGTAAAAATTCAGTAGACACATATTAATAAACAAACTTGCACTTCATTAATAGCATTAAGTTCAAATGGACAATTTAAGAAAAATATCGTCAGCATGCAACAACAGAAATTTAAACAACATATCTAGCGCCTGCGCACCGTTGTATTACCCTGGTTCCCGATATTGAGGTCACAGACGATATCCAATGCATAGTGGTATACAACCCCAGTAACAAAACTATATACTATATATAACTTACCGTTTTTCAGCTCGTGGGTGATCGTTCCAGGCTCATTTGACCTAGCCCCCGATGAAGTTGATGCCTCCATGGCGACTGAGGGAAACACAATTTAATTAAATGCTCGTCTAATCAAATGTGTGTTCTTTTAACAACAGTTTCCTAACAGGTTTCTGCTCCAACACCGGAAATGACCCCAGTTGTCTTGTTTATTTTTAGTTACACAGCACGTGGATTTGTTTTTGTTTATATAGTAGTTGATTGACAGAAGCAGTACATTAAATATCCATTGTTAGGACTATTCATATGTGTTTGTGCGAGGTGGTTGTATGTTGTTTGCATTTATCAAAATTGATGAACTCCCTAACCAATATTTACTACACCCTGAAATCAATTATTGTTACTACACTCCCCACACAATAGTTACAACTCTTCACAACTGTTAGACTTGTTCAATCATTAACTAGAAAAACATTCTGTGCATGACCGCAGAAAATAAATAACTGACGAAACCAACTTTAGATTGAGTTGCGTCATAATGAAAATATGAAGACCACCAGTCTGCTTTGGGATGGGAGAAAATTTAAAGAAAACAACCTTTTTAGTCGATTAATGAATGTGCAGCTTTTTATTTGTGTAAGAATAGTTTAATCTTTGTTTTGCCTTTCCACGCTAAATACTTATTATGTAGGCCTAAACCATTCAAGGTTGACGAGTCTCAGCTACACAGAGTGAAGGTGTTGATTTGTTGTCTCTGTGTTAGTGGGGCTCAAACTCCAGCCCCCTGATGGCTCAAACTTAATCACAGCTATAGGGTCACACCAGAAAATTAATTGAGGGCAAAATTAAACCAATATAAAACTAGAGTGTATTTGTATTGCGTAATATTTGAAAGGAAAAATATTTCAACGGTAGGCCTTTAACTGTCTCTGGTTGACCATTGTCTGTAGGCCTTTAACTGTCTCTGGTTGACCATTGTCAGTAGGCCTTTAACTGTCTCTGGTTGACCAGTCTGTAGGCCTTTAACTGTCTCTGGTTGACCATTGTCTGTAGGCCTTTAGCTGTCTCTGGTTGACCATTGTCTGTGGGCCTTTAACAGCCTCTGGTTGACTATTGTCGGTAGGCCTTTAACTTTCTCTGGTTGACCAATGTGCCCTTAACTGTCTCTCGTTGACCATTGTCAGTAGGCTCTTAACTGTCTCTGGTTGACCATTGTCAGTAGGCCTTTAACTGTCTCTGGTTGACCATTGTCAGCAGGCCTTTAACTCTCTGGTTGACCATTGTTTGTAGGCCTTTAACTGTCTCTGGTCGACCATTGTCTGTAGGCCTTTAACTCTCTGGTTGACCATTGTCTGTAGGCCTTTAACTGTCTCTGGTCGACCATTGCCTGTAGGCCTTTAACTGTCCCTGGTTGAACATTGTGCCTTTAACTCTCTGGTTGACCATTGTGCCTTTTACTGTCCCTGGTTGACCATTTTTCAGTGACCATCAGGCAGGTGGGACAAGCTGGCTGAGAAGGATACAGGGGGTTGGGGGGGGGGGACGTTGGCAGCTTATTCCTGTTTTTTAAAACCTTATAAAGATTTATTCCATCTGTGGCTTTTTCAAATAGATTTAGAAAATTATCCAAAGATATTTTAAGTGAAACCATGTAAAGAAAACAGTCAACACTATTTGTGTACAGGAACATACATTTTTTAATTATATAATTATAATAAAGATTTTGACAATAGACATTTGATTTTTTTGATATTTCATAAAATTTTCATTGACAATAGTTCATCATATTTTAACATTGTCCAAGACCTGCCATTCACACTACAAATGAAACATTAAAACACACAAAATGGATTCTTCACTAAGGTTACAGCCGTCACATGCATACCTGGCAGCAAGTCAGCATCACAAATTTGTTTCTTGTCATAATGATTTCAGTAATAAAATAATGTTTAAAGAGCAAACACAATTCATTATACACATTAAAAAATAAATAAACATAAAAACATATTTTAAAAATAAGTTTCCATGACATTTGAATGAGATAATCTGAGATTTGACAACACAGCTAAAGTCATCATAAGACACAGCAATGTATCATTGAAAAATAATATTGTTTTGATACACCTCTATGACGCTGCCCATTACTTGGTTTCTTTAATCATAAATATAAAATAATAAATATTGACTTTGGAGAATGTGAATATAAAACAACATTTCATAATTATTTGTTCTTTAATGTAACACGTATTGATGTTATAATCAATAGATAATTAAAAATATAAGTACTTTTGAAATTAAAATTCATTTCATGAAAACATTTACAGTTGACTAAGAAAACTAATAAATATGGTTTTCTGGCAGCCTCATTCTAAGTTCGGTATCATATTTGCTCATGTTATTAAACAAATTTTGGTTGAATAGAAATGAGGTTTATTTCCCCCCCCCCCCTTTTTTTTTTAATTAAAAAGAAAACAAAAACTCACTAAGGTTGTATATGTTTTAAAAGGGTAAAATTTATGTACAAAATTGAAGTAGATTACTGTAAAATAACAAAAATAAAAAATTTGATTCCCTTTTATTTATTTTGAGCTATTAAAATAATGATTAAAATATTCTTTTGTTACTATCAATCTATAATTATTACCATCTTCCCATTATGTTTTTTTCTCCATTAACTGCAACAAACATTTTTTAGCAATCAATAAATTCCATGATTATATTTCAACACAAAACACAGGGCTAAGACTTTCATAATTAGGAAACAAAATTGAAATTAAACTCTAGTGGACAAAATGATATGTGGTAAGAGGGTGCAGGACGGAAGGATTAAAGTGGTATGAGGTATTTGATAGGGACTTTGTTTCTTGTTCATTTTGTTAATATCCTTTGCTTTCAGTTTGATCATACGGCTACATAAATTAACTAATGATAATTTTACTTCAGGCTGTAAAATATTTTTACAAGTAATGACAGTTTTAAATGAAAAAGCTCCCCGTTCCCCCCAAATAAATATTTAATAGCCACAATAACATATCAGCAGAACAGTTGATCTAAATTATTGAAGTATTAACCTTTAGTAGGACTACAAAATGTATTTAAAAATCCATTTAATTAATATGTTTACAACTTTTTTTTAGTTCATTAAAAGCATTTTGATATAATTTGAAAAAATATAAATTAACATTCTTTCAGGTGTAAAAAAGAAAACAAGGTTAAAATAGTTTTAAAAGATTTAAGTTAGCTGAGAAAAAATATTTTGTTTTTCAGAACACTCTCCACTTTCAACCATTTAAAATATTTTAATCAGGTAAAAATGTTGAGAACCACGAGGCTATGATGTAAGTTCAATGTGAGGCAATCTTATTAATCAAGTCAAAAAGCACTTTCATTGGTTTCAAAAATACTGCTCCTGATACTAACTAAATGTGTGCTGATTTAAAACTATATTAAAACTAATATAGTTTTATCATGTCAAACCAGAACAGAAAGTAGTTTACATCTACTTTGTAAAAATTTATCTTCAGAGGCAGAGACAAATATTGAGACAATGTTATACAAATGAATTTCACTGATTAGAAGATTTACAACTTTTTAAAGTATCTGTAATATATAATCTTAACACTGAAGATGGCAAATTAAGACTTAATCATTCTTGATTATTAGTTGGATTTCCATCACAACGTAAATCCCTATGATAATTTATTATGCATATCAGAAGGTAATTGTTGAGGAGTCTAACTAAGAATGCAAAATACTTAATGTTATAAAAATAAAGATATATATTTTTAATAAGCTGACAAAGCAAAGAAATTCAACCAAACAGAAGGGGAGATAATTGTTAAGATATTTTACATCTAGCAGCATTACAACATCAATTTCTTGGTATGAAGGTTATTTGCAAAGCCATTTATCCAAATGGACATCACAAAGAAAAAAACTTATGTTTAAGGGGATTGTTAATATCTTACACTTACTCTCAGCATAGAGCTGAGTGATCCATCCATTTTCAAAGATTATTTGTGACAAACTAAATTTTTATTTTATCAGATATAAAAAAAAAAAAAAAAATTGTTGAGCAAGCTTAAGCATGAAAGAGCATCTAAACTTTTATTTGTGTGCTTGCCGAAAATTAAAAATCAGGTTACATATGCAGGTGATAAAACAAGAAGATGAACCAAGTTTTTGTTGATAAGGACAATCTCCATAACGTCATTTTCATGGCTTTGGCTTATATTTCCTTGAAAAGGCTGGCAGCAGCATAATTAATTCTTAAATAAAATATCAGCCTTTGTATTGCAATGAAATTAAATTGTTTTCCTTCTAATTCTCAACATAATACAAGCTGATATTTTTCTTTTATTAACTTGGAAGCAAAAAAATGCATGTAAGGAATCTAAATTTAAGCAGCTGTTTGTCCTTTTAAAAAAACGACAAAAGGAAACCCCTCACAGTTTGTTGTTTTTACATTAGGTGGTTAACTGATTGTTTAACCACTTGTCTGCAAGTAAAATTAATCCTCTATTTATTAGACGAGCAATAAAAAGTGGGACAAATATCTATAATATAAGCAGCATATGATGTAATTATAAAATCTATTTATTTGAATTGATCAATTAAATGATTAAATATGGTTGAAATTAAAGTATTCATGGACAATGCCCCAGAGATTTTGTTTTTCTGAAAAAAATAAACATTAATCTTTAAATAATTTTACTGTAAGAAATATCTTTAAAAAGAAAATAACCATTAAAAGATGTCACAAGAAATATAGACTATTAAAATTCTACTCAATGACAGAAGAGCATGGTATTTGATGAGATAAGAATGAACATATTTTAAGAGAACAGAGTTAATACTTGAACTTGAAAGCAGTTTCTTTTGCAAAAAAAAATATTTTACAAAAAAAAATTAATAAAAAAGCCATCAATACCTCACTATGACCTAGAGTGGATGTTCAACACCCTGTAGCTGTAGATATGATGATTATGGTAGGGGTTATTATTAAGTACACAGACCATGCATCACAACAAAAGTGGCTACTGAAAAAGCAGTTATTCAATCTGCAGGGGGATCTACAATAGAAAATAATGAAGCGGTGACTTATAAAAAAAAAAAAACATAACAGAGAAGATACAAGATTTTATTTTGAAAGCCCTCAAACCTTTTGTCTCCAGTTTTGCCAGAAAATTAAATAATAATAATGGAATTAAAACATTTTTTAAAAAAAGGTGACCAGCTTTCAATAGAAATTTTAAATGAAAATTAGAAATGGATTTTTAAAAAAAAATTAGATATATTTGAAAAATACTAGAATTTTCACATAACCAGGAAGTATTCACATGCTCCAATCCAACAAGTGACTTTTGCATGCTAGTCACAAAGGTGAAGGTCATGACCATCTAGGTCGCCTGCCAAAATAAAGAACAACAAACATTCATAAAGCTGGAAATCAATGGAAATTGTAAAGAGACCAAACAAAATGGTTGAAATTAAAAAGGTTGTAATTCACCCATTTGTTAAAAAGTGTATATCAAATAAACAAATGTAAAAATTATTGAGTGGAATGATCAATTAGTATTGTGACTAAAATCTAGCTTTAAAAATTGTAAAAAAAAATTTAAAAAAAAAAAGAAAATCAAATTGTAACAAATAATTCAATGCATTAAAAATGTTCAATAAATAGAGACACAATCGCATGTCAAACACACTGACAAAGGAAACACACATTTAAATAGATATTTGTCGTTTCTTTTAATCCAAATAATGTTTTGATTGACAATGATTTGAAACTGATGTCTGTTTTACCACTTGAGTTTGAAAAATTCAACAAGAAATGGCTGGGAACTTAGTACCGTCAATAACAATCAATTTTCAGCTTCTTTAAAAATTGTACTAGAAACAAATTTGAAATGTTTCCGGTGGTCATTAAAAGCTTTAGCTTAATAAGTTTCCCTTACAGTATAGGGTAAATCATAGTTAAATCACAGGAACACAGGAGATAGGAGAGTTAAATTAGTGATGATATCTATCTCAATGTGAATGCTCTTGTTGTATAAGTAGAGAATAGGAAGGCATTGAATGTATGTATAAATACACGTAGTATGTATGTGCCGTTGTAAATTAGAAATAAATACACTTGCTTTTGGGTGACAAGTGGTCCTCGATGTTAAGTAACACAGTAAAACACTTACAGTACCCTGGTGACTTGATGACAAGTGGCCCTCGATGTTAAGTTACATAGTAAAACACTTACAGTACCCTGGTGACTTGATCTATCTATAATTCAAAAGGTGGGGAAACATTGTCAGAGCCTAATGTGGATTAGGTCATAAAGGGACATCTGTAAGTTGATAAAAACTTTTAGGGCCTCAAGGGCCGGGTTACATCGAGTCACCAGTTTACAGGAAATACTGACTTATTGCCCAGATGGAATGTCTTAGAAAAATTGCCTGATCAGTTTAGTTGTGTATTCTATATATATATATTTACAGGATATGTATGATCTCACAAGCAAGGTGATGAAATTTAAAATTGTTCACTTAAAAAAGAAAAAGCTGAATCCTGAATTCTTAAAAATTGTGTAATGTTTCTTGGGAAGAAAAAAAAAGGGGGTTGGGGGGGCGGCCACATCATAAGGCCCTAAGTCAAAAGTAAGATTTTCAAAGGAGAGCAATTTCATGTTTTGAGATGCCTTAAAATTTGCTTCGACTCCATTTCAGGTAATGAAATATAAACCCCTTGAAACTTGTATAGAATAGATGCCTCAATTCACTTTAACCAGCTGACTGGAGACATCTTTAATGTCGCATTGCACTGAATTTATTCCCAGTGTTATAAATATATTTAGTTTATCATCCAGTATGATTTCAGTGTTATTTATATGTATATAAAACTATAACTTGTCTTAAAAAGGTTTTGTAAGTAAATATTTTCTTAAACACAGCCATACTCGTACCAAATGGAATTTGTGTGGTTGGGTTGTCCCCCTTCGCCCTCTTTCTCTGATTTTTGAGGAGCATTTGGTATGGATTTCAGCTGAGGTGGGGTAACTTGGGTCGTGGTTGCCTGGGGTGGAGAAAGATTTTGGTCAGGTGTTGAGAGGTCTCCTGTGGACCTAAGGGTTGACGGCGCGGACATCTGTCTGGTGGTTGATGAGACGTTGTTGTGGTGAATGCTGGTAGGTGGTTTACTTTGTGATCGTATCTGTGGTGGAACTGACTGATGGTGTGAGTTTAAATGTAGGGGCTCCTTGGATGGGGCAGGCGGTCCATTAGTTAGATGATCTGACTTTGAAGGACCCACGGGGGTTCTTTGTGACAATGGGAACTGTCCTTGAGAGATGCTGCGTCCAAGTAACGGGGGGTTAGGAGATTGGGAGTTACTATAATAGCTGTCATCTGACCCTCGCTGTTGGGACTGTGGTGGCAGGTAGCCATCTGACCCTCGCTGTTGGGACTGTGGTGGCAGGTAGCTATCTGACCCTCGCTGTTGGGACTGTGGTGGCAGATAGCCATCTGACCCTCGCTGTTGGGACTGTGGTGGCAGATAACCCCGGTGCTGAGGTAGAGATAAATTGTCTCTAGGCTCACTAGATGTCCGATACAGTCTCGAGTCCACCATGGAGTCATGGCTCCCATTTCCTTGGTGGGCTGCCGGGATTGTTCCAGGGGGGTAACCACTGCCGGTGAAATGTGCGTCGCGTTGATGACCGTCTCTGTGGGTTTGATCCTGCTGGGTGTCATACCTGGACTGATGGGATGCCCCATTCCTGCAATAAGTTGCGTCTGGTGGGAGTGTTGAGGAGGGTGAGCTGATGATGGGGCTCCCAATGCTGGCCTGGGTCTGGAAAACTGTGGATGAGGCACTAGCATGTGGACTGTTCACACCAGAGTTGAAACTGGGCCTAATCTGTGGCTGGCCGGGTGCTAAGGGCAAGGCGTCAGGCCTGGGAGAAGAGGACTGGTGTCCCAGGGTGCTAGACCTGTAACCTGGTGGGGTGTTGTTAGAATCATAAAGTGGAACAAAGTTCTTAGACAAACGGACAGGTTCTGACTGGCCGATGCCTTGTTGAGAAGCTGGGAGGTTTTGTCGACTGCTGTTAAAAGAAGCCTGGCCAGCATAATTCTGCTGATGGGAGATTTTGGGCTGGGACAATTGGGCACTTGGAGTTGGTTGCTGCATTGGTACAGGCCTTGAGAGCTGAGAGTCTAATGGAGTGCCGAGTCGTGAGCTTGACCTACTTGGCTCTCTGAGGAGGGACACATTTGAGACTGGTTGATATATAGGATCTTTGATGTCCCTACCACCATCTGGTGCCTCTCTTATCATGTCTCTGTTTTTTGTGTCTCTACCATCCCTGGCCACTGGAGAATCAGTTTTATTGAACAATTGCGGTGGGACAGACTTTGGTCTTTCTGTGACATGCGGTTGGCTGTAATGGCTGCTTGAGTTATGATCACCTTGTGACCTCCCACCTGATGTGTCTCTCCTGACTAGCTGACTAGGGGCAACCCCTTGCTGTTGCTGCCTTGGTCTTCCCTCACCCTGTGGTCTGGAGTACACCCCTTTGATGATGGGCCCTGGACCCATGGCGCTTGCTGGACGTGTACGCAGTTGGGGACCAGCCGGCATCGGGGTGGTATTAGATGGCGGATGGTGTCCACTGACAACAGAGTTGTCCAGGTTCTGCTGTTGACTGTTGGACAGCCTCCCTGGGTGAGATCGAGGGATTGGAGGTGGCACCTGGTTAGAAGACCAGTGGGGCCGCTCAGGGGTCTCTTGTGACCTTCGTCTCTCTGAATTAACAATATTTCTTTCAGCTTCTCTAGAGATGGGATGATTGTCTCTGGATCGATCATTGTCAATGGATGACTTCCCTGTTGTTACTGGCTGAGCATAGTGTGATGACGGGGACTGGTCTCGCCTGGCAAGCCTGTCAAGACGTTCAACTGCTGCAATCTGTTCGGTGGGCACCGGTGGGAGCTCTCTGACTCTATTTGTGAGGGCACGTGGTTGGTCTGAACCCTGGATGTGGTTGGATGGATGGCTGGAAGAATGGTTGGATGGCGGGGGTTGCTTCGAGGATGAGAATGATGAGGAGTGTGACCCAGACAATCTTGGTGAGGATGACGATGAAACATTGTTCAGCCGTCCGAAAGTTGAGTAAGGTGATGATTTCAGGCTGGAGTTCTGCCAGTCATCCCCGGACAATCTTTTTCGACCGATATCATCATTTGAATGTTCACCTCCGCACTGCACATTGGAGTTGTTACTATTCACGTTGCCAGAAGCTATCACAGAAAAACCATCTAATTCAGATTTAGTTTTAGGAGTGGATGAGAAGACATCACAGGGCAATGGCCCGTTGGAGTTAAAACTGCTGTCCTCATTTCCACTCCCGGCTGACAGTCGGGACAAAAGAGAGCTGTTGAGTTCCCGTGAGGAGCTGTAAGGCGCAAGCGTGGAAACTGCAACATCTGGCACGTCCGGTCTGAACTGTGACATGCCACCTCTTCCTTGTGAGTGTCGCAGCTGCACTTTGTTGAAGCTGGAGTTAGAATTGTCACTGCTCCTTGACTCACTGTCATGGCTTCTCTGACGCTGAATGAAGTCCTTGTGCCTCTGCTAGGATAGGAACAAAGTCACATTTTAATTTGATGCAGTTCATGAAAACTTACCTGCTCTATTTAAACTCATCTTTCCGATTAGTTCATTTGTGAACACTCTTTTTATCAGAACCTAAATCACATTAAATTACTGTTACACTCTGCAGTGAAATATTTCATAGCAGCATGTAATTTCTAACCTGTGTGTCATGACAAAATGGTATTCTGCTAAAATTTACATGTATGACCAAGGAATTTGGTACAAATTAATATGATTGAAGTAAATTATGGTATTCATTATAAATTTAGCATACTTTTAAAAATTATGGAAAAATATATTAAAAATTATAATGGAAGCTGCACATTACCGAAGATACCTATATTTTATTAACAGTTTGGAAATGTGTGTACTTAACTATTAAAACTTTTACTGTTCCTATACAGTACTGAAAGAAAGACAAAATATTAACTAGGGTTCCACCCATTAGCAGTGCAGGCGATGGCCAGTTAATTGGTGTAAATAGCAAGATTAAGAGATTATCAATAAATTGGTGCAGATTATCAATAAATTGGTGCAGATTATCAATAAATTGGTGCAGATTATCAATAAATTGGTGCAGATTACCAATAAATTGGTGCAGATTACCAATAAATTGGTGCAGATTTGCAGATTACCAATAAATTGGTGCAGATTTGCAGATTACCAATAAATTGGTGCAGATTACCAATAAATTGGTGCAGATTTGCAGATTATCAATAAATTGGTGCAGATTACCAATAAATTGGTGCAGATTTGCAGATTATCAATAAATTGGTGCAGATTTGCAGATTACCAATAAATTTGTGCAGATTTGCAGATTACCAATACATTTCAAAAATGGATGAATACTGATTATCTGCTGATTAGTCAGTGCAACCCTGATTTCAACATTTAGTCTTGACCACTTTAATCTGGTACAATTATTTCAAACACCACTGCATAGTACTCATGAGAACAATATTGAAGGTGACTGATATGCACGAGTGAGGCACGACACACACATGTGAAGCATGGCCCTAAAGCCTCAGTTGTTTCATCTGAACACAAACCTCATCTGTCGCCCTGTTGCCGGCGGCCATGTTGCTGATGTCTGAGCTGTTGGCCTCTTTCAAGAACTGGTCCAGTGTCAACATCTCACTGCCGGGGGAAGCACTCCCGGGCAATCTTCTGCCGATGCCTGGGGTTGTGGATCTCCGACTTAAAGGATCGCTGTCGTCCAGGACGTACGGTCTTCCTAGGCCTTTAAAATGGCAACATGTAAATTAAAACCTAAGAATGAATGTGGTAAACATAATGTATTCATCTCATTTTATGTAAATTTTTGAATTTTTTCTTCTTTGTTTTACAAAAGAAATCTACAGCTAGATGTAATAAATAAATTTCATTTAGTACATGGGAAAAGAATTTAAAAAGAGAGCGGATAAAAAGGACCAATTCTGATTTTGAAAAAATAAAAAATATATTTAACGCAACAGCCATCTGTCCAAAAATCAGTGAAACTGTTGCTCAAACACCGCTGGAGAATTACTAACTATTTTATACCTGGCAGAAAACTGTAGTCTGTATTGTTGGAATCATTCAAATCTTCAGTTGACTTGGCTCCTGCAAAATCAAACACAAAATTGAGCACAGAGAAGGAACTGCTAACACCAGGCCACATCTATATTTTTAAAAAAAGTAAATCATCAAGATATGAGCAGTTAACTAATTATTAATAACTGCAGCAGCAAACTGGCAAGATAAGGTCAAAGGTCACATCTGCATTATATGAACAATGTTGTGTTTTTGTAGAGAGCAAAAGAAAAATTCAAATTAAAAAAAAAAATTAAATTAATTGGTTCAAAAGATGAAGATACAAATAAACAACTCTGCAGCCGAGTACATTGTTGCCTGATACTGCATACAGTTATGCAATTCATGCAGTTAGAGAGCACTGGATATTTTTTCTTAAGATACATACATATATATTTAATTGAAAAATCTAAATTATAAATCTAATGTAATCTAATATAGTTTTGTGCTTCTTTTTCTCAGATAAAAAAAAAGAACAATTTCTTTTAAAATATAATTTTTTTTTTTAAAAGCCCTTCAATGCCCATCACCTCAACCGTGCTGAAACATTATGTATTTAATTGAAAAATCTAAATTCTAAATCTAATGTAGTTTTGTGCTTCTTTTTCTCAGATCGCTTTTGTAACCAAAAAAAAAAAAGAAAAATTTCTTTTAAAATATAATTTTTTTTTTTAAAAGCCCTTCAATGCCCATCACCTCAACCGTGCTGAAACATTATGTATTTAATTGAAAAATCTAAATTCTAAATCTAATGTAATCTAATGTAGTTTTGTGCTTCTTTTTCTCAGATCGCTTTTGTAACCAAAAAATAAAACCGAACAAACAAACAAACAAAAGAACATTATTTTAAAAGACAAAGAAGGGGAAACAAACAGAAATGCATGCTGTAAAGCTTAACGTAAATATTTTTGGTTGGTTTCATTAGTTCAATTTGAATCTCAAACATTTGGTAAAATTTTCCCATTGTCCAATCTTGTGATTCATTATTTGAAAATACTGTGACAATTTGAAAACATCCAGCATGCCACTTTATAGAGACACACAAGGTGGATACGAATATTGAGCATGCAACTTTGTAGAGACACACACAAGAAAGATCAGAATATTGAGCATGCCAATTTATAGAGGCACACACAAGGTAGATCAGAATATTGAGCATGCCAATTTATAGAGACACACAAGGTGGATCAGAATATTGAGCATGCCACTTTATAGAGACACACACAAGGTAGATCAGAATATTGAGCATGCCAATTTATAGAGACACACACAAGGTAGATCAGAATATTGAGCATGCAACTTTATAGAGACACACACAAGGTAGATCAGAATATTGAGCATGCCACTTTATAGAGACACACACAAGGTAGATCAGAATATTGAGCATGCCAATTTATAGAGACACACAAGGTGGATCAGAATATTGAGCATGCCACTTTATAGAGACACACACAAGGTAGATCAGAATATTGAGCATGCCAATTTATAGAGACACACACAAGGTAGATCAGAATATTGAGCATGCAACTTTATAGAGACACACACACACGGTAGAACAGAAAAGTGAGCATGCCACACGGGGCTACCTCTAAGCCTGCAAGGCTTGGCGTTTTCCAAAATAGGAGAACTGAGGGCAGATTGAGATTTAGCCAGTAATTTGTTCTGTAGGGAAAGTTTGGGACTCTCTACAAACTGCATATCCTGACTATGTTCTATTTGGCCATCTGTTGAAGCAGGACAGGCAAATGATTTTAAACTTAGGTAACAAATAAAAAAAATAACTGCAATTTTTACAGTGTTAAGGACTTGTATGTATTTTGTGATTGCGTGTTGGTTCCGAGAGTATTTGGGTAGATGTTGCTATAATATGCTTGGCATTTTGTGACTATTTTGCATAAGGGGAAATGACATATTATTGTGTGGTGTATTGTGGTTTAGTAATGGCAGCAGTATCAGGAATGGTGTTGGCAATGTAGTTTAGTAATGGCAGCAGTATCAGGAATGGTGTTGGCAATGTAGTTTAGTAATGGCAGCAGTATCAGGAATGGTGTTGGCAATGTAGTTTAGTAATGGCAGCAGTATCAGGAATGGTGTTGGCAATGTAGTTTAGTAATGGCAGCAGTATCAGGAATGTGTTGGCAATGTAGTTTAGTAATGGCAGCAGTATCAGGAATGGTGTTGGCAATGTAGTTTAGTAATGGCAGCAGTATCAGGAATGGTGTTGGCAATGTAGTTTAGTAATGGCAGCAGTATCAGGAATGGTGTTGGCAATGTAGTTTAGTAATGGCAGCAGTATCAGGAATGGTGTTGGCAATGTAGTTTAGTAACAGAGTTGTACAGTTAATAAAGAGACACTTAATCTATGAATTCAATGGTTTGTTTAGTAATTGTAACCCCTAGACAACGAAGCAATCGAACTTTTTAATATCGGGTTTGTAACAACCCGTATAAATATTATAATAATTATCTTCAGTGATCAAACAAAATTCCATGCATAGTTTGTTAACTTGAATAAAATGTGTCTAAAAGTTAATTTAGATAGTGCATCTCATTCTTTCAATTTTTTTTTCATTTTAAAAATTGCAATGTTTAATCACCATTTCATTTAAATGACTTGATCAACAAAGAAGATAATCTTGAAGAAAAAAAAAAATAAACTGACCAAAAGAACTGGAATTCTCAAAACTGAGCAGGTAAAAAATCCTTAAAATGAATAAAAAGGATGGGTAAAAAAAAGATTTTGAAAGGAAAAAAAATATACCCAAGCCATTTTTAAAAACTGGTGTGATAAACGCAACCAACCTATTGTAGAAGCTGAGCTGAGAGACAGTAGACTTATAATATCATCTAGAGATGTAACAAATGTCACAGTTAGATCATGGCACAACAAGGGTTGGGTCCACCACTGGCACTACATTCTATATATAATACCATTCTAACTATTGTAACAATTTATAACCTAAACTTTTGCACAGCAACCACCTCTCAGTATGTACTATCAAGGCTTTCTGTAAGCTGGGTTTTACCCACAACTTTTCTCCTTTCTACCACGAGCATCCATCTATAACCAGTAATGTCTTGGTTTAGTATGGCATTCATCTATAACCTGTAATGTCTTGGTTTAGTATGGCATTCATCTATAACCTGTAATGTCTTGGTCTAGTATAGCATTCATCTATAACCTGTAATGTCTTGGTCTAGTATAGCATTCATCTATAACCTGTAATGTCTTGGTCTAGTATAGCATTCATCTATAACCTGTAATGTCTTGGTTTAGTATGGCATTCATCTATAACCTGTAATGTCTTGGTCTAGTATAGCATTCATCTATAACCTGTAATGTCTTGGTCTAGTATAGCATTCATCTATAACCTGTAATGTCTTGGTTTAGTATGGCATTCATCTATAACCAGTAATGTCTTGGTTTAGTACGGCATTCATCTATAACCAGTAACGTCCTGGTCTAGTATAGCATTCATCTATAACCTGTAATGTCTTGGTCTAGTATAGTTTTAAACCTGAGAGAAGGCCTACATCAGAGCTTCAACAATGAATCCAGCAGTGTTTCTTTCATACTTTGCTACAAACCGCACGCAAGGAGACAACCTCAAGGTTATCATCAAAAGGTGGGCAGTCTCAATTTGAACATTTTTAACAAATATTTGCTGTGCAGCAAAATAATGAGAATGAAGCATGTTTGGATTTTTAAAAAATTATTCTTTTTTTTATCTTGACACCAAAAAAATTGTTTTTAAAAATATCAAAATGATAAATAGGCAACAGTCTGCCAACACGTCTCCAAGTGAACATCCAGGCAGTACGGGATTCCTAAATGTTCACCCAATCTAGTCTCCAGTGAACATCCAGGCAGTACGGGATTCCTAAATGTTAACCCAATCTAGTCTCCAGTGAACATCCAGGCAGTACGGGATTCCTAAATGTTCACCCAATCTAGTCTCCAAGTGAACATCCAGGCAGTACGGGATTCCTAAATGTTCACCCAATCTAGTCTCCAGTGAACATCCAGGCAGTACGGGATTCCTAAATGTTCACCCAATCTAGTCTCCAGTGAACATACAGGCAGTACGGGATTCCTAAATGTTCACCCAATCTAGTCTCCAGTGAACATCCAGGCAGTACGGGATTCCTAAATGTTCACCCAATCTAGTCTCCAGTGAACATACAGGCAGTACGGGATTCCTAAATGTTCACCCAATCTAGTCTCCAGTGAACATCCAGGCAGTACGGGATTCCTAAATGTTCACCCAATCTAGTCTCCAGTGAACATCCAGGCAGTACGGGATTCCTAAATGTTCACCCAATCCAGTCTCCAGTGAACATCCAGGCAGTACGGGATTCCTAAATGTTCACCCAATCCAGTCTCCAGTGAACATCCAGGCAGTATGGGATTCCTAAATGTTCACCCAATCTAATGTTATACTGAATGCAAGAATGGCATTTTGAAAAACTGATCAGGCAGAAAATCAAAAAACAACTGCATCAAATTAAGATTGCAAATTTGAAAAAAAATAGCTAAAATGTTTCAGTTTTACACTTACATTAATCTTTTTAAAAAATTTTTAACGTAACATGAATGTGTGGCATAATATGAATGGGTCTCAAAACTGAACGATAATTAGGTCTAATATATTTCAGTTGACTTTTCGGTAGCTTTAGCAATTTTAAGTCAAAATCACATTAACACAAACACACACACCTATTAGACAGACTCAGAGAGCTAATCGGGGAGACAAAAATTTGACTTCTTGCTGCTTCAATCTGAGATTTACAACACCAAAAAAAAAGAAACACTAGGGCTATTATTGAAATTTTGTGAAGTTAAAAATTCATACAGACGTGAATTACAGCAATAAGACCACTCACCAAGTCTCCTGCCTGCATCGTTAGGTTGGTCAGACTCATGTCCAGACGTGTCTGTCAGGTCACTCAGATTATTTCTGCTCTTAGAACGTCTTGGTCCCTGTTAAAGAGTGTTAAATGAACATTGAGTTAAATGAACATTGAACCAATGAATTCCCTCAGGAAGGCTTTTTAAAAAAACAACTAATATGTTGGCTATATGCCGTAGATATAAAATGTAAATAATTTTCCCCAAAATCCCCTTCTAAATAAATAAAAAAAACTAAAAAAACTATTGCCTCAAAAAAAAAAAAATAACCCACAAATTATGATTTTGAGAAATGAAAACATTCTGGATAACTCAGAAAACTGTTCAAGTAGCAAACAAACAAAATATGGAAGGGTTTTACAGTACAAAGCTAATTCTATTTTAACTGGTAAAAAAATAATACATCTGACTTACTCTGGATATAATACCTCGTGCTTTACGAGCTATCAGAGCACCAAGACCTTTCCTGAAATAAATAAAGTAGAATAAAAATAGGAAAAAGTCAGTAAAAATATATTTTAAAAAAGCAATGACTTTAACACATGTGAAAGAACCTTATTTCCTGTCAAACAAGTCCCTGCATTTAAAAATTGGTATTTTTCTGATCTGTAATCTAGCCCAGTAACCAGAATGACTGAAGTGGACCATAAGGTTGACGTGTGTCAATAAATGGTGTGATAAATATTTCGGAGGTATTTTACTAACAAAGTAATACAGGACAAATGAAATAAACCCTCTATTCTAATTTAAGAATCACTTGTTTCCTCACAGAAATCGCCAATTGTTTTGTTAATAGTAGAATGGTGTGTCCCAGAATTTACAGTAATTAAATTTAGAGTGTCCTAGCATAACAATGGTTCACTAACTTTTTAGGAGAGATTCTGTTCTTGTAGTGTTCCATGATTTTCTCCTCCAAGCGTTCCTTCTGCCTTCGTAGTTCAGACAGTTTTTCCCTGCGGGTACAAGCAAATAAACAACGCACATTGGCCATAATGTCTCCTGTTTTAACTGTCAGCAGTAACAACCTGACTTATACAAGCATGCACATTTTTTTATTTTCATTACAAGACAGTGACATATCTCAAGTAAGATTTAATCCAGGGGACAATGTTTTTATAGCTTCTTTATGCAATCATGCAGGCTTATATGGCCTGATTGAAATATTTTAAACTAAATGTTATACTATCCTGAGATTTAATCTATTTTCATTTTCAGCTACTTCCTGAGTCTCTCGGTTTCAAGCAGTCTCTAAGAGAATTTGTTAACCTTTAAGACATTTGGTTCGTTTTTATTAATATCTTAGTTTTCAATACGACATTTTGTTTTTTTTACTCACAAGTATGCTTTCTCCTCTTCTGCAAAGTGATCCTTACTGTTGAGCGCCTTGGTGAGCAGGTCATGGTTCTGGTTTAGCAGTTGTTGTATTTGCATCAGAAGAGCCTGGTTTTCATTCTCGATCCTCTCATTGATTTGATAAATGGTCTGTACAAATATTATTTATGGATAGTAGTTATTGTTTTAAGATACTAAAAGGCAATCCTTTATAAAAACATATACATGCAGAACAATATCAGTTGAACAAATTTTATAGTACTTCTGAAAATAAAATTTGTCAAAGTTCCTTGATCTAACACAATTAAATGTAGTTTTGTTTTTCAATTTTGGTTTAAAATTTTAAAGAGTTTCTAAAGAAAGTGTAGTTTCCATATGTTTTGATGGGTTACTCGACTCGTGATGCTGCCTTTAACACAGAACACATTTAAATATGATGAATACATTTTAAAAAATGTAAAAAAAAGTTACTATAACTTACATCCATTCTGTTTTCTAATTTCTGGAATTCCATATCGGCCACAGACATGTTTTCTTTGGCCTCATTTAGTTCCCCTTGAAGTTCAGTGTTTTTCAACTGTAAGTTGTTGTAATCTGTTTTTATCTTTTTAAAAGAAGGAAAATAAAAAAGACTAGCTTTATTGAGCAAAGATGACAACAATGCAGGCAGAGAACTTCTTTATCTAGAAAACAATTTTAATTTTTATATTTTTAAATATACTACAGTCACCTGCTTGTGAGATCCCAGCACATCGCTGTAATCACGGCTCAATTTGTCATAAGCTGCCCGCTGCTGCTGGTGGTCATCTCGCAGGCGGTTGTAATCTGATTGGAGATTCCCCACGGCCAGGAGCTCCCTCTGCAGCTTGTCCCTTTCCTTCTCCATCATCTCACGCAGTTTATTGACATCATCTTTACCCTGAAGAATACAGCCATCGTCAAATTCTGTGCAGGAAGGTCAGTTGCTTTGTTTTAATAAACATATATTTTGTATACAGACCAAGAGAGAATAACTGAATTTTAATAGGCGGCAAAAGCCTTTCTTTTTTCTTTCTTTTTTAAATTCAGAGTTTGACTTTTTAAAATGATTAACAAAAATTCCCAGGTATGCTTCTCATAAACAAGTAAATGCAATTTAAGTAACTGTAAGAGGTTTGTAGAAATGCACCTAACCCTTATTTTTTAAAACTTTAATTTAAAAAAAAAACAAAAAAAACAGCAACTTCTTTCCAGGTCTAGTTGACTATGGTGTCGTCTCTTCTGGAAAATTAAATGGTTTATCTTACCTGCACCACTGCATCACACTGCTCAGACAGAGCTTTGTATTCAGACTTAAGAGATTTGTGAATGGCTTTCAGCGATCCATGCTCTGACACCAGGGACTCGTACTCTGAGGTGAGCTGCTGGTGCAGATGCTGCAGAGACTCGTGATCAGAGATCAAGGACTGGTGTGTGCCCTGCAAGCCTTCATGCTTGTGGACCAGGATCTCATAGTCAGACTCTAGTCGTGACATCTGGCTCTTGAGGATGTCCTGCTGGGACAGGGTGGAGGACGCCTGGGACTGCAGCGTGCTGTACTCAACCTGTAATGTCAACAATGTCATGTGACCGTTAATGATCAGCAGAATATTTCAACATACAAAAACAAAATTTAAAAACAAAATTTAAAAAAAAAATCAATTAAAAATTTTGTAAATCACTCAAGCAAAATATACTGATGCCATTTCTTTAAAACATAATTATTTTGTTTTTCTCTTTTCCATGGGTTTAGAAGATACCTTAAAACGGGATGGCACAGTTGTCACACAGTCTAAACAAAGAAACACAACAAAAAAAAAAAGAATATCCCACATGAAATGTTTCTTCACTCAGGGCAACACACTGTGATCCTGTAATTTACAGACCTGTTTACCCTCAAACTCTTAAAATCGTACAATATCATCACAAAATCGTTCAATGCATTATCTTAATCGTGGAAAAAAAAACATACAGTATATATAATGTATGCACCTCAAAATGGTACATTGTACGCCAAAATCGTAAGAGTAAACAGGTCTGAATTTATAACAAGGGAGAAGACTTACTTGAAGTTTAGCATTTTGCTCCTGGAGGCTAGAGTAGTAGCCCTGGAGAGTGGCATGCTGGGACTGAAGGTTTGACAATTGGTTCTCCATCTTACGACAGTGCTCGCTCAGGCCTGTGTTGTTACTGCGCAGGTTTTCTGTCTCTGCCATAAGCCTGGCATTCTGTAGGAAGTAGTTTCATAGAAAGTCAGACCCAATCTTCCTTGATTAATATTATCATTAACCCTTTGAACCCTCGATCCCGCTTTATCGGTCTGCGCCTTAAAAATCCACAACCCGCCAGACCGATATATCGGTCTCCCATACCTTACCATAGATCGACAGTCCGTATGTAAAATGTGCTATAAATACTGAGTTCATGGTTTATCACGTGACTTGGGAAAGGTCACAGTAATGGCCGCGCCCATGGTTGCATTGTTTTTGTTATGTTTTAGTAATGTTTTTCGATGTATAGAAGTGGCGAAAATGCAATAATTACTTTTCTCAAGGACACAAACTAGAGTAGTTTTATGATAATGTAAATAATTTAGATAATATTTATTTGAAAAAGGAGTGAAATAAGTAAATAGACAATGATAGTGACGATCGATTGACTACAACTTCTAGTTCTAGTGCTATCGATGTGTTGTTAGGGAATAAACTTAACAAGGTCTACCCCCTAGTTCTAGCCTTGGCTTTTATGAAAAATCAGGGCCGTATAAATGACCTTTTACCATGACATTTTACAACATTTCTAAGACAATTTCATTTATGTGATACATTTTATAATACCAATGGACTACTAACAGACACATTTAGATTGAAATAAATAAAATTTATTTAATTTTATAATCATTTGACTTTGTTTGTTTGTGTGTCAGTGTGTGGACAATTTTTCCCAGGAGCCCAGGGGCATGGGTATTTTAGGCCCAGGAGCCCAGGGGCATGGGTATTTTAGGCCCAGGAGCCCAGGGGCATGGGTATTTTAGGGCCAGGAGCCCAGGGGCATGGGTATTTTAGGCCCAGGAGCCCAGGGGCATGGGTATTTTAGGCCCAGGAGCCCAGGGGCATGGGTATTTTAGGCCCAGGAGCCCAGGGGCATGGGTATTTTAGGCCCAGGAGCCCAGGGGCATGGGTATTTTAGGCCCAGGAGCCCAGGGGCATGGGTATTCTGGGCCCAGGAGCCCAGGGGCATGGGTATTCTAGGCCCAGGAGCCAAGGGTTCAAAGGGTTAATGAGCCAAAAAAAAAAGAACCTTGACAATGTTGTAAACAACTTACACTGCGCTCCAGCTCAACAAGGTGGTCCTTCAGCAGGAAAATTTCCTTGGTTGGGTTGGAAGACTTCACGTAGCTGTCAAGTTACACAAAGATAAGCAATATTAGCTTAGCATATGTTGACACACAGGTCGGAGGTTGAGCCCATATGATCCCAGTATTAAGGGGGGGTTGTGAGGAAGGGATGTGCAGTGTTTATAAGGATAATTGATTTTAATTTATGCTTGCTTTAAACACATGGGTACAAGAGCCAGGATGCCATAAAAAAAAATATTTGAACACATGTTGGATCAGTGCCAGCAAAATCAAACAGTTTTTAAAAAAAAATTATCTAGTTAAAAAAAGAAATTTGTCCTGAAGGTAAACAACATTTGTAAGCTTAATCATTTAGTACAGCTGTTCTCAACCTGTGGGTCACGACCTCCAAAGTCGTGACCCCTTTGGGGGGTCGAACGACCCTCTCACAGGGGTCGCCTAAGACTATCGGTAAACACTTACACTCCAAAGTTATGAGGTAGCAACGAACATAAATTTTGTGGTTGGGGGTCGCCACAACACAGGGAACTGAATTAAAGGGTGGCGGCATTCGAAAGGTTGAGAACCACTGATTTTAGTAGATAGTCATGTTTGAGATGATCTGTTGGACTGCTCAAGTTCAAATTAAACATTGTATGCATCATTTTTAGAAACGAATGAACGGATAAAATAATCAACTAATTCCTATTGAAATACACAGTCTTTCATCTTTATCGGCTGTAGGAAAAACAACAACAGAGGACATGATACTCGACTCCAAAAATATTAGTAATAACGTGTTTCAAAATTTACAGCACCTCGAGAACAAAAAAAAAATACATCCTGCTCAAAGTGAACTGATAATAATCAACTCTTCACATCCAACATTATTACCTGTGTTCGAAAGAACAGGGAATTCTTTGGATAGTGATGAAACACGCAGGTGAATATTCATCAATTTTAAAAATTCTAACTCATTTCAGACCTCATTAAAAATTAGTTTTCGAATTTAAAAAATTGAAAAGTATTCAACATTAGTTTTCGTCAATCTAAAAAGTGTTCCCTTTTTTTCCTGGACACAGTGTATGAACTTTCCAGACTGCAGTTGAGATTAAATAGAAGTTCATGTTTGATCACTCATATGTTTATCCACTCTCAATTTTAAATGAAAATCCTCACCTCTCCACGACCCTTCCATCCACACTGTCCTTCTCATCCAACTCCTCCTCGAGCCTCTGTTTCAGCTTCTCCGTCTCCATCCTGGTCGACCTCAATTCATCCTGGAGCTTCAGGTTTCTGTTCTTGGACTCGTCCAGCCTAATCTCAAGGGCCCTGATCTTCTCATCCTTCAGCTCGCTGCCTTTCTTCAGTGTCTCCTCAATCATTGTCTCTAACGCCTTGTAGCGACTGAAGATGGACAGAAATTTATTTGAATGAACAAACCATTGGCGCCAGCAGTGATTAAACTTATCGAGTACAATGGACATAGAAAACAAAATAATGTGCCAGCATAACAAATTGAATTTTTAGGAAAAATAATTCATTCTTAATGTTAATTAATTCCCACAAATATTGAACACCAATGATGTATTAGATCTTCTTTCTCTAGCATGATGATGATGATGGTGACAGTCATGATGTTAAGATGATGATAGTGATGATCTGTTTAACTATGTACCATGCACAATGACTACACCCCCCATACTCCATAGATAGCCAAAATTCTCGACGGCACAAGGAACAGTCTGGCGGACCAGTGGAAAAGTTTTAGAAAATGAACCAGGGACCGGCGCCCGATTTATTTATTATATTTTAATTTTGTAATAATAATAATAAAGTTGAAAATCACGCTTCATCCCCTAAAGGCTCGAAGCGCTGTACAAAATCAACCCCATTAAAAGAGAATTTAAAAAAAAATAAATAATTTGACCATGTTGTGCGGACAGGCAACGTAAGGTTAGCGAACCAGTGCCGGTCCCTGGACCACCATTTGGGGAGCACTGGTCTACATAACATTCAATACACAAATCAGAAACTGTTTAAATGTGCAGCAAATAAAGACTTTTTAAAGGTGGTTTTTGTTTATTGTAGCTACATGTTAAATTAGTGCCTCTGATAATTGAGTAATCGGTCTATCAGTCTATTGGTCTATTTGTCAGTATTACATTGGAGTCTTCAGTAATTCATTCACACATACACTGACTGTATGTCTACATGTGTAGAAATGTCTGCATGTGTGTGCAGTTGGTCATGTGTATACATTACGTCTACAAGGTGTACACTGAGCAACGAGTAAACAAATCCACTGACTTGGCATCGTTGGTCTGCTCCACCATGGTCAGTTTATCTGTATTGATGCCAACTTTCTCTAGCTCAGTGGTCAGCTGGTCAAGTTCGTTGCTGAGTTCTTGGGAATGAATTTTCTCATGGATTAGGTCCTGTGGAACAATATAAACAAATAATAAATCTAAAATCTATCTTGTGCTTGAAGAATATCAATTCTGTAGGGGAAAATAGTCACAAAATAAAAATAATTGCTAACTAAGAACTTAGTTCATATTAGTCAAACTATTTTATTGAACGGAATCAATGTCATTTTTAGATATCGAATTTAGCAATTTAAATTTTAAAATATAAATGTTCTTGAAGATTCATCAATCAGAAGCATGTGTACCCAATGATTGGCTTAAATTATGCTGACCTCTCTTAAGTGAACCCAATGATTGGCTTAAATTATGCTGACCTCTCTTATGTGCACCCAATGATTGGTTTAAATTATGCTGACCTCTCTAAGTGCGGCCAATGTCCTCCTGTCTGTGTTGAGATCATGGAGCAGCTCGTTGTTCTCTTTCTCCAAGTCCTTGACCTTGCTGCAAGTCTCTTTCATCTTGTCCACAGTCTTCTTCAAAGTTTTGTTCTCCTGCTCAAGGGAGGTAAATTTTACATTCATCTCTTCCATAGTCGAATCCCTGAATTCCCCACTCTGCTTCAGCTTCCTGCAGGAATGAGTTAAAAAAATGAGATTATCTAGAGAATTTATCTCTGTTTAAATTTACACACTTTTATTTAATTCTTTAAAGGGAAAAACACTGTTGTGTTATACTGTGTACATCATGGCAGTAGAGCAAATGCTAGGGTCTCTTACACCACGAGAACAATATTCTTTTTATGTTTAAGAGCATAGCAGGAAATCAGGAGGCCATAAACAGATCCAGCATTGAAAAAAATCTGGTCGATAATCCTGTCAGGGGAACATTTTTTTTACGACTGACAATAAAATTTCATAGGGTGAAAGTTGAAAGGTCAGAGGTATAAGATGATTTTTTTTCTTTTTTTTTACATTGAAAACCAAAAAGGTTCAGAAAATTAAAAAAAAAATTCCTTGCATGGTTTTTAACAAATAGCAACCCTTTATATAAAAAAAAAAAAAATAATAATAAATTATTAAAAAATGTAAAAAAATGGAACCTTTGATAAAAACCAATTAAAAAAAAATTTACTTTGTATCAATTCTAACATTACTGCCATGAAGCAGTTTTTGCAATCTTTAAAAATTTTTTATTATTATTTAAAGTTTGTGGCCCTAATTTCAGCACAATGTAACAAACACCAAAAGCTGCACGCCGCATATTCTGCTTTGCAATGAGACATAGTTTCTCACCTGTTCTCTTTTTCCAAGGTGGTCTTGTCTTTTTGCAGACGCTGCACCTCAACCTCCAGCTGAGATGCCTCTTTATCTTTGTCCTCCAGCTTCTTGGATGTCACCTTCAGAGCCTCAATTTCTTTAGTGAGTCTCTCATTTTCTGTCTCCATGTCCATGTTGTCTTTCTCCAGAGTTTGCAGTCGTCGTGTGGTCACCTCAAGGCTCTTCTGTAGACGCTGTGATCAGAATCGTGGGTGATTCATTAGCTTTCACTGTTCGCCCTATTTTATAGTCTATTTCTTTCTATAGAACTTTAATTTTAGAAATATTATTAACTACAAGAGCAATTTAATGATTCAAAATTCCTTGGAGGAAGTGACAATTATGGAACGTGGGTTGAAAAAAATTATATTTAAAATGACCTTTGCCTGAAAATCTGTAGTGTTACAACTTTTTGCAAAAAGATTTTAAGAAACTATATTCTTGTGTTGCCATTAGGAGAAAGCATGATCTAGGAATCTGTGTTTTTAGGTTAGCATAACAAGGTCATGCTGTCAGAAATTAAATTAGTGAGACATCCGAACTAGGAAAACTGGTCTATGGTAACAATTTAAAACTCACTTGCACGAGTTTGAAATTAATGAGAGAGGTTTTGGTTGGCAATCAAATGCAACAAGCGAAGATATTTAATTTTTTGAAATTTTTAAAAAAAAAAATACAGAAAATTTTTCATGTGGAAGTAATTTTTTCCCTTGTTATAAAAGAATTAAATAAATTGGCTGAGAGCTATCCATGGCAGCCAACTGTTGCTTGTAAAATAACAGAAAGGAGATTGAGAAATTAGTTTGCTGTCATAATAACAGTCAGAAATTAGTGTGGCACCAGAAGTAAAATTACCTGGTTCTCATTGCCTGTGTCAATGAGGTCAAATTCCATTTGTTCCTGTCTGAGTTTCTGTGTCTTCTGGCCCTCCAAAGACTTCCTCAACTGCTGCAGCTCTCTGTTAAGCTCCTCCTTCTCTGCCTCCAGCTCAAGAGCTCTGTCAGACTCTGACTTAAAGGACTCCAGTGTCCTCTAATGAAAATAAAATTACTTCCCTCCTCAAAATCACATTATAATTATTTTCAGCACCATAAATTTCCCCGGGCAACTTCAAAAAATGTAGTGATATAGTTTGAACTAAATAATAAATATACTTTGTGTGAGAAATTGAATTAAAATAATTTTTTTTTTAAATCAGTAGAAATCTTGTCAAGTGAATCTACCTGCAGCCGCTGGTGCTCGAGTGTAAGGGAAATATGATCTTGTTCCAGCTGTTCCCTTCTCTGTGTGGTCACCTGCAGAGTTTCCACCATTTTCTGCAACTTGCGGTTTTCCACGCCAAGGTCTGAGTTCTCTTGCTCTATCAAGTCGACCTTCTCTTCCAAATGTTGCAATGTAGCCACCTGGTGGGGGAAAGTTAATGGGATTTGTTTGCACTAAACAACTGAAGAAAGGAATTCCAGGTCAGCTATGAAACGGTTGATCATAGGATCTTATCCAGAGACAGGTCTTGACAAATGGATCAACTTTAACAGTGTTTTCTTTGTTTAATCAACACAAGCTCAGATTGCATAATAGAAAGCCCTTCAAATCAGAATTACATTGCATAATAGAAAGCCCTTCAAATCAGAATTACATTGCATAATAGAAAGCCCTTCAAATCAGAATTACATTGCATAATAGAAAGCCCTTCAAATCAGAATTACATTGCATAATAGAAAGCCCTTCAAATCAGAATTACGGAAAGAATTTGTACAACAAAAAATTGTGAATGAGCAATCTTGTAATCTTTATAGATTTGAACTTATTCAGTGTCCTCTAGCCCCCCTACTCCCATGACTTTACAACATGTCCTCTAGCCCTCTCCCCCATGACATAAGAATGTTACCTCTAGCGCCCTCCCCATGACATTAGAATGTGTCTTCTAGCCCCCTCCCCATGACAGAATGTGTCCTCTAGCCCCCTCCCCATGACATTAGAATGTGTCCTCTAGCCCCTTCCGCCATGAAATTAGAATGTGTCTTCTAGCCCCCTCTGCCATGACATTAGAACTGCACAACTCCCTCACTTTTTGATGTAGCTCAACGTTCTCCTTCTCTAGCGACTGGGTCTCAACTTCCAGCTCCTTGACTCTCTGCGCGCCCTCCTGCAACTGTTGACCAGATCGATGGAGTTGCCTGAAGTCAAACTCCAGTTTACTCAGCTGAGAGTTCTTGGTGGTGACCACCTCATGGAGACGCTTGTTCTCTCTTTCCAGATCTTTTACCTTAGGACAACAACAACAACAATAGTTAACTCATGATGACCTAACAACAACAGTTCAAATAGTTCACTCCTGATGACCTAAACAACAACAGTTCAAATAGTTCACTCCTGACGAACTAACAACAACAGTTCAAATAGTTAACTCATGACGAACTAACAACAACAGTTCAAATAGTTTACTTCTGATGACCTAACAACAACAGTTCAAATAGTTCACTCCTGATGATTTAACAACAACAGTTCAAATAGTTCACTCCTGACGAACTAACAACAACAGTTCAAATAGTTAACTCATGATGACCTAACAACAACAGTTCAAATAGTTCACTCATGACGACCTAACAACAACAGTTCAAATAGTTAACTCCTGATAACCTAACAACAACAGTTCAAATAGTTAACTCATGACGACCTAACAACAACAGTTCAAATAGTTTACTTCTGATGACCTAACAACAACAGTTCAAATAGTTTACTTCTGATGACCTAACAACAACAGTTCAAATAGTTTACTTCTGATGACCTAACAACAACAGTTCAAATAGTTTACTTCTGACGACCTAACAACAACAATAGTTAACTCCTGATGACCTAACAACAGTTCAAACAGTTAACTCCTGACAATCTAACAACAACAATTCAAATAGTTCACTCCTGACAACCTAACAACAACAGTTCAAATAGTTCACTCCAGATGACCTAACAACAACAGTTCAAATAGTTTTAAGTCCTGCTGTAAGATTGTGATTGTCTTTGACCAAGAATTTTTCAATGAATGTTATGATGCACCATCAACAAAAAAAACCATTCTCTTCATATACATACAAATGTCGCAAAAATATATTATAATAATGATCAAATGCAGAAACATGAGAGAAAATGTAGAACTTTTTTAAAAATAAAACTAGTACTTGAGCAAAGCTAATTAGTGATGGAAAGAATGCAAATAAAGAAAAGCTTTCATTCGGTTTCATCCAACATAATGCCAGCTTTAAAAAAAAAAAACGTCCATATTTTGATATAAAGATTCTACTAATAAATAACAATATAGCGGCACGGGAGAAGCAGGCACAATGGGAAATGGCTAATACTAAGAGGTGGCAAGACAAAAGAGTTGTTGGTGCACTCAAAGAGCTGACGATACACAGACAATCAAAGTTGGTTTTTTTTTGGGCGCCAACGGAGTTTGGAGACAAACACAATGTTGGAGACAAAACACAATGTTGGAGACAAACACAATGTTGGAGACAAACTCAATATTGGAGACAAAACACAATGTTGGAGACAAACACAATGTTGGAGACAAACACAATGTTGGAGACAAACACAATGTTGGAGACAAAACACAATGTTGGAGACAAAACACAATGTTGGAGACAAACACAATGTTGGAGACAAACACAATGTTGGAGACAAACACAATGTTGGAGACAAACACAATGTTGGAGACAAAACACAATTATCAACTTCTATGTCTTCAGGATTGGATCATTCAATCAAGTTCTTCCAATAATTCAATCATTAGTAACAATAACAACTCAAGTCCTTTTCATAACTATATATAACTTTAATTATCAGGAAACACCAGGCACACAGCTCTCTTTCCTAGGGTTCTACAACATCCCTTTGTCCAACCGCCATCTACATTCCACTCTCTACACTACACTAAACTAATGCGTCACTTCCCCTACCCAAATACGTCACAACATTCACACACAATATACAACGCTACACGTACACTCTCTAACTCAACATGATTTACTTACAAACATAACTACATTGATTTCATACCCTTGACATATCCCCCCTCTTCCGCTTAGATTCTACTCCACGAGTAGAATCTTCCAAACAAAATTTAAAGTCAGTGTATGAAATTATTAGTTAATGTAAAACTATATAACCTTGGCAAAACATCATACAGTAAATTTACATAATCACCATCGATATTATCAACAAGTCCAAGCGATTATAGTAATAGTCAAAACATGACACATTCAAAAATTAACTAATGAAACAGGGAAACAATATCCTGACTGCTGAAGAGAAAAAAAAAAAAATGTCATCATCCGTAGAGTCATTTAGACAGCCGTCAACTGTCCAGGTGATTTTAAGAGGGCGGGATATCTCTCTTGTCAGTCGCTTTCCACAAGACGTGTACATCTTTCCCCCATCTAAACATTTCCTGCTCAAATAACAATACTTTTCCAAGGCTTAACACCAAAACAACTCGAAAAAGTACTTTGTCATATGCATAACATAATAATACATTACAAAACAAATCATGACACTTCATAAACAGACCAAAACTGCTCTCACCTAACCCCACGTTAGTGAAAACGCTCATCTCCACCACGGGGACTCCATAAAAGCCAGCCCCTCTGTTCTCACCAAGACCGCCCGAGTCCAAACCAGACCCAACACAAACACGGTTCTCAAGCCTTGAACAACCATTGACCTCTACACCACTACTAAATTCAGCGCGTGGACTACGACCCTCGTAGGTCCACGTGAAGTCGTCCCCAATGACTTCCACTTTGTTGACATTACGTCCCCGTCATAGGACGGCCCCTGGCAAGTTCGTGGCCTCTACATCGTGGCAACCGTTGCTTGTCCAGGTTCTAACGCCTTCAAAATTAAAACACACATTTTCCTCCTCCACTAAACTCAAATTTTCCTCATCCACAAAATTCTCATGAAGAAACCCCAAATCTTCATCCTTCACAAAACCCAAATTATCATCCCGCAAAAAATCAAAGTCTGCCTCTTGTACATAATCAAAATCTCTCTCCAGTAAAAAATTCACATATCGCTGTTGTACATCAACAAAACCTACAGTTTGTACATCATCTTGTACGCCACCAGAGATGGTAGCGTGTACACCATCACAAAAAATATTTTCATTTCTAAACTTTACATCATAAGCATCATCTTGTTCATCAAAAATGATATCTGGTACATTATCAAGATTCACTTGTACATGGTAAAATTGTGTATCACCTGCTTCCACCAATATTACCTCCTCCCTCGATACCACGAACGACTCATCGTCCCTACACTCAGTTATGTTTGCATGAGATTCCTCGGGATAACTGATCTCCTCCACAAACTCTGTAATGTCCCCATCATTTTCCTTTTCCCTGGCGGAAAAAATAACTTTACGCTCCTCAACTTCACTACCTTCACTGTCGTTATAACAATAAGTTTGTGTTTTTAAAATAATTTCCCGTCGTTCTGCTTTTATTTCCGCCAGTCTAATTTCTTTAATAAGTTTATCTAGTTCGTATTGTCTCTGACTCTGTTTATCTCTTTCTATACGTTCTTCCTCTCTCTGTCTATCCATACGTTCTTCTTCTCTCTGTCTATCTCTTTCTATACGTTCTTCCTCTCTCTGTCTATCCATACGTTCTTCCTCTCTCTGTCTATCTCTTTCTATACGTTCTTTCTGTCTATGTCTATCCATACGTTCTTCTTCTCTCTGTTTATCGGCCTCAACTATTTTTATCTTATCCAGTTCGAATTGTCTCTGCTTATCTTCTTCTATTTTTAACTTATCAAGTTCAAATTGTCTCTGTTTATCGGCCTCAACTATTTTTAACTTATCCAGTTCGAATTGTCTCTGCTTATCTTCCTCTTCTATTTTTAACTTATCCAGTTCAAACTGTCTTTGTTTATCTGCCTCGATTTTTAACTTATCCAGTTCAATTTGTATCTGTTTATCTGCCTCTATTTTTAACTTATCCAGTTTAAATTGTCTTTGTTTATCTGCCTCTTCTATTTTTAACTTATCCAGTTCAAACTGTCTTTGTTTATCTGCCTCGATTTTTAACTTATCCAATTCAAATTGTCTCTTTTTATCTTCCTTTATTTTTAACTTATCAAGTTCAATTTGTATCTGTTTATCTGCCTCTATTTTTAACTTATCCAGTTCCAATTGTCTCTTTTTATCTGCCTCTATTTTTAACTTATCAAGTTCAATTTGTATCTGTTTATCTGCCTCTATTTTTAACTTATCCAGTTCAAATTGTCTTTTTTTATCTGCCTCTATTTTTAACTTATCAAGTTCAATTTGTTTCTGTTTATCTGCCTCTATTTTTAACTTATCGAGTTCAAACTGTCTCTGTGTATCTGCCTCTATTTTTAACTTATCCAGTTCAATTTGTTTCTGTTTATCTGCCTCTATTTTTAACCTATCAAGTTCAAATTGTCTCTGTTTATCTGTCTCTTCTATTTTTAACTTATCAAGTTCAGATTCATTAATATCAAACTCATTAAATTGTTCATAGGGATCCTCACAGTAAAAGCTTGTAATGCCATCTATATAATTCTGTTTGGCTGTACGCTCTACATCTCTCTGTTTGCCAATTAATTTATTTTCAGTTTTATCGTGACAAACCCGATCAACATTTTTATAGGGATTCTCACAGTAAATACTGGCAATGCCATGTATTTCCTGTTCCTGACTATCATCATCATCATCATGGTCCTTAAAGTAATTTGCCTGTCTCTTTAAAATACTTGTTCGTCGTTCTGCTTCTAACTTCGCAAGTCTAATTTCTTCATCTAGTTTTTGAGTTTCGTATTGCTTCTGTCTATCTCTAGGTTCGTACTGTCTCTGTCTGGCTGTACGTTCTACATATCTCTGTTTGAGTGTACGTTCTACATATCTCTGGTTGGATGTACGTTCTACATATCTCTGTTTGGCTGTTCGTTCTATGTATCTCTGTTTATCTATATGTTCTTGCGCTATCTGCGTTTCTATTCGTTCTTGCTCTCTCTGTTTTTCCCACATGCCCTATATAAATTGCACAAGTTCGTCTCCTTGATAATGGAGTGCTAAACCCCGACGTCTAATTTCTTGTAACGTCCATTTCTCACCAACATATCCCGCCATAGCAATACAGATTAGGGGTGATCGTACAGTGAACAATAATAAAGGTTTAAGGACCAATCGCAGTCTATTTAAACTAGTTCTGGCAAAAAGTTAAAATCTACTAGGGTAAAAAATTTAAATATACATACGAAATTTTACACAAAAAATGTTATAAAGAAATAAAAATACAACTTGCCTGGTTAGTGGAATGTCCTACAGGAATTAAAATATTTAAAAACAACACACTTGGACTTAATTAAGTGTCAATTGTTCTTAGGTTAAGTGTCAATGGTTCTCTCACGAACTTCAATGTTAATGGATGGCAATTCACTGGAGACACAGTCATGGGGTGTGGGTGACCAGGACAGATCACGGGACATCGGCAGCTCACTGGACAGGATGTAGGCGAATCGCCGACACTGGACAGTTCGTGGGTGACTCCCCAATGCAGGATGGGTGCATAGGCAGCGTGATGCAGGATAGGACGTCAATGGCTCGATGATACAGGACATTGATCAACTGGGTGACCGGACAGGGCCACAGGACATCGACAGCTCACTGGACACTGGACACGATGTAGGCACTCACCGACACTAGACAGTTCATATGCAGCTTAATACTGCACAGCAACGACGGTCAATAACCACTGCGGTCTACAGCAACAGCGTGGTATGTCAGCGGTGGTAACAGCAAAGGGCGGTGTAAAGCTCAGAAGAATACACCGATCAGCGGCTCATAGCATCCGACAGGTGCTTTGGTTGGGACAGGAGACACAGCTTACGACGAGCACCCCACACAGCTTCGGACGGATGGGTCAGAATACTTCACACAGCTTGTTCAGGCGACGACACACAGCTTGTTCAGGCGACGACACACAGCTTGTTCGGGCGACGTCACACAGCTTGTTCGGGCGACGACACACAACTTGTTCAGACGGCGACACACAGCTTGTTCGGGCGACGACACACAGCTTGTTCGGGCGACGACACACAGCTTGTTCAGACGGCGACACACAGCTTGCTCGGGCGACGACACACAGCTTGCTCGGGCTAAGACACACAGCTTGTTCAGACGGCGACACACAGCTTGTTCAGACGGCGACACACAGCTTGTTCGGTCGACGACACTGGTAACTTCAGGGCGAGGCGTAGTTATTTCACTGGAGCTGGACACGACCTTCGTAACTTCATACAGGGCAGGACATATGTTATTTCACTGTAACTGGACTCGACCTTCGTAACTTCATACAGGGCAGGACATTGTTATTTCACTGTAACTGGACACGACCTTCGTAACTTCATACAGGGCAGGACGTAGTTAACTTGAATAACGGCCAGGCGCAGTTAACATAACTAGCCTGATACAGGACGTAGGTAGTTAATGGAGTCACTGGTGTATGCAACTCATACACACTTGATACACGGTGGCATCAGAGCTCCGACCTTGAAACACGGGACAGCGACGATACTTGTAACTTCACAAAAGTATAAGAAAGTTCTTGGACTTTACCTCAAGTAAGAAAATGATCTTTTCCAATCCCGGACGAGCCCCCAATATCAACTTCTATGTCCTCAGGATTGGATCATTCAATCAAGTTCTTCCAATAATTCAATCATTAGTAACAATAACAACTCAAGTCCTTTTCATAACTATATATAACTTTAATTATCAGGAAACACCAGGCACACAGCTCTCTTTCCTAGGGTTCTACAACATCGCTTTGTCCAACCGCCATCTACATTCCACTCTCTACACTACACTAAACTAATGGGTCACTTCCCCTACCCAAATACGTCACAACATTCACGCACAATATACAACGCTACACGTATACTCTCTAACTCAACATGATTTACTTACAAACATAACTACATTGATTTCATACCCTTGACAACAATGTTGGAGACAAACACAATGTTGGAGACAAACACAATGTTGGAGACAAACACAATGTTGGAGACAAACGTACCTTGACATCACTTGTCTGCTCGCTCCTCTCCTGCAGTTTACACAAAGCCTGGGACAGCTGCTCATTCTCTCTCTCCAGCTCTCTCACTTGCCTCTCACAGTTCTCCTTGACAGTCTCCAGCACCTTGAGCAGCTTCTCCCTCTCATCCTTGGAGGCCGTCAGGTCGCTCTCCATCTTGATGACGCGCTCTGATGATTCTATCATTCTGGTCTGAAGTTTCTCTACCTGCAATTTAAAAAAACTACACATGAGCAGTTGTTTTAAAATCCAACCAAGAAAACAGTACATCATTTACCGTCTGACTTAAAACTTGACGGAATAATTTATATGAATTTTGACTTTGGCCCTGAGGGCAGGGGAGAGCTTAAAATTTAAAACAAAAATAAAAGAAAGGGAAGTAAGGAAAAGTGTGGTGGGGGGGGGGGGGGGGGGGGGGGGATAATTTTACTTTGTTTGAAAGTCGCTTGTTCTCCTTTTCCATCTCTAGACTCATCTCAGCACTCTGGATCAGGGCTGTCTCTTTCATCTCTGCCAGTTTGGCTGACAGGCGTTGGTTCTCCAATTCAAGCCTCAAAATTTTGGCATGTGAAGTCTCAGAAAGCTGGTCAGACAGTGAGGAGGCCATATCTTTTTTGTTTTTCAATGATGAAAAAATAAGGAAAAGGAAGAAGAAAAAAAGAAAAAAAAGGATGACCATGCAGCAAACAATAAAAAATTTCATAAAAGTTTTTATAATTCATTTCAAAATGAGGTAACTATAAATTTTACAATAAAAGGTATTTGTTTTAAAAATCAGTTACCACTGGGAACCAAAAATAAAAACCCATACAAATATACTGAATCACTACAGATTCTGTTATCAGTTACCACTAGAAACTTTTTAAAAAAACATACAAATATACTGAATCACTACAGATTCTGTTATCAGTTACCACTAGAAAACATTTTTAAAAAACTTACAAATATATTGAATCACTACAGATTCTGTTATCAGTTACCACTAGAAACTTTAAAAAAAAAAACTTACAAATATACTGAATCACTACAGATACTGTTATTATTACCCCTAGGAACAACTAAAAAAAAATGATTTCAACATAATGACTCACTACCAATTCGGGATCTGGCAGCTGAGAGTTCTGTCTCCAGGCTGGCACTTTCACACATGCTGGATTTCTTTTCAAACTCAAGCCTGGCATTCAGCTCTGTCAAGTACTCAATCTTCTCAAGGTCTGATTCATGTGTCTGTCAGGGGGAATTATTCAGGGAATGATTCAGGTAATTATTCAGGTAATTATTAAGGGAATGATTCAGGGAATTATTCAGGGAATAATTCAGGTAATTATTCAGGTAATTATTCAGGGAATGATTCAGGGAATTATTCAGGGAATTATTTAGGGAATGATTCAGGGAATTATTCAGGTAATTATTCAGGGAATGATTCGGGGAATTATTCAGGGAATTATTCAGGGAATGATTCAGGGAATTATTCAGGGAATTATTCAAACAGCATTGTCTTAAAATTTGCAAGAACAAATTTTTTTTAAAATTCTGTAAATTTATAAAACTGGATTTTTCCAATGTGAAGATACAATGTCTGTGTAATGAGAGGAATGAAAGTCATCCCAATGTATTACATTCATAACCCTTTTTTACAGATATTTTAATGTCAATAGCAAGGTTTTAGAAAGTTTGTAAATGAGCAATAATGTTTGTTGAAGAAATTAACCTGATGAGTAGATTAAATAGGTTTGTGAATCAACTTTCAATTTTTTTTTCATCTTTCTACCATGGAACTATCAGCACACAAAAGTCTCAGAACTCTCAAAAACATATTCTTTCATGGTGTGATAATGTTAACGAGGACAGTGTCATAGCTATCAAAACTACTGTAATGACCAAGTAACTCAGAGTGACAATTAAATTTAAAAAAATTTTGGGGTCAGTAACTTACACTTCGCCACTGTTAGTGATGCATAAATAAACTTGTCGATAATTGAAAATTCATCAAAGTCTTATCAAGTTTTGATCAGATGTTTATCAACCTACTCTGGTGATTGTGTCCAACTGGGCCCTGTTTCTTGCCAGCTCTGTCTCGAGTTCCACTACTGTTTCTATCCTCTTACGACTGTTGGTCAATTGGTCTTCCAGCATAGCTTTGGTCTCTTCTAATATAGAGTTGTCTTCTTTCAACTCCTGGGAGGGTGAAAAGTACAGATTATCTTGACTGATACACAGCTAACAGATGCATACAATGCTGAGAGCAGGTCTGCAGAACAGATGCATATAATGCTGAGAGCAGATCTGCAGAACAGATGCATACAATGCTGAGAGCAGGTCTGCAGAACAGATGCATACAATGCTGAGAGCAGGTCTGCAGAACAGATGCATACAATGCTGAGCAGGTCTGCAGAAAAGATGCATACAATGTTGAGAGCAGGTCTGCAGAACAGATGCATACAATGCTGAGAGCAGGTCTGCAGAACAGATGCATACAGTGCTGAGAGCAGGTCTGCAGAACAGATGCATACAATGCTGAGAGCAGGTCTGCAGAACAGATGCATACAGTGCTGGGAGCAGGTCTGCAGAACAGATGCATACAATGCTGAGAGCAGGTCTGCAGAACAGATGCATACAGTGCTGAGAGCAGGTCTGCAGAACAGATGCATACAGTGCTGAGAGCAGGTCTGCAGAACAGATGCATACAATGCTGAGAGCAGGTCTGCAGAACAGATGCATACAGTGCTGAGAGCAGGTCTGCAGAACAGATGCATACAATGCTGAGCAGGTCTGCAGAAAAGATGCATACAATGTTGAGAGCAGGTCTGCAGAACAGATGCATACAATGCTGAGAGCAGGTCTGCAGAACAGATGCATACAATGCTGAGAGCAGGTCTGCAGAACAGATGCATACAATGCTGAGCAGGTCTGCAGAAAAGATGCATACAATGTTGAGAGCAGGTCTGCAGAACAGATGCATACAATGCTGAGAGCAGGTCTGCAGAACAGATGCATACAGTGCTGAGAGCAGGTCTGCAGAACAGATGCATACAATGCTGAGAGCAGGTCTGCAGAACAGATGCATACAGTGCTGGGAGCAGGTCTGCAGAACAGATGCATACAATGCTGAGAGCAGGTCTGCAGAACAGATGCATACAGTGCTGAGAGCAGGTCTGCAGAACAGATGCATACAGTGCTGAGAGCAGGTCTGCAGAACAGATGCATACAATGCTGAGAGCAGGTCTGCAGAACAGATGCATACAGTGCTGAGAGCAGGTCTGCAAAACAGATGCATACAATGCTGAGATCAGGTCTGCAGAACAGATGCATACAGTGCTGAGAGCAGGTCTGCAGAACAGATGCATACAGTGCTGAGAGCAGGTCTGCAGAACAGATGCATACAATGCTGAGAGCAGGTCTGCAGAACAGATGCATACAATGCTGAGAGCAGGTCTGCAGAACAGATGCATACAGTGCTGGGAGCAGGTCTGCAGAACAGATGCATACAATGCTGAGAGCAGGTCTGCAGAACAGATGCATACAGTGCTGAGAGCAGGTCTGCAGAACAGATGCATACAGTGCTGAGAGCAGGTCTGCAGAACAGATGCATACAATGCTGAGAGCAGGTCTGCAGAACAGATGCATACAGTGCTGAGAGCAGGTCTGCAAAACAGATGCATACAATGCTGAGAGCAGGTCTGCAGAACAGATGCATACAGTGCTGAGAGCAGGTCTGCAGAACAGATGCATACAGTGCTGAGAGCAGGTCTGCAGAACAGATGCATACAATGCTGAGAGCAGGTCTGCAGAACAGATGCATACAATGCTGAGAGCAGGTCTGCAGAACAGATGCATACAATGCTGAGAGCAGGTCTGCAGAACAGATGCATACAATGCTGAGAGCAGGTCTGCAGAACAGATGCATACAATGCTGAGAGCAGGTCTGCAGAACAGATGCATACAATGCTGAGAGCAGGTCTGCAGAACAGATGCATACAATGCTGAGAGCAGGTCTGCAGAACAGATGCATACAATGCTGAGAGCAGGTCTGCAGAACAGATGCATACAATGCTGAGAGCAGGTCTGCAGAACAGATGCATACAATGCTGAGAGCAGGTCTGCAGAACAGATGCATACAATGCTGAGAGCAGGTCTGCAGAACAGATGCATACAATGCTGAGAGCAGGTCTGCAGAACAGATGCATACAATGCTGAGAGCAGGTCTGCAGAACAGATGCATACAATGCTGAGAGCAGGTCTGCAGAACAGATGCATACAATGCTGAGAGCAGGTCTGCAGAACAGATGCATACAATGCTGAGAGCAGGTCTGCAGAACAGATGCATACAATGCTGAGAGCAGGTCTGCAGAACAGATGCATACAATGCTGAGAGCAGGTCTGCAGAACAGATGCATACAATGCTGAGAGCAGGTCTGCAGAACAGATGCATACAATGCTGAGAGCAGGTCTGCAGAACAGATGCATACAATGCTGAGAGCAGGTCTGCAGAACAGATGCATACAATGCTGAGAGCAGGTCTGCAGAACAGATGCATACAATGCTGAGAGCAGGTCTGCAGAACAGATGCATACAATGCTGAGAGCAGGTCTGCAGAACAGATGCATACAATGCTGAGAGCAGGTCTGCAGAACAGATGCATACAATGCTGAGAGCAGGTCTGCAGAACAGATGCATACAATGCTGAGAGCAGGTCTGCAGAACAGATGCATACAATGCTGAGAGCAGGTCTGCAGAACAGATGCATACAATGCTGAGAGCAGGTCTGCAGAACAGATGCATACAATGCTGAGAGCAGGTCTGCAGAACAGATGCATACAATGCTGAGAGCAGGTCTGCAGAACAGATGCATACAATGCTGAGAGCAGGTCTGCAGAACAGATGCATACAATGCTGAGAGCAGGTCTGCAGAACAGATGCATACAATGCTGAGAGCAGGTCTGCAGAACAGATGCATACAATGCTGAGAGCAGGTCTGCAGAACAGATGCATACAATGCTGAGAGCAGGTCTGCAGAACAGATGCATACAATGCTGAGAGCAGGTCTGCAGAACAGATGCATACAATGCTGAGAGCAGGTCTGCAGAACAGATGCATACAATGCTGAGAGCAGGTCTGCAGAACAGATGCATACAATGCTGAGAGCAGGTCTGCAGAACAGATGCATACAATGCTGAGAGCAGGTCTGCAGAACAGATGCATACAATGCTGAGAGCAGGTCTGCAGAACAGATGCATACAATGCTGAGAGCAGGTCTGCAGAACAGATGCATACAATGCTGAGAGCAGGTCTGCAGAACAGATGCATACAATGCTGAGAGCAGGTCTGCAGAACAGATGCATACAATGCTGAGAGCAGGTCTGCAGAACAGATGCATACAATGCTGAGAGCAGGTCTGCAGAACAGATGCATACAATGCTGAGAGCAGGTCTGCAGAACAGATGCATACAATGCTGAGAGCAGGTCTGCAGAACAGATGCATACAATGCTGAGAGCAGGTCTGCAGAACAGATGCATACAATGCTGAGAGCAGGTCTGCAGAACAGATGCATACAATGCTGAGAGCAGGTCTGCAGAACAGATGCATACAATGCTGAGAGCAGGTCTGCAGAACAGATGCATACAATGCTGAGAGCAGGTCTGCAGAACAGATGCATACAATGCTGAGAGCAGGTCTGCAGAACAGATGCATACAATGCTGAGAGCAGGTCTGCAGAACAGATGCATACAATGCTGAGAGCAGGTCTGCAGAACAGATGCATACAATGCTGAGAGCAGGTCTGCAGAACAGATGCATACAATGCTGAGAGCAGGTCTGCAGAACAGATGCATACAATGCTGAGAGCAGGTCTGCAGAACAGATGCATACAATGCTGAGAGCAGGTCTGCAGAACAGATGCATACAATGCTGAGAGCAGGTCTGCAGAACAGATGCATACAATGCTGAGAGCAGGTCTGCAGAACAGATGCATACAATGCTGAGAGCAGGTCTGCAGAACAGATGCATACAATGCTGAGAGCAGGTCTGCAGAACAGATGCATACAATGCTGAGAGCAGGTCTGCAGAACAGATGCATACAATGCTGAGAGCAGGTCTGCAGAACAGATGCATACAATGCTGAGAGCAGGTCTGCAGAACAGATGCATACAATGCTGAGAGCAGGTCTGCAGAACAGATGCATACAATGCTGAGAGCAGGTCTGCAGAACAGATGCATACAATGCTGAGAGCAGGTCTGCAGAACAGATGCATACAATGCTGAGAGCAGGTCTGCAGAACAGATGCATACAATGCTGAGAGCAGGTCTGCAGAACAGATGCATACAATGCTGAGAGCAGGTCTGCAGAACAGATGCATACAATGCTGAGAGCAGGTCTGCAGAACAGATGCATACAATGCTGAGAGCAGGTCTGCAGAACAGATGCATACAATGCTGAGAGCAGGTCTGCAGAACAGATGCATACAATGCTGAGAGCAGGTCTGCAGAACAGATGCATACAATGCTGAGAGCAGGTCTGCAGAACAGATGCATACAATGCTGAGAGCAGGTCTGCAGAACAGATGCATACAATGCTGAGAGCAGGTCTGCAGAACAGATGCATACAATGCTGAGAGCAGGTCTGCAGAACAGATGCATACAATGCTGAGAGCAGGTCTGCAGAACAGATGCATACAATGCTGAGAGCAGGTCTGCAGAACAGATGCATACAATGCTGAGAGCAGGTCTGCAGAACAGATGCATACAATGCTGAGAGCAGGTCTGCAGAACAGATGCATACAATGCTGAGAGCAGGTCTGCAGAACAGATGCATACAATGCTGAGAGCAGGTCTGCAGAACAGATGCATACAATGCTGAGAGCAGGTCTGCAGAACAGATGCATACAATGCTGAGAGCAGGTCTGCAGAACAGATGCATACAATGCTGAGAGCAGGTCTGCAGAACAGATGCATACAATGCTGAGAGCAGGTCTGCAGAACAGATGCATACAATGCTGAGAGCAGGTCTGCAGAACAGATGCATACAATGCTGAGAGCAGGTCTGCAGAACAGATGCATACAATGCTGAGAGCAGGTCTGCAGAACAGATGCATACAATGCTGAGAGCAGGTCTGCAGAACAGATGCATACAATGCTGAGAGCAGGTCTGCAGAACAGATGCATACAATGCTGAGAGCAGGTCTGCAGAACAGATGCATACAATGCTGAGAGCAGGTCTGCAGAACAGATGCATACAATGCTGAGAGCAGGTCTGCAGAACAGATGCATACAATGCTGAGAGCAGGTCTGCAGAACAGATGCATACAATGCTGAGAGCAGGTCTGCAGAACAGATGCATACAATGCTGAGAGCAGGTCTGCAGAACAGATGCATACAATGCTGAGAGCAGGTCTGCAGAACAGATGCATACAATGCTGAGAGCAGGTCTGCAGAACAGATGCATACAATGCTGAGAGCAGGTCTGCAGAACAGATGCATACAATGCTGAGAGCAGGTCTGCAGAACAGATGCATACAATGCTGAGAGCAGGTCTGCAGAACAGATGCATACAATGCTGAGAGCAGGTCTGCAGAACAGATGCATACAATGCTGAGAGCAGGTCTGCAGAACAGATGCATACAATGCTGAGAGCAGGTCTGCAGAACAGATGCATACAATGCTGAGAGCAGGTCTGCAGAACAGATGCATACAATGCTGAGAGCAGGTCTGCAGAACAGATGCATACAATGCTGAGAGCAGGTCTGCAGAACAGATGCATACAATGCTGAGAGCAGGTCTGCAGAACAGATGCATACAATGCTGAGAGCAGGTCTGCAGAACAGATGCATACAATGCTGAGAGCAGGTCTGCAGAACAGATGCATACAATGCTGAGAGCAGGTCTGCAGAACAGATGCATACAATGCTGAGAGCAGGTCTGCAGAACAGATGCATACAATGCTGAGAGCAGGTCTGCAGAACAGATGCATACAATGCTGAGAGCAGGTCTGCAGAACAGATGCATACAATGCTGAGAGCAGGTCTGCAGAACAGATGCATACAATGCTGAGAGCAGGTCTGCAGAACAGATGCATACAATGCTGAGAGCAGGTCTGCAGAACAGATGCATACAGTGCTGAGAGCAGGTCTGCAGAACAGATGCATACAATGCTGAGAGCAGGTCTCAGGAGTTTTGGTGGCTATTCAATTTGTGGAATACTACTTTTATTTTGTTAAATGAACAAAATCGTGACACTATTTAATTTTCACCACAAACAGAACATTTCAGATTCAGATTCTACTGCCCAGTCATTTAAGAACATTTATAAAAAAATATAGCTCACTAGATATGGCCGCCAAAACATTGACGACGGCAATGCATGAACTTCCCATCTACTAAAGTTACTTGGCTAAACATGAACTCAAGTGACGCACATTTAAGAATCCCAAATTTAGCTACATCCCTTTCCCTCCATGATACGTCAATGCACACTTTTTATTTCACGCCCATGAACTAGATTAAATATTCTGATGTCCCAACCACTTTTAAACCGAATATGTTTTACACCATACTTAAACTGAGACAATTCTTTTTTCCGAAAAGAAAATATTAAGCACCAAATGCAGTTGCGATATTTAAAAAAAAAAAATCATTTAGCGTAGTTATCAGTAATTATTTTTAGCGCACTATTGAACTCATTCTTTCAAACATATAAAATTATTTGTAACATACTCTCAATACCAAATTCGCTGATTAGGGAGCAGTCAGCTTGTTAGGGAAGCAACTGGAGATGGAAGCAGTCCACCAGAAGCGCACTATATATATATATATATGAGATTTTTTTTAAAGCATCTTTCCTATACAAAAATGAACAAAAACTGGGCTGGATTGGCACAAGTTAACACAAAACAAACAAATGACATTTACACCTCCTAGAGATTTCTTTTGTTGCCAACATTCTGAGTTAAGTTAAAAATTGTTGGTTGAATGTAACAGTTTGGTTAAGTTTTAAATTCCTAACAACACTTTGTGACACACAACGAGAACATGTATGTGGGAGACATCTTCTCTTGGCCTACCGCTGTCCTTGCCTTGTAGAACTCCAACTCGTTGAGTCTCTCTTTGTACTTGAGGATTTCTTTTTCAAACAGGTCCACATTGGCCGCCTGCAGAAAGGGGAAGGATATTTTCAATTCCTGTTATGTTGAGCTTACCCATAGTCTGTAAGGGTTTCATTATGTGAACATAAAAAAAAAGGGGTGCGGGGGGGGGGGGGGGGGGGGGGCATTATGTTACTTGATGAGTTGACGACCTACCTTTTCTTTCATAATGTCCAACTCATCTCTCAACGTCCTGGTGGTCCTAGCCTCCTGGTGTAACAAAGCACTCTGTTGAGAAGTAGATGGATACGTTAATTACATGTGTAACAAAGCACTCTGTTGAGAAGTAGATGGATACGTTAATTACATGTGTAACAAAGCACTATGTTGAGAAGTAGACGGATACGTTAATTACATGTGTAACAAAGCACTATGTTGAGAAGTAGACGGATGCATTAATCACAAGTGACAATCAATCATAGGACTTTATCAATCCCGTGGAGACTTTTAGCATTCCCTTTTTTTTTTTCCATTCACATTTCTCACCATGACCAACAAGGAGAGTCAGGTACATTATGGTAATGCACATATGTTTAGACAATGGTGATGCACATATGTTTAGACAATGGTAATACACATATGTTTCGACAATGGTGATACACACATGTTTAGTCAAAGATTATAGTTAAAAAAAAAAAAATTCTTTGTAACCCTTTAAAGTTTGGTCACATCATGACTTCTTAAATCGAAACATGGATTTACATTCATCATCATCATAATCACCATCACCAACATCTTCATCATCATAATCACCATCACCAACATCATCATCATCATAATCACCATCACCAACATCATCATCACCAACATCATCATCATCATAATCACCATCATCATCATAATCACCATCACCAACATCATCATAATCACCATCACCAACATCATCATAATCATCATCATCACCATCATTATCATCATAATCACCAACATCATCATCATCATAATCACCATCATAATCATCATCACCAACATAATCATCATCATAATCACCATCACCAACATCATCATCATAATCATCATCACCAACATCATCATAATCATAATCACCAACATCACCAACATCATCATCACCATCATCATCACCATAATCATCATCACACAAATGCTGCTATGGCTGACGAGGCTACACAGATTACCTCATTCTTATACTGAGCACAGGTGTTAAGAGCTTCTTGAAGCTCATCTTGTACATCTGACAACTGCTCTTGTCTGTCTTCCCTGGGGAAATAAAATGGTTTTTGAATGGAACTCTACATTTTAAAACAAAAATCACTTTAAGTGGAATTTCGGTTACATTGAGTTATTCTGTCTCCCTCTCTTTCTTCTTTCGATCAAGGTTAAGGAAAGAAATTATATAATGAATGCATTTGATAAATCAAGTTCCAAAGAAATTCTTTAAACATCTGCATTGATATCACATACATGTGTTTTAGTATAAACTTGTGAAGCATGAAATGTACCGATCAATTCCAAAAATGCTACAAAATAAAGTAATTTATATCCCACTGCACTACTTCTACATAAAAATAACATTTCTAGACATTCAGTGCTTAATATAGTAATTGTTACACCACTTAACGTTGTTGGTCATGGGACTAGTTCAGTACTTAATGATGTAATTGTCACACGCCATAATATTGTTAGAAACTGATCTGACTTTCCTCTGCTTTTAGTGAGACAAATTGTGTGTGTGTGTTGGGGGGGATTATTTGCCCAATGACACCCAACAATTACCCCCTAGTCTCCATGGAATGTAATGCAACATTGAAAGGTGACATAAAACAATGAATCTCCAAAGATGTAATGACACATTTGACTTACAGCTCTTGTCGAATATGTCTTAGCTTCGCCTTGCACTCGGCCAGCTCCAGGGCTATGTGATGTTTGTCAGGGGACATCTGGGTCGTGTTCATCACAGGCCTGCCTTCCACCTGCGACATGTAGTAGTCCCGCTCCTGGCCCAAGTCAGATGCCAACTAAACATGACATAAAAATAAATAAACATTAGAAATCACATCCACCAGTTCTCTTCACTGCCCACCGTTGGGTGAGACTACGAAAATGTAATTAGAAAAAAAATGTAAATTGCAGGGTTGGCAAGGGGGGAAACTTTTTACTTCACTGGGGAATAGTTGTGTTCATGTGTGTGTTCCTGTGTGTGTGTGTGGGGGGGGGGTGTTGTATTCCAACTAATACAAAATATGTTCATATCAAGCAAACAGACGTAGATCAACATGAGAACAAGTCTGTGATGTTGTCAAAGTTTGTCAGTGGGCCACAACAGAGTCATGTTGTTAAGCCAAATATCGCAAGCTGGTGAAGCTGGCCCAAAAATATTAGAGTGTGAAGGGGGACCACTTGAAAAACCCCAGCAAACCAATGACTCTACCTCTGCACATTCATCTCTTACTTTACCAAAGCAAACCAATGACTTGACCTCTGCACATTCATCTCTTTCTTTACCAACGCAAACCAATGACTTGACCTCTGCACATTCATCTCTTTCTTTACCAACGCAAACCAATGACTTTACCTCCGCACACTCATCTCTTTCTTTGATAAGTCTGTGAAGGTGATGCAACATTTTGTCAATGTACAAATTGGAGCTGACCGGGGATTCTGGTCTTTGAATTGGAAGAATCGTCTCGGAGTCGTCGGTAATCTTAGAGAGAAATATGTTTATAAACATTAAGCACAAACTGACAAAGCTGCCAGGGACCTGAAACAGCAGCAAATTAAATTAAGGTAGCCATCTAAGATTAAAGCCATCTTTTATGCATTTACGAATTTTATTGAAATTCTTTTAATTGTTAAGTGCACAGCAGCTTAATATAATATATATAATGTACAAAGTATGACAATATATTAATTAAATTCTGATAAATTGTGTCAAGAGAAAAAATAAATACAAAGCATTTTATGAAAAATTCTGAACTGACCTTTAAATTTTTTGGAAATAGATTATTTTCTTTGTATTTATTTTTTTCTTTTCTCTCCCAAATTAATTTTCCTTAATTTTTTTTGGGTCAAATTTAATGTCCCAAATCTGTTTTAGATAGCATAGAAACTTTTGACGTGAATAAACAAAGGCTAAATAAAATTGATGTGGTAAGGGGGGAAGAAATGTTGCTACAGTCCGAACTCAAATCAAACAGGGTTCATATGAGTTATTGCAGGAGCAAGAATCCTAGCTGCTACACCATCGCATTACACAATTTTGTGAAGGAATCAGTAATCAGTCTATGCATGATAAAAAGGTTTTAAAGAAAGGGAAACCACTGCAAAATTTATATTTATTTCCCCCTTCTGACTAAGAACTCATGCCTGTAGAGAAGACACTTGCTTATTCTATGGTTTTGGGATACACTGACCAGCAGGTCCAGATCCAATAGATTCATTTTGGCAAGTGCTACCCACCTCTTTAATGTTCTCCACAATTTCCGTCTGCGCAGCAATGTCCATGGCCATAATTTTGTCAATGAAAGCCTCCTTCTGTTCACACTGCACAGCACAGCCCAGGATAAGGAGCAGTGCCTTACGGATCTCCGCAAAGCTCGTGTCTGGACCATAATGAAAGGTATGTATCTTTTGTGTGGCAACAAGTAACAACAAGAACATTTCTACCCTCAAAATATAATCTGACAAATGAGGGTAATACTGAGGGGTCATTGATAAAAAAAAATATAGTCTGGTTTTCAATATTACAATGTCAATAGTACAGTTAATGCCTAGTTTAAAAATAAACATCCAATAAATGCTGTATAGAATTATTTATATATTCTTAATGTACAAAATGACATTCACAATAACAATAACAAAAATTAAATCAAACAAGTGTGATATTAGTTTATCTTTAATTCATTTGACTTCTAAAATTTATTTCTTTGTAAATTGAATGAAGAACCAATACGTTTATTTGTGATAAATCAGGCTGTAGTAATTAATGTGGTGGGCTGCAGGCGGCCTGTCGTCCACCCATGTTTAAGAAGATGGCCTTGAACTCACCCTTTCCTGGATCTCGGCTGATGGCACTGGTATTGGGAAGACGCATGACAAGCAGTTGTTGCAGGACATCCTGGCAAAAAAGGAATTATCTCAAATTAGATACATTAATAATTTAAACTTTTTAACTCCTTCCAGTTAGCAAAATTTGTTTGAAAGCACTATTTTGTGTGTGGTTTCTTTTTTGGGGAATTTGATCAAATAGTAATTTGAAAGTTGTGACAAGGCTTCATATACGAATTGCAACAAGGGAAATTGCTTGAAGGGAAATTTGATAGTGTGAACCGAACCCTAAGGCCAACCAATACTGGCTGAACAAAATTGTGTTGTTTTTTGTGTGATCTTTAATTTCTGTATGACATTCATTAAAATTGAAATCTTTTAAGCAAGAAACTGATTATTGCTATAAAAAAATTAATTTTATAATTTTAACCCCTGGAAGATGAGTTCTGATTATCAGTTTATCAATATCATCTCAAACATTTGGTTGAATAATATTAGTATTAGGAATTACAAAAATAGGTTGTTTTTTTATTAAAAAAAGGATAAAGAGATTTGTAGACAAGGTTTAAAAGCGTTTGATTCAAATTTTATTTCACATCAGGCAGATTAAAACATTTTTCTAACCACCAAACAAACTGTTTAAGCCTCGAGCATATCAGTATCAGAAAAGAAATGCGAAAAAAGTGAACTCAAAATAATGTAAATAGTCCTAGGAGCAGATAATCCAGACTGGCACTTTCGACGTCCCCCCCTGTCCCCCCCCCCCCCCTTTATCAGAGTAGCATCCCTTGCCTGAACTCTAACGCACACAAATAAAATTGTGGGTACCGGAACATACATTTGCTAAGTTATGTATTATACGATAAAATCTGCCATTTTCATTTCAACACATTTTGAAAAAAAAAAATTAATTAACTCAAGTGTACTGTTTTCAATCATTAGATTAATACGATTAAACGTCACCACCCATCATTCTTCAAAAACAAATGTCTGGTTTAAAGAGGTGGGGTGGAAAAGATGGCAAACACAAGTATAGACTCGGAAACAAACAAAAACAATAAAACAACAAATACTACAGTTACAGACATTTGTCTTACACCTCACTGATAACAAAGGGAGAAAACCAATACTCTGGCCATGCTTCGCCTGAGGTTGTTTTAAACATCAACAAAAGGTGGAGTCGGGGTAATCTTGCAGACAGTCTAAACCTAAATCTTGGAAGAATGACTGGCGAGCACAAAAGTCAGGTCGATAATTCGATGACTTGGTCGATCTGAGCGAACCAATCGGTTCTTTTTAAAAAAAAAAACACAAATGCTCGACAAGCCAGTCGATGTTGACTGGAATGGAGTTAGTTCAAGCGAATGAACTACGTCCTGCACACGGAGTACAACCGCACAGTCAGCCAATTATTTAGGAGAGAGAAAAAGAAAGAGAAGAAAGAAGGAGGGAGAAGGAGAGAATGATGGAGAAGGAGATTAGGAGGGAGAGAGAAGAGGGGAGAGTGATCTGGAGTTTAGTTCTCTCTAGAAGTCAGTTTCCTATGTGTGTTAATGTTACTTGAGTGATTGTAGTCATTGCGTCAAATCTTAGGCATGTGAGTGATAGTATTCTTTGTGTCAAATCTTAGGCCTGTGACTGTGAGTGAAAGTATTCATTGTGTCAAATCTTAGGCATGTGAGTGATAGTTGATATTGCGTCAAATCTTAGGCCTGTTAGACCGTGAGTGATTGTAGTTATTGCGTCAAATTCATGAATGAAAAATTTGACGAGCATTAAAAATGCGAAAATACGCCACCAAATCAGCCAGGAGTGTGCATTGTTTTTTTGCCCCAATAGAAATTCTACTGCAAAGTGACATCAGCGACACAGATTTTTTTCAGCCAACTTTATTTTAAAACAGAGAGACAAAGAAATCGTTCAAATCCGATCGGGTCAAATGCATTTGGAGCCTGATATTTTTGGACAATGCGTGGAAACATATTTTAAAAAAATAATTAAATTAACAGTGAAGGATCCTGATTCTGGATATGGGAATATCCATAAGATGGATTACTTGTTGTCGCTTTTTTATGTTGTGTGTTGATTTTCATCCAGTCACAAATAAAATCTATAAATATATTTTATTGGCCTTTAAAAGTTGACATAAAACCTAGTGTTAACCACCTCCCCCCCCTTCCCCCGGTGATTTCTAGAACCCACTGTCTTCCACCACGTCACCATCTCAAGACTTGCTTCAAAAAGGACATCATGTGACCATCTCAATTCTTGCTCCACCAAGGACACCATGTGACCATCTCAAGTCTTGCTCCACCAAGGACACCCTGTGACCATCTCAATTCTTGCTCCACCAAGGACACCATGTGACCATCTGAAGTCTTGCTCCACCAAGGACACCCTGTGACCATCTCAAGTCTTGCTCCACCAAGGACACCCTGTGACCATCTCAAGTCTTGCTCCACCAAGGACACATGCATGTTGACCCCCACACTGGGGGTGGGGGGGGGGGGGAGTCGGCGTTTGTTCTTTAGGGACGCGACCAACTATCGATCCCGTCTTGTGGTCAGCACTCGCTCCTGGTCCTCGGCCCGTTATTTTACCAGGTCCCCGCCCGCGGCCGTGGAGTCGTCCGTCTTTGTTCTTCGCGCTCATCCATTTTGGTCAGTCCGTTTGAAACATGCACAGTGATGGTTGCCTACAGGCCGTCATGGTTCTCAAGTGTGCCGAGCAAGTTGGGCGTCAGCGAATGAGCTTCACGACGTGTGCATACAATCAATAAATTATTGGTATTATAGTTTTATTGTTGTTATGTTGAATTATACGATTTAATCCAACGGGAACCAGATATATAGAGGACAACACGGCGACTTGTGGTTAGCAAGACAGCAGACTATGGAGACGGTACATGTGTGGACAGCAGACTGTTGAGACGGTATCTATGTGGCTAGCCAGTCAGCTCACAATTGAGACGGTGCCTTTGTGATTAGCAAAACAGCACATCATTGAGACGGCACCTTTGTGGTTAGCAAAACAGCACTCTATTGAGACGGGACCTTTGTAGTTAGCAAAACAGCAATCTATTGAGACGGGACCTTTGTGGTTAGCAAAACAGCACTCTATTGAAACGTAACCTATGTGGTTAGCAAAACAGCACTCTATTGTGACGGGACCTATGTGGTTAGCAAAACAGCACACTATTGAGACGGGACCTATGTAGTTAGCAAAACAGCACACTATTGAGACGGTACCTTTGTGGTTAGCAAAACAGCACACTATTGAGACGGGACCTATGTGGTTAGTAGTTGTAGGTAGAGTAGATCGTAGGCAATAATGGGAAATAATTAACTGATAAGAGGCTTCTAGTACAAGATAAACCACATGGACAAGTTAAGTCGTGAGCAATGTAACAATGTAAGTATGTGTCAACGAGATTAGAATATTCAGGAAGTCACGTGTTCAGATTTGACAGAAATTAACATCTTGATATACCAGACGATTATCAGTAAGCCACGCACAACGTATTGGAACGTGGGCTGGCAATCTACGACACGCGTGTCAAACGAGGCACACCGAGCGATTTTCAAAGTCACGTTAGTCCAAATAATAAAATGCCCATAAAAAATGCGCTCTATAAGGTTAACTCGTAAACTTGTAAATTGTTGGCACGCGCATTGAGTTAGATAACGTACTTTGGCACAGTAGTACGAAAGGGTTGCCGACCCCCTGTTCTACAACTTGGTAAGTCCCGCGATCAAATTGTAGCGTAATCTGTAGCCCCGGTGGTTACACATCTCTGTAAACATAATGTTTCAGTCTACGGTCCTACAGCACGGCATATGAAACTATCGCCGCGCGCGTTTCACAACGTAAAAAAAAACGTAAAAAAATACTCGGTAGCACAGTATACAATTTTATAAAAAAAATCGATAAGGGATCGATTGATCTGCACTGATATCGGTAGATCGGCTTCTACGAAATCGGCCGCGTGCTGCCTGCTGTGATAGATTAGTGCTCCGGTTGCCGTCATTCAATATGAAAGCATTCACTCGACTGTGGCCACTAAATTAAATCGGGCACAGGGGCGATAAAATGTGGGAGCTGTCAGACGAGAGTAATTTTGAAAGTCACCAACCGCCGCCCCCCCCCCCCCCCCCCCCCAACCCCACATTTTTTTCCGGACCAACTTTGAGGAACATAAAATACATAAGACCGGTCCAAAACAATGTCTTGGTTAAAATAAAATGTGGGGGTGTCATACTAATATGTAGTTTTTTTTATTGCAAAAGACAGCTTCTGTGAGATGTCGTCGCCGGAAATTTGTTTGAAAGAAATTTCGTCGACGGAAAATTGATCGAACGGATATTTGATCGAACGGATATTTGATCGAACGCAAATTTGGTCGAACGGAAGGTTGGTCCAATTTTTGTTTCAGTTCACACGATCAAATTGTGCGTCAAATTTCTTTTTAAACGCATTATTTTGTTGACCAAACTTCCGTCGATCAATTTTCATTCGACGAAATTTCTTTCAAATTTCCGGTAACCGTGTGATGTCATAGTTTGAAGTCGGAATCACAAATATGCATCCACAAATCGTAGGCCTGGCCTACTTCTTTGATATTTGTCTACATATGCTCTAATACACTGGTTCTCAGCCTTCCTAATCTCGCGACCTTTAATACAGTTCCTCATGTTGTGGTGACCCCCCCAGCCCCACCCCCCAAACCATAAAATTATTTTAGTTGCTACTTCAATAACATGTTTAAGGGTCGTTCGACCACCCAAAGGGGTCGCAACCCACAGGTTGAGAGCCGCTGCTCCTGGCATGCACAGTAAAAGACTCGCCTAGCCGGCGCGTGACAAATTGACCTACAATAAACCAGGGCGTCAATTTTGTTCCAATTACTTCTGGTCACGTAAGATTAGGAAGGCAGATTATCCCCGTGCCGAGTATCGGTCCATTAACCGACCTCTTAAGTGGCTGGTAGATGTGTGGATTGACTGCGACGGCAGGGGCGGCTCTAGATCAACTGAAAGAGGGAACCCCCATGAACAGTTAAACATGTATGAAATACCTTGCAATCTTTTTTTTCCTCTTCAAAATGCTTTTACCACAAACAGAACGGTCAATAAAATTAATGTATCGTATCAAAGGATTAGTTACTCTAAAAAAAACCAATCTGCAGTTAATGGAATGTGTTTGAAATCGTTTTGAAAACATTCAATAGTCACTCGATGTCCAGCTGGTTTGAATAGGAGTTGTTCCATAAGTTTACATCAGCGGTTCTCAGCCTGTGGGTCGCGACCCCTTTGAGGGGTCGAACGACCCTTTCACAGGGGGTCGCCTAAGACCATCGGAAAACATATACACTCTACAGTTATGAAGCAAATAATTTTGCGGTTGGGGGGTCGCCGCCACACGAGGAACTGTATTAAACGGTCGTGGCATTAGGAAGGTTGAGAACCACTGGTTTACATTTTGAGTGCTATTAGAAAAACCCACGGGCACGCGTTTGTGCGAGAGGAAAGCTAAAGCATTCAACTCTTGCGATGGACTATATTATCGGGAATAACATTCCTCTTGAGAGAATGGTGTGTGGGATACCATTTTGTTTACTATAAAAATAAGACAATCACACAGTTCAAACAAACATAAATCAGACAATCACACAGTTCAAACAGACATAAATCAGACAATCACACAGTTCAAACAGACATAAATCAGACAATCACACAGTTCAAACAGACATAAATCAGACAATCACACAGTTCAAACAGAAATGAACCAGACAATCAAACAGTTTAAACAGACATGAATGTGAGCTAAACACCAGACATAATGAAGAGAACTATTTCAACCGGAATACGTAAGACGAGATAGTCGGATAAAAGAGGGACAACCCACAGAACATCGCAAGACTGTTGGCCCCCGCATTTCCTTATTCTGTTTATGCCTACTTTATTTGAAGTTGCGACCCTATCCACCTGTGTCTGAAGTTGTGACCCTATCCACCTGTGTCTGGAGTTGTGACCCTATCCACCTGTGTCTGAAGTTGTGACCCTATCCACCTGTGTCTGAAGTTGTGACCCTATCCACATGTGTCTGAAGTTGTGACCCTATCACTATCCACGTGTGTCTGAAGTTGTGACCCTATCCATCTGTGTCTGAAGTTGTGACCCTATCCATCTGTGTTTGAAGTTGTGACCCTATCCACGTGTGTCTGAACACGCACACGTATAATAATTACGTTTCCCCTGTATTCGTCGATAGCCGAGAGAGAGACGGTGTATACGGCGCCCAAAGTAAGACCGAAAACTTTCATCGCTACGGGGTATCTAGAGTGTTGTTAAGGGGGAACAAGCATCCATAGCAACAAATCCCACAAGGCACCTATATTATTATTATTAGTAGTAGTAATAGTAGTAGTTTTATATAGCGCGGTACCCCAGCCTAGGGCTGGGCTCACCACGCTGCACGTACAATTTGACAAACATAATCATGAACTTAAAAATTAACATGCGCTAATGAAATAAAACAAAACAATGTATATTCACTCCACCCATTCCATAACTATTTACATGTCAAACCATGGACGGTACCCAGCATATGTATATGTAGTATGGCATTGGTGATATCGAAAGCCCACCGCCCCCCACCCCCAAATCCCCCCTTCGATCCAGAAATCCATCTCCTTTATCGATAAATCATACATTCAATGTTTTCGACCGTTAAGTGTAAGTAATCCCACGATGCCTTTAAGATTCATTTGAATAAAGTCCTCCTTAACCAGAAGGATCGAACCTCCAGAGGCCATTGACAGGGTGGCCTGTCACACCTGGCGGTGAATGAGTCAGGTGGCCATGGCGCTACAGATATGAACGAGTCCACTTCCGTCAACATTCATAAGCAAACTTTCAGCGTTGATGTGAAGGTTACGTTACATGGAGATTTAAGCCGCCGAGTTCTTCCCATTGATAAAGTTGCCATGATACAAGTCTTAGACGAGGCTTTTTAACTGCGTCGACAGTGTCGTAACCTCGTGCTGGGCTTACATGGTGTGTGTGTGTGTGGCCCCCGGGGGTGGGATCTTCACCGTTTGGACCCACTTTAAGCAATTCTAATTCAAAGAAGAACATGACCAAGTTAAATACATTCTAAATCGTCTGCAAGAGAGCGGACTTCCTTCTCCAACCTGACATCAGACAAAGTGTTGCAAAGTGAAACTTAATGCCCTGATCGAAATTCCCGAGCTCATCACCGAGACTTTGCTGTTATCTTAAAAACAAAATGCCAGCTTCCTTAAATGTACATCCCCACAGCCCTGATTTCCTTAACTAATTGGTCGCCTAGCATGTCCTATATATGGGGCGTTCACTTGGTCAACCCCACCCCCCTTTCACACACAAAGAGAAAAAAAAACGGAATGTGGTGGGCTTGGACCGGTGGTCGGCAAAGCGCGGCTCTTTAACGACCCGAGTGCGGCTCGGCCAGTCGGCCACACATTTGTTTTGACTCCGAAAAAAACATGGTTCTTGACAGGTTTTTGAAAAGAAATACGGTGTTCAAATTTTTTTTTTAATCGTCCTGCTGCTGATTTTTTGGCTCATTTGGCTAATGAGTTTTCCGACCGCAGGCTTGAGAACAACCGGATGGGTCATTACAACTTTATGGCCAGTGAAAACACCCAGGCGGGGACCAACGTGAACAACCGGATGGGTCATTGCCACTCTATGGCCAGTGAAAACACCCAGGCGGGGACCAACGTGAACAACCGGATGGGTCATTGCCACTCTATGGCCAGTGAAAAACACCCAGGCGGGGACCAACGTGAACAACCGGATGGGTCATTGCAAATCCATGGTCAGTGCTAAACACCCAGGCGGGGACCATCGTGAACAACCAGATACGCCGCTGCGAGTTATGGACCCTCCAATGTGACATCAATGCTACACCACTACCACCGGTCAGACCCCCCCCCCCCCACCATCCCCAGGCATGCCCGCTAAAACCAAACGGGTATTTCTTTTGAACACATCTCATCGCACCTTTTCAAGCTTCTCACCCCTGTCTTTGTTATCCATCTACAACTATGTTCGATTACAGTTGACAACAGCTGCTTTGAATTTCTATTATAAAGTTTTATGACAACCTTTTGAGTACACACGTTATGGAGACAGCGGGTTGCAGCGTCAGTTACAACAATACGGTGCCTTGCTCGAGGAGAATTCCTCCGATACCGCCAAGCCAATTAACGATCAGCGAAACCACCGCTGGAAGCTGAGCCATACGCCCACTAGAGTTAATATTGATTAAGAAATCTGAGCAACTAAAAAAAATAAAAAAAAATAAAAACTTCTTGCATTTGCAAACTAGCTATAACCCGTCAGACAATGGCAGCCGCAATAGGAGGACTGAGGACTTCCCGTCTACTAAAGTTACTTGAGAACTCTTGCATCCATGGAAAGCGTTTTAAAAGAATCCCAATTAGCTCTACCACCAGGTGCGCTGTGGCACCCTGGATTATAACACTATTCTAATGTCCCACCACTTTTTACACCACATATTTATCACACAAGATTTATTACTCCAACTCGTTGCGTAAAACAAAAGAAAATATTAATTAAGCACCAAACGCACTTGCAGTATTTTTAAGGATCTCTTTTAGCGCAATTATCGGGAATCGTATTTTGTGAAATCGGCGCGATCTGTCAGCGTTAGTGACATTGTTACACAAGAGTCGTATAGTTTCGTAAGAAATGTAAAAACAAAAGGTGATCTAAAAACACCAAACTGCCGCCGGTCTGTCTCATCCGAGTGGCCACACGCCTAACGGCCGATAAGAGCAGTGGGTGCACATAAGAAGAAGCCCCATGCCACATATTAATGGGGCAAACATTCTTCGGGGAAACTCAATTATACAATGAAGCCCACAGCCACAAGCACGGCATAAATGGAGAGGTTATTGGAAGCGGCGCGTGGACCGGACAACTGAACATAGTGTCGCAAGATTTCAGGATCAGAATGCTATGAGCCAAAATGTTGGAGAGCACGCTCTGGGCCTCCAATGTATGGTCATCTTAACTATGGGAAAATTGAACGAATAAATTTTAAAAAATTCCGTGGCGGGGCAAGATGGACGGGCGCAAAGTCCGCAGCAGTGTGCATGGTGGGTTTATTATCAGCTACATCATGGTGGGTTTATTATCAGCTACATCATGGTGGGTTTATTATCAGCTACATCATGGTGGGTTTATTATCAGCTACATCATGGTGGGTTTATTATCAGCTACATCATGGTGGGTTTATTATCAGCTACATCATGGTGGGTTTATTATCAGCTACATCATGGTGGGTTTATTATCAGCTACATCATGGTGGGTTTATTATCAGCTACATCATGGTGGGTTTATTATCAGCTACATCATGGTGGGTTTATTATCAGCTACATCATGGTGGGTTTATTATCAGCTACATCATGGTGGGTTTATTATCAGCTACATCATGGAGGGTTTATTATCAGCTACATCATGGTGGGTTTATTATCAGCTACATCATGGTGGGTTTATTATCAGCTACATCAAGGAACGTATCGGAACATGTTGCTGGATTTTCTTTCGACGGAATATAATACCCACCACAAGGACAATCAAACAACCCCTAAATACAAAGTGTTTGCTTATAAATGCTTTACGTGGATTTTTAATTATTTTATTTTTATATCAATAATCTAATGACCCACCCCGCTTTTACACCGCATATTTATTTCACCAGCTATTTCAGAAAAACAAAAGAAAATATCACACACCAAACGCACTTGCGATATTGTTTTTTGATTTTAAAAAAAAAAAAACTTATTTAGCGCAGTTATCAGGAATTCTATTTCGTTAAATCAGTCGCATCCTATTTCCTAAGATTTCTCATTTAAAAAACAGGGAAAACTGATTACGGTGGGTTGTGGGGGCTGAAAATATGTGATATAATGTTTTGTCATCGGCAACGAGTCTATATGCCAAGTTTCAGCTCAATCGGTTGACGGCAAGTGGTGCACACCCAAAGCTTTATAAAACAAGAACTGGCACTTGTGCAGACGTGTTGCATCGCTGCGGCTGAGAGATGATGACCCAATTGTTATAATGTCACATTTCAATGAACTAAACCTAACCGTACGACCGATTATAGCTCGACTTCCAGCTTATTAAACAAAAAGAAACGCTCATTCGTTAGTAGATTTAGACAGGGGCTTAATAAGCTCAAATGTTAGTAGAACATTGGCCGTCGTGTAGGATGACCGTACGACCGATTATAGCTCGACTTCCGGATTTCTAAACACAAAGAGACGCTCATTCGTTAGTAGATTTAGACACGGGCTTAATAAGCTCAAATGTGAGTAGAACATTGGCCGTCGTGTAGGATGATATCTCCTAAGCCAGCGGATCTCAGCCTGTGGGTCGCGAACCTTTTGGGGGTCGCGCGACCCTTTCCCAGGTGTCGCCTAAGACCATCTGAAAACACATATACTCTACAGTTATGAAGTAGAAACATACATTATTTGATGGCTGGGGGGGGGGGTGTCGCCACAACACGAGGGACTGTATTAAAGGGTCGCGGCATTAGGAAGGTTGAGAACCACTTTTCTAGGCAATTAATATAAGTGCACTATGGGGTTAAACAAAGGGGGGACACCTGTTGGCATTTTAGAAGCATTAAGTGAATTTCAAAATACTAAATTTTAAAGGGCGTATTGGAGTGTGTATGGGAGTATTGGAGTGTGTATGGGAGTATTGGAGTGTGTATGGGAGTATTGGAGTGTGTATGGGAGTATTGGAGTGTGTATGGGAGTACTGGAGTGTGTATGGGAGTATTGGAGTGTGTATGGGAGTATTGGAGTGTGTATGGGAGTATTGGAGTGTGTATGGGAGTATTGGAGTGTGTATGGGAGTATTGGAGTGTGTATGGGAGTATTGGAGTGTGTATGGGAGTATTGGAGTGTGTATGGGAGTATTGGAGTGTGTATGGGAGTATTGGAGTGTGTATGGGAGTATTGGAGTGGGTATGGGAGTATTGGAGTGTGTATGGGAGTATTGGAGTGGGTATGGGAGTATTGGAGTGTGTATGGGAGTATTGGAGTGGGTATGGGAGTATTGGAGTGTGTATGGGAGGATTGGAGTGTGTATGGGAGTATTGGAGTGGGTATGGGAGTATTGGAGTGTGTATGGGAGTACTGGAGTGTGTATGGGAGTATTGGAGTGGGTATGGGAGTATTGGAGTGTGTATGGGAGTATTGGAGTGTGTATGGGAGTATTGGAGTGTGTATGGGAGTATTGGAGTGTGTATGGGAGTATTGGAGTGTGTATGGGAGTATTGGAGTGTGTATGGGAGTATTGGAGTGGGTATGGGAGTATTGGAGTGTGTATGGGAGTATTGGAGTGTGTATGGGAGTATTGGAGTGTGTATGGGAGTACTGGAGTGTGTATGGGAGTATTGGAGTGTGTATGGGAGTATTGGAGTGTGTATGGGAGTATTGGAGTGTGTATGGGAGTACTGGAGTGTGTATGGGAGTATTGGAGTGTGTATGGGAGTATTGGAGTGGGTATGGGAGTATTGGAGTGTGTATGGGAGTATTGGAGTGTGTATGGGAGTATTGGAGTGTGTATGGGAGTACTGGAGTGTGTATGGGAGTATTGGAGTGTGTATGGGAGTACCGGAGTGGGTATGGGAGTATTGGAGTGGGTATGGGAGTATTGGAGTGGGTATGGGAGTATTTGAGTGTGTATGGGAGTACTGGAGTGTGTATGGGAGTATTGGAGTGTGTATGGGAGTATTGGAGTGTGTATGGGAGTACTGGAGTGGGTATGGGAGTATTGGAGTGTGTATGGGAGTATTGGAGTGTGTATGGGAGTACTGGAGTGGGTATGGGAGTATTGGAGTGGGTATGGGAGTATTGGAGTGGGTATGGGAGTATTGGAGTGGGTATGTGCGTATTGGAGTGTGTATGGGAGTGGGTATGTGCGTATTGGAGTGTGTATGGGAGTATTGGAGTGGGTATGTGCGTATTGGAGTGTGTATGGGAGTATTGGAGTGGGTATGGGAGTATTGGAGTGTGTATGGGAGTATTGGAGTGGGTATGGGAGTATTGGAGTGGGTATGGGAGTACTGGAGTGGGTATAACACTGAACTCACAGAAAGAAGTCATAAACAAAACAAAAGGCACCACGGCAAAGCCAGACATTATTAAGTTCTTTTTTTTTTTAACAACAGCGGGCGTTGACTTAAACTAAATGTACTTGGATTGTTGAAATTGTGATCGATCGTAACAATTATCACAACGGCTTTTTTGGGGGGTTCTTTTTAGAACTCCTTTGAGAACAGACAACCCCATTCTGTGCCGGCATGGGGGGTAGATAATACACACACACACAAACATATTTAAAAAATCAAACGTGTGAAGTGTGAAACGTGAAAGGTATAGCGATTGTGCTGTTGTTTGTGTACGTGCGTAAGTAGTTTTTTTTGGTGGGTCTGTGTGCTTATGGGTGTGCGTGCCTGTGTGTCTTTTTGGGGTTCTTGGTTTTACACACTGGTGAGTAGTTTCTTCTTTTTGTAATTGAATAATTAAACATAAATGTGTTGGGGCTGTTCTAAAATTTAATTTGGAGTAGAATATTAGAGCATTAAGGTTTCATTTAAAAAAAATAAAAAAAATTATTTATTAATCATCATATTCATATTTTACAACAGTCATCGTTTGGGCGATCTCATTTGAATGCTGATTTGGTGGAACCGACCTCAGTATACAAAGCGCTGAGCTGAAATGCTTTTACTACTTAGCATAGTCCTCACCCATCTGCCGAGGAAGGCTCTTAGCCGAAACGTTCTTCTTTTTATTGTCCTGTCTTTTTATTTCAAGCTTCCACACACCTTGTTCTGCTATTTCCTTCACACGTTATTGTAAATTAATTAACAGGGGTTGACAATATCCTTAAGATATGACCGTTATACAAACAAACAAACCAACCAACCAACCAACCAACCAAACAAAACAACAAACAAAACAACAAACAAACAAAACAACAAACAAACAAACAAACAAAACAACAAACAAACAAAACAACAAACAAACAAAACAACAAACAAACAAACAAAACAAACAAACAAACAAAACAAACAAAACAAACAAACAAAACAAACAAACAAACTAGGTAATACATATATTATCAATATTATCCACGGTGCCATCATTGTTGACGTCGAATGTATGCGTTAAGTCTCCCCCCCCCCCCCCCCGAGCACCACAATTCAAACCCTCGATGTTAATGCCAGCCTCCACGCATGCGTGATCACAGAGTTCGGTCTCTAATCCCAGCAGCTCGACCCCCCCCCCCCCCCCACGACCAGCACCAATCCACCGGGCTCCCAGTACGTTGGCGCTACCGTGTTTGAACTCATCTCGAATGCCCGGCGCACACAGCCGGAATGTCCCGGTTTATCAATGCCACCGTACTGCAATGGCAAACAAAAGTTCCGGAGACAAATGTTTGGTTACACGACTTCAGCTTTTGAAATTTTTTTTTAAAAATTTTATTATTATTTTTTTTTTTGGAAACAAGAAATCTATGTCAACGTAAGCCGGAGTCGTTGGTTATTAATCCGACTCCGCGGCACTGATCCGTGGAGACGAAGAAACAAAGTTTCATCAGCAGCCGCGTTCAGTCTCATTTTATGTCCAGATATTTTAGGACTGAAAGACTTATGTGGGGGGGGGGGGGGGGGAAACCCCTGAAATTAACACCAAAAAAAAAAAATAAACACACGAGTAGACAGTATTTTGAAGTGATGGTTTTACATTCAACTGTTTCTGTGACGCAAAACGTAACTCTGGATAAACAGTAGGTTGGCGGCACAGTGCCGTGGTTGTGTACCGCACTCACCCCCCACCCCCCCCCCCCCCCCAGTCCGCTGTCAAATTTGTCCAAAACTGGAGTGTGTTATGCCTGGTACTGTAAGTTGCAGCAAAGATATTTGCTCTACTATTGGGGGATCAGGGCACAGCACCAATGGAACGTTCAGTGTGCTGATAACAGCGTTCAACGTCACAGATTTATGTAAACATTCGTTTCTGTTAAGAGTTTGGTTGTTTTGTTGTTGTTTTCTTATTTCAAAGGATTCTATTGACTTTAACCAGAGGCGTAGCGTGGGGGGGCAGGGGGTACAGATTTACCCGGGCGCCAGCTAGTTGGGGGTGCCAAAATGTGCTTTGGTGTTATTTTTTGGATGAAAATAATGGGTTTGAGAGTTAAAAAAGGAAAAGAGGGCGCTTTAAAATGAATCTTGTCCCCGGGCGCCAAACACTCTAGCTACGCCTCTGACTTTAACAACACAAATTTCCTTTAAAAAACTTACAAACATTAATGGCTTCAATGTATCAATTATCATTGTCGATCATTATATTTTACATGTCATCTTATCGTGAGTGGTGCACTAGAATCTTCACTTCCACAATTATTTGGCCATTCTTAAATTCAGCAAAGGGCGTGTTATATTTTTCGCTTCTTATATGATTGTGATGATTGTGATCTATAAACTGAATAGTATTTTCAATTCACGATTAATAGCATTATCCCAATAATTAAATGTCTTATTATGTCAGTTAATGGCCATTAAAAACACATTGTCGCAATGTTAACGGGGTGAGCAGTAACTGTTTGACAAGAGTTAAAGTTCAACTCAATGTCTCATTATTTAATTGCACCTTCAAGGCACATCGTCAAAATGGCCATGCCCATAGCCAAGTAGTATGGCTCTGTCCAGCAACCCAGTCCACCACTTACTCCCCGAACGGGCCAATCAACTCTTCGTGTTGGTCAGGGTGGGGGGGGGGGGGTAGCTATCTGCCGTGCCATAAAATTCATGAATCACCTTAGCCAGGTCTATCTGACCTGGTCACATAAAGCAAGCTATAACTACAGTCTATCTGACCTGGTCACTTAATTTCAAAGCAAGCTATAACTACAGCCTATCTGATCTGGTCACTTAATTTCAAAGCAAGCTTTAACTACAGTCTATCTGATCTGGTCACTTAATTTCAAAGCAAGCTATATATAACTACAGTCTATCTCATCTGGTCACTTAAATTCAAAGCAAGCTATATATAACTACAGTCTATCTGATCTGGTCACTTAATTTCAAAGCAAGCTTTAACTACAGTCTATCTGATCTGGTCACTTAATTTCAAAGCAAGCTATATATAACTACAGTCTATCTCATCTGGTCACTTAAATTTAAAGCAAGCTATATATAACTACAGTCTATCTGATCTGGTCACTTAATTTCAAAGCAAGCTATATATAACTACAGTCTATCTGATCTGGTCACTTAATTTCAAAGCAAGCTATATATAACTACAGTCTATCTGATCTGGTCACTTAAATTCAAAGCAAGCTATATATAACTACAGTCTATCTGATCTGGTCACTTAAATTCAAAGCAAGCTATATATAACTACAGTCTATCTGATCTGGTCACTTAAATTCAAAGCAAGCTATATATAACTACAGTCTATCTGATCTGGTCACTTAAATTCAAAGCAAGCTATATATAACTACAGTCTATCTGATCTGGTCACTTAAATTCAAAGCAAGCTATATATAACTACAGCCTATCTGATCTGGTCCCTTAAAGCAAGCTTTAATACAGTCTATCATCGGGCTTGGTCACCTAAAGAAAGCTACATCTACGCGGTTTAAACCCAGCAAGATTATCACACGTCGAAGTGAGTTTCAAATGTCGTCTTTGAATCCAGGAATGAATGCTCACGCGAACGATGCCTCACCGATATGTGGTGTATTCTAGATTCCACAGCAGCAGTTCTCAACCTGTTGGTCGCGACCCCTTTGGGGGTCGAATGACCTTTTCCCAGGGGTCGCCTAAGACGATCGGAAAACCCATCTCCCCTACAGTTATGAAGTAGCAACGAAAATAATTTTGTGGTTAGCGGTCGCCACAGCACTAGGAGCTGTATTAAAGGGTCGCGGCAATAAGAAGGTTGAGAACCACTGTTCTAGAGTATAGATTGGTGTATACGCTTTTCTTTATACGACACGCCTAAAAAATAGTTTATAGAATGCTACGATGATAGCACATGCCAACAACAAAAACTGATGCCATTTTTGGAATTAGCGGATCAAATATATCTTGAAACAAGTGCAACATTTCTGTGTTGGCCAGTGTGTAGTGAATGACACGCTGCTACCCATTTTTTTCATAAGACGATGGGTTTAAACTTTTGAAATGTTAACATTCATGAAAAATTTACAAGTATGTATTGCAGTACCACTCTGAAGACTGCATTCTCAGAAAACGATGCTCATTCCTGCCAAAGACAATCAGGGACTGGAACAAGCTTTCAAAAGGAACAGTTGAGGCGACAACACTTGACTCATTTGCGTCTATTGCCTCGGGCCTTCCAACCCCCAGTGCATGATACCCTCACTCGGTTACTCTTGTAACCAGTGAAATATCCTCATCAACACCAGGCACAGAGACATTGCAAATCCCATCTACATTATTGATCATTATGGCTCCTATGCATGTAGATGGGATTTGCAATCCCATGTAGAGATGCATGCCACATAATTAATGATATTTACCCACATGCATTACAATAACCCAGTGGTTCTCAACCTTCCTTATGCGACGACCCTTTAATACAGTTCCTCATGTTGTGGCGACCCCCAAACCTCAAAATGTGTTTCGTTGCTACATCACAATATTAGAGTATATCTGTTTTCCGATGATCTTGGGCGACCCATGTAAAAGGATCGTTCGACCCCCCCCCCCCCCCCCGCGGCCCACAGGTTGAGAGCCGCTGCAAATTTACTGTTGAAAATGAACGCCTTGCGCACAAAAACGAATGTCAACAAACTCAGGACACCCCTTCCCCACCCACGTTTACGGCGATGTCCTTAATCCCCTCCTCGTTGTCGACCCCAGCAAACCCCTACCCTCCAAGAGAACCATTTTTTCATTCTCTCAGTTCTGCAAGTGTCACCGGCAGAGTCGATACGTCCCCCGTTCGACATGGGTTGGTGATTTATTGCGCCTGTCAGTGGGTTCAAACTGATGACACTGCGTGCGGAGTGAATGGCAGGAAGCATCGGCGCCAGAGAAGCGGAGGGGGGAGAAAAAGAGTAAAGGAATCCAGGATGGACACTATTAGGAGGAGACAGACAGAAAAAAAAATGAGGAGAGAGAGTGAATCCTTGGCCGAACTAAACAGGACACGGACTTCTCAGATACGGAGGGACAAGGTTTAAGGAACTATAAGTATAATGTATCTATAGAGTATTGTTGACTGTAGACCAGTGGTTCTCAACCTTCCTAATGCCGTTACCCTTTAATACAGTTTCTCATGTTTTTACGACCCCAAACAATAAAATTATTTTCGTTGCTACGTCATAAATATGTGTTTCCGATGGTCTTAGGTGACCCCTGTGTGAGGGTCGTTCGACCCCCCCCCCCCCCAAGGAGTCGCGAGCCACAGGTCGAGAACCTGCTGCTGTAGACCAACAAAAGGACTTTAAAACGTTCCAATAAAATTTTACTAACGTGTCTGATCGATGAACATACTTGACCTACCATTAATTATAGTTTCAGCGAGAGAACACTCTAGGAACTACATTATTTGACGCTACCCCTTGTTTCAATGTGTTCAATATCTCAACTACTCTTCTTTTGCGTACACCCGTGTGTCGGTTGCTGCTAAGGCAACCAATGATCTTTGGATAAACAATCGAAAGGCGACCTATGATCTTTGGATGGACAATCGAAGGCGACCAATGATCTTTTTATAAACATTTGAAAGGCGACAAATGATCTTTGGATAAACAATCTAAGGCAACCAATGATCTTTGGATAAATAATCGAAGGCAACCAATGATCTTGGGATAAACAATCGAAGGCAACCAATGATCTTTGAATAAACAGTGTAAAATTCCATTTGCATCTCCCCGTTATGCCCAGAGTTCTAAACGAGACTTGAAGTTCTTACGCCAATCTGCTCGACTTTGTCAGTGTTCCCCGCTATGCGACACGTTCAGCAAAACTGTTCCACTCGACTGACCGGACCTTTGAAGGGCACACATTACGCTCTATTGACATGTGCAATTATATTACATGGAGGTGCACGTTAGAGCTTATCCTAACATATATGCTGTCAATAGGCGGTATGTCCCAATTTTTTTTTCTTTTTTATAAAGACATCCTTGGCAGTGAACATGTAATATCAGCCCATTTCTGGACACACACAAAACACTTCAATACATGGGTACAACGTGTACACATGGGTGGATAAATGGTACAGTGGTATCGCAGAATAAATCAACATGCTAGATCTGTTCATTGATGTGCGCGCGCGTGTATGCTCATCTGCTCCCACCTCACCCACCCCATCCATAGGGAACTACTGGCTCCGGTGATCCGTCTTTCCCGGAGCCTGTAGTCCTTCCCTGCCCACCCCTTGCCCAAACGCCCGGTATCGTCAATGAACGACCCCAATCAGTTTTGGGATCAATATCATTTCAATAATCTTCCCATTGTTATACTGTGAATTTGTCTGTTGCTACCACCACTCCCCACACCATCTTGATCTACTTAAACCAAAAGCCGGCCCGCCAAAACCCCCTTGAGACTAACTTAGGCCCAGCAATATTCACCGACAACCACCCACACTCCCCGTCTACATTGCCACCCACGCCCGGTCTACGTTACCATACCCACCCCTGGTCTACATTACCACCCCAAATCCCCGGTCTACACTGCCACCCCCCCGGTCTAAAATTACCACCCCCATCCCCGGTCTACATCGCAAACCCCCCTCCCCCCAATCATCGACCACCGGTTTTAAAGTGACCACGTGTAATAACTTCACCTCTCTGTCGCCGTGCAGACAAACACATGATGGCCTTTCTCTGTCCCTAAATAAACCAATACATTATTAAACAAAATTGTCGGAAGCTTTTGTTTTTGTTACCGCTGAGAATACGCGTCTCACAAAATCGAAAGTACGTTCTGAGTGTAAGCTTAGTGTACCCAGGGGCGTAGTGAGGGGGGCATCATGCCCCGGGCGCTACTCACAAAGGGGCGCCAAATGGTATATTTTACTATAATATTGTATGGTTTTCGAATGGGGGAGGGTCGCTAAAAATGTATTGGGGGGCGCTAAAAAGGTATTGTGCCCCGGGCGCGAGTTAAGCTCGCTACGCCACTGAGTGTACCCATACATTTAGAACGGAGAGCCGAAAACAGAGTCGAGTGGTGTACACAAAAAAAAAAAATTTTTTTTAAAGCAAACCTAATAGTGGATTTGGGTTGGTGCAGAACATTCAAGTATTTCAAGACCCTCAAATTGAATTTTCTGGTTTTTTAAAAGGAATTTTCCCTCGAAAAACCGTTTTCATCCCGGGAGATAACGGATCAATAATACAAGGTCCCGACGGGATTTATTTGAGAGGATATTAGTTTCCATTTCTTCAAATATTTCACTTTCGTGGTGGGGGTGGGTGGGTGTGGAGCGATTGCTGTTGGTGCCAGTAGTCACTGGCGGTGTTTCACTGTCAATTCCAAGGAGGGTGGGGGGGGGGGGTAGGGGGGGCGTCGCACTTGTAATATTGGCAGTAGGAATTTGGGAGTAAGTTGTCCCATACTCTGCACAACACATACTGTACAGTTCTTACATCACAAGGATGATTTATACACCAACCAGTCTTACGGCGCTGGGGTGGGGGCGAATAAAAAAAAAATTAAACTATAATAAACCAAAGGAAACGGTTCATTCTATGGCTCTGTCGTATTTGAAAATATAAATGGGTCAATCAAATATTTATGTATCTGCCATAATGGAACTTTCTTCCATTATAATTTTGCTGAGGCCCTCCTCAAAGAAAGATAATAATTGGCCTGGCCATCCTGGTGACGCTAGCAGTTCTGCCCTCCGCATTGTGATGAAACTAAAAGTTTTGCTTGGCCACGAGAAGCTACAAAACTTGCCGATTGATTACAATTTCATTTCCTTGTTTCGTTTCTCGTCATATAAGAAACGAGGTGGCTATTCGTACCCGGGTACCAGAAGTGAGAGGTTGGGATTAAAACAACTATTTAAAATGTTATTGTTGAGTTGGTAGGACAAAATGAGGTATCAACTGAAAGATAATTGAATGGACTATACGTTTGTAAACTTAATTCTTGATTTTAACTAAAATAAACTACCACAAATGACATCCGAATAGCATTAGTCAAAATGGACCCGGACACGCAGCGCCGCCATTCGCACCCGGGTCCCGTTAGACTCAATGCCATTCGGATGTCATTTGTGGTAGTTTATTTTAGTTAAACTGAATAAGAAAAAACAAAACGAACAAGGCGACTACCCAAAAATTGTGCCACGGTAGTTAGTTAAAGTGGTCTGGTCGCCGCTCGTTCAGTGGGGATGAAACACCGTTGTCTGAGACGTTTGACTCACCTTGTAGAATCCTCGAATACTCTTCACCAGTAAGTCCCAATTGTGCAGACGGACGGACACGCCCTCCTCAGAGCGATTTACGTTGTCGTACGCCAGGCGCGGGTCGCTGAGAACAGATCATAAAAACATGGTCTATATTCACGACAGATCATAAAACAATGGCTATATTCACGACAGATCATAAAACAATGGCTACATTCACGACAGATCATAAAACATGGGCTATATTCACGACAGATCATAAAACAATGGCTACATTCACGACAGATCATAAAACATGGGCTATATTCACGACAGATCATAAAACAATGGCTATATTCACGACAGATCATAAAACAATGGCTATATTCACGACCGATCATAAAACACAGACTATATTCACGACAGATCATAAAACATGGGCTATATTCACGACATATCATAAAACATGGGCTATATTCACGACAGATCATAAAACAATGGCTATATTCACGACATATCATAAAACAATGGCTATATTCACGACAGATCATAAAACAATGGCTATATTCACGACCGATCATAAAACACAGACTATATTCACGACAGATCATAAAACATGGGCTATATTCACGACATATCATAAAAAATGGCTATATTCACGACAGATCATAAAACAATGGCTATATTCACGACCCATCATAAAACACAGACTATATTCACGCCAGATCATAAAAACATGGGCTATATTCACGGGTCAGACGGAACATTGTCAGATGTGTCTGCTCTGAAAACCTGAGAGCTGTGGGGTGATAGGGTTTCATTGTGTGGAGTCTCTGGGCAGCTAAGTTTTAAATTTAAGTCCAGCCAGCGCACAAACATCAAGAGAAAATATTTGAATTTAAACATAATGGAGATAAAAGGTCCATACGTTTACTAAGGCTGGCCAAAACTGCATTTTAAAAAGAATTAGTTTTGATGTGTTGTGGCAGTGATGGCTTGGATGTGTAATGGCAGTAATGGCTTATGTGTGTAATGGCAGTAATGGCTTATGTGTGTAATGGCAGTAATGGCTTTGGTGTGTTATGGCAGTAATGGCTTTGGTGTGTTATGGCAGTAATGGCTTATGTGTGCAATGGCAGTAATGGCTTTGGTGTGTTATGGCAGTAATGGCTTATGTGTGTAATGGCAGTAATGGCTTTGGTGTTATGGCAGTAATGGCTTATGTGTGCAATGGCAGTAATGGCTTTGGTGTGTTATGGCAGTAATGGCTTATGTGTGCAATGACAGTAATGGCTTTGGTGTGTTATGGCAGTAATGGCTTATGTGTGCAATGGCAGTAATGGCTTTGGTGTGTTATGGCAGTAATGGCTTTGGTGTGTTATGGCAGTAATGGCTTTGGTGTGTTATGGCAGTAGTGGCTTTGGTGTGTTATGGCAGTAATGGCTTTGGTGTGTTATGGCAGTAATGGCTTTGGTGTGTTATGGCAGTAATGGCTTATGTGTGCAATGGCAGTAATGGCTTTGGTGTGTTATGGCAGTAATGGCTTATGTGTGCAATGGCAGTAATGGCTTTGGTGTGTTATGGCAGTAATGGCTTATGTGTGCAATGGCAGTAATGGCTTTGGTGTGTTATGGCAGTAATGGCTTTGGTGTGTTATGGCAGTAATGGCTTTGGTGTGTTATGGCAGTAATGGCTTTGGTGTGTTATGGCAGTAATGGCTTATGTGTGCAATGGCAGTAATGGCTTTGGTGTGTTATGGCAGTAATGGCTTATGTGTGCAATGGCAGTAATGGCTTTGGTGTGTTATGGCAGTAATGGCTTATGTGTGCAATGGCAGTAATGGCTTTGGTGTGTTATGGCAGTAATGGCTTGGATGTTTTTTTTCAGTAATGGCTTGCTATATGGGGTTAAATTAATAATCAAGTACCACAAACTCAACAACTTTGTTGAATACTAGTCCGATAAAATTAGAACCACTGGTTTACATTATTCGTACATCTTCAACTGCCACAATTTACGAACTGGCGTTAATTTGCCCACAAGGCTTTATCTGTCCCCGAGAGTTCCCATTACTCATGCAGGGATAATGGGGGTCGGTATGGAATCGAGGGAATCTACCATTCACATAACAAAAAGGCACTTTCATCACATTCCATCACAAAGACACTTTCATCGCTGCCCAACACAAAGACACTTTCATCAAAGCCCATCACAAAGACACTTTCATCAAAGACCATCACAAAGACACTTTCATCTCAGCCCAACACAAAGACATTTTCATCACAGCCCAAAACCTAGACACTTTTCATTCACAGCCCAACTCAAAGACACTTTCATCACATACCAACACAAAGACTCTTTCATCACAGCCAAACACAAAGACACTTTCATCACATAGCAACACAAAGACTCTTTCATCACAGCCTCAACATCAAGACATTTTCATCACAGCCCAACACAAAGACACTTTCTTCACATCCCAACACAATGATACTTTCATCACAGCCCCATCTGAGACACTTTCATCACAGCCCAACCCAAAGACACCTTCATCACAGCCCATCACAAAGACACTTTCTTAAAAGCCCAACACTGTGCTGCGTAACCGGCAGCGTCCCCGAGGAGACTTGGGGGCGTCCACATGGGGTTTGCCTCTTGGTGGCGTGGCGGACTAGTAGGGTGGACGTGTTCACCCGAAGCCAAAAACCCCGGCCAAACGAATGACTCCCAACGCAACAGGAGTAGCGACTAACATGATTACTAGTTGCCGTTGATGGATATGAGGCTTGGGTGGCGGTCAAAACCCATGCCGATGATTTTAGCTACGCGGCCGTGAGAAAGCCGCTCCTAGGCAACCGTTTCGTCCCGCCACTACTCGTCCCGACCGAAAGACTCCTTGGGCGGTGGGGGTGGTAACGCAACACTTACCCCCCGGAGTGGAAGTAAAACCGTTCTCACCCACGGAGAGTGCGGAGAGTGGACTGCGGACGCTTTAAACGCAGCGTCCTCGGTCGAAAGGACTTCCCCTAGGTCAAGGGGGACGTTCCCGGCGTCCTTCCGCACGGGTTAACGTCGGGGAGACCTTCATTGTGCTGGCTTGTGTGGGGGAGCGCCGGGGGGGGGGGGGAATTAAGAGCTCGACGGCCCACCGATGCCATCTCCTATGCGACATTTTCAAAGCCCAACACAAAGACACTTTCATCACATCCCAACACAAAGACACTTTCATCACATCCCAACACAAAGACACTTTCATCACAGCCCCATCACAAAGACACTTCCATCACATACCATCACAAAGACACTTTCATCGATGCTTAACATAAAGACACTTTCATCACAGCCCAACCCAAAGACACCTTCATCACAGCGACACTTTCTTCACATCCCAACACAAAGACACTTTCGTCACAGTCCAACACAAAGACACTTTCATTACAGCCCCATCACAAAGACACTTTCATCACAGCCCCATCACAAAGACACTTTCATCACAGCCCCATCACAAAGACACTTTCATCACAGCCCCATCTGAGACAAAGTTTATACAAACAAGTTGAAAACAATATATTACAAGCATCAAAACTACGAACTAGGTCTTTTTGGTTTACTGACCCACTTAAGTAAAATAACATTTGAGATTTCGTCATTTAGTAAGCAGCAAATTTGCCCAACAACTGATGTAAAATGTTGTTTATAATTTTAAGCACATGCAAAGTATTCACACAAAAAAAAAAACAGTTTGAGAACTGCTATAAATATTTTTGGGGAGAAAAGCATTAAGATTGGGACTTTTGGGAACGGGGAATAAAATATGGGGGGGGGGGAGGTGAAAGGGGATAAAGATCAGGAGAAACTGCCCTCAAGTTATCAAAGTCGTAAACAATTATTTCGACATGAATTGTGGTACCGAGACGGAGGTGGAATTTTGCCAAATCGAAGTCCATCGATCAACACTGGACACTCGGACACATGGACGGTCAATAAAACCACCGAGCAGTGCGTCCATACGAAAGTCTGATGTACAGAGGGAAGAGTTTGTGGGGGGGGGGGGTCTCTAAAGGCCAGAGGTCGCTATGGACAGTACCCTGGGAGGTGGTCACTTTCAGGTCATTAAACAGCACGGTTGACATATGATGGCGGGGAATTGTCTGGTCAGATGAAGCACGTAGCAAGTAAGCGACATCTTGATCCAAGGTCGATTATTAGCAAATCTATATCCCAAAATATCTAGATGGGTTTCCTTGATATAATGTACATATATGATATCTTATGAATACAATTAACAAAGGATCTAACGAAGACTATGCCCAAGTGCAGGATAGGAAATGATACATTAATGTATAGTGCAAACGTGTAGGCTAGATCTATGCAACGTAAAGATCAATTAATGTTCTCGATACGACCAATTAATGTCCCCGCCACGACCAATTAATGTTCCCGCCACGACCAATTAATGTTCCCGTCACGACCAATTAACGTTCCCGCCAACACCTTCTTATGTTCTGACAGCTCTACCCGGTCACTTTTACTTCAGACATTCACAGGCGCTAGCACGTGAACAGGTCATTTAGCAACTTAATGGCAAGCAGCTCTTAACTGTGGTGCACAAAGTCAAGACCATGACGTGCTACAGAAGGCGGCTGGCGCGCAGGTCACTAATATTACAACAATGTATAGACAGTACAAGGCAAGATTGTGAAGCAGCGACATAAGGCCTCAAAGGAGCGATGCTGCCATATGTCTGGACGGCTGACATGCACGGCAATAATGTGACAAATGGTACAGGTTATGGCAAAAGAGTGTGCAGCAGCGACATAAGGCCTCAAAGGAGCGATGTTGCCATATGTCTGGACGGCTGACATTCACAGTTGATGTGACGAAACAGAAAGTGCAAAGCATCGCAAGTGTCGGCAGCGAAGCATGAGTCCTGCTGACGTCACACAGAGAATGTACAATTAAAGACAAAGCGACGTCATTACATTTTTCCGGACATATTCAAATAGTTTCAGATACCGTGATGACCCCCCCCCCCCCCGATTCCGAGGTTGAGAAAGCCTTAAGCAACGCCCCCCTCCCCCAACTGAACCGTCACAAAACTGCCACCAAATTCCGTGGCACGCCAGGTAATATCAAACAACAAACGATCCCTGTCGCTGGGACTTCCGTACGACCCATTTACTTGGCCCTAACTAGACCGCGCTAACATCAAATAACGTTATTACGCAGCCATTTAGCGGGGATTTTTTTTTTTTTGGGGGGGGGGGGGGGTGGACTTTACATGATTGGATTAATCGCATTAAATCCAGTACAAATAACAACACGCGCGGTGAAGACCCCCCCCCCCCCCAACCCCGAAATGACATGGTTTAATCTATTACAAAATGCTTATTATGTCATGGTTAACCGATACTAAGGTTGTTGAGAAGTGCCTTTCTTAAGCAGTGGGAAAAGTACAATGCATAATATTAGCCTCATAAGAAAACATGATCAAGAAATGTGCCGATTAATTAGAAAGAATGCCTCCCCCCGGTATGCTTCGATCTGTAAAAGTTACAATAACTCTAAAATAGCAGAGCACGTCATCGAAGGAACCAGTGTCATCAAATAATTTTGACTCCACGGAGAAACGCCCCTGAACCTTAATTCATTCATTTCCCAGTTACGCCCCCAAAACAAAACGGGGGCCATGAACACCGATGTTCATTTAAAAAAAATACAAATGAAACGAAAATGATAATTTTGAAAGCGTTCATTTTTTTACAAGCTCTGTCAAATGCGAGCATTTTTTAAGCATCACATACAAATGTTTTGGTTTGCTTCGCATGCACGCGTTTGTAAAGACTGGCGTGATTGATTTATTGATTTATTGAATTCAAAGAATTTGCAGAGCAGGAGTTGTTTCCTCCCACCCACGTGCCCAGATAGGGCGAGCACGTGCATCGGTTGCTTTGGCTGGGCGCGTTGAATAATTCATGGCTTTTAAATTCCTTTGTTCAAAAAAGCCAGATGTATATATTATCATTATTGTTGTTGTGCGCCCTTCGCCCTTCGCGTGCGCAGATGACCGAGGCTATATTCGACTTGAGTAGTCGCCCTGACTTGAGCTGTGACCCGATAGGGCGAGCGCGAGCATCGGTTTCATTGGCTGGGCGCGTTTAATAATTCAAGTCTTTTAAATTCCTTTGTTCAAATAAGCCAGATGTTTATATTATCATTATTGCTGTTCGCCCTTCGCGTGCGCAGATGACCCAGGCTATATTCGACTCGAGCAGTCGCCCTGACTTGAGCTGTGTTTTGTTTGACGTGAGGGAGAGCAGCTCAGTGCGTCAGTCTCACTCTCTCGTCCTTGCCTGTTTGATGCGATGGCAAGACTGGGTCAAGATGACCGGGGAAAAAAAAGACCACGATGCAGTGGATGACCAACAGTGCTTCTCGTGTTTCGCCGTGCTATTTCACGTGGCACGTCGCAGGAGGTGTCGGAAATGTTCATGGTACCAATGTCCTACCGCCTACAAGACCCCCCCCCCCCCAATCTCAAGGTTTGATTTCCGAGTTCGGCTTCTCTTAGATGAGGTCAACGAGTCCCTTTCACACGGATAATATATAAGCTATAATACTAACGTTTACCAAAAAGACCAAAAAATTGATATTAAATGTTTTATGAAATCCCTTCCTCTATGCATTTATCTGCACTACATTATTACAGTTCTGGTGATTAATGCGGACCGACCTTTCTTCCTTTCATCTGCTTATTATCTTTAGATTTGGTCCTGTCACCCACCAGTGAGGCAGATGATTTCTTTTAAACCAATGACTTCAACCATAAGTAATTCGGTTTCTGCAGATACAACATATATCGACAACCTTCATTTGACACACGTAGAAAGGCGGCTGAGATGGAACAACACCACCACCCCCCCCCCCCCCACCCCACTAACGAGATGCTACAAACACAGGACTCGCAGCACGTGCAATAGGTGCTTCGAAGAAATCTATTGAGTCTTCTGTTGTAGCTCTTTCAATAGAATAGAGTACTAATAACAACCCGTCTCTTCTTATTTTCAACCTGTCTCTTCCTGCTTTCAACCCGTCTCTTCCTGTTTTCAACCCGTCTCTTCCTGTTTTCAACCCGTCTCTTCCAATTTTCAACCCGTCTCTTCCTATTTTCAACCCGTGTCTTCCTATTTTCAACCCGTCTCTTCCTATTTTCAACCCGTCTCTTCCTATTTTCAACCCTTCCTTTCCTATTTTCAACCCGCCTCTTCCTAATTACAACCCGTCGTTTCCTATTTTCAACCCGCCTCTTCCTAATTACAACCCGTCGTTTACTATTTTCAACCCGCCTCTTCCTAATTACAACCCGTCTCTTCCTAATTACAACCCGTCGTTTACTATTTTCAACCCGCCTCTTCCTAATTACAACCCGCCACTCCCTGTTTTCAACCCGTCTCTTCCTAATTACAACCCGTCGTTTCCTATTTTCAACCCGTCTCTTCCTAATTACAACCCGTCGCTTCCTATTTTCAACCCACCTCTTCCTAATTACAACCCGTCTCTTCCCATTTTTAACCCGTCTCTTCCTATCTTACAATCAGAGCGGAGCACTTGGACTAATGGAGGCTAAATAGAAGTATAAAAAGATAGCCCGGAATAGAATTCGTTTTGTGTGAGAACCATAAATAATCAAACTTCCAAGACTTATCGTTCCCTTCTCCTTGTCCTGCAAGCAAGCGCTGATTGAATAGTGCTCTAAGAGCCACTCAGCATACGGTTGTAGAGATAAGTCAAACATTTTTTTATCTAAATGACAATGAACGTAGAAGGGACGACATGTTTATCATACAGTCTCGTCACATACTTTCGGTGCCAGTAGTTCCGGAGTGCGTACAGTGTGTGTGTGCGTCGTGTTGACATAGCTATGACAGCAGGCGGGAGAATTTCACACAACAGAACGTGCACTTATTTAGTTTTTATTGGTGCAACCAACTCCACACCCTCCAACACACACAAAAATATGCCTGGTCTGCCGCTGTACTTGTCTACCTTACTTGTTAAGGATTGAACACTACATACCATCTCATCAATGTTTTAACTGCACTACATGATGTAACTTGCGTTATTACGAGTACTTGAAATGTACGTTTTAAATAAAAAGATGTAGATGTACATGAAAAAAAAATTGAGTCGGGATCACATTTGAGGAAGCAAAGTGATCCGCAAGCCCCCCCCCCCCCTTTCCAACTTCCCACCATAAATATAACAAAATGAACGATACATAGCGATCCCGATATATAGCGATCACGATACAAAGCAGCAGTCAGGTAGTCAGTCAGGGCGCCACCAAGCCAATTTTGGTAAAGTTGCGCTTTTTTTCAATAAGAATATTTTTAAAATATGTAACATTGTACAACAGGCAACTCTTGTTTTTCTTAAAAACACTTCTTTACACCAATGTTATAACATGGCTAAGTTTCCCATAGGGTCAAGGCGCAACTCATCAAACATAGTTTTAGACTGTTTCTAGGTGCATTAGAAGGCCGGAAGGGGAAGAACCATTAATGGTAAAAAGAGGGGAGGGGGCGGGTAACACCTTTGTTTTTCCACTACCGAATAAACTAACAATTTCCGCCGTTCCCATTATTTTTGTTTTTAAATGTCCCCCCAAAAAACGATGTATTTCCCAACCAGAAGACAGCTTTCGGGGCGCTCAAATGGTTTGTAGATCAAACATGTCTGACGGGGGGAGTACACTCGCCAAGATTCAACAAACACGGACGACAAAACTGGTAACAGCCTCATTTGCCGCACACAAGCACACGGTAGCCCATGCAAAGGGAGGAGAGAAGTGGTGGAGGGACGTCTGTGAGAGTTCAAGGCAACTATAGCAGGAGTTGGTGGGATTCAGTGAAGATAAGATAAATGAAGTAATTATATTCAACAAAATGAGAGTAGGGAAATGCAATAATTTGAAGATTATGAAACAAAAACACAAAGCAAAAAGTGGGTGGGGTTGGGGAGGGAACACATTTAGTATTTGAATTAGGAATTTTTCTATGTTTCAAGAAATAGAAAAGGGAAGAAAAAAAGGGGGCGGGACAGTATACAAGACACACGCAAAAGCCAACCACTATTAATGTTATTGCTGTCATTTATTACAATGCAAATATATTTCACTTAGTGCACGTTTCATCTATTCTACATCGTCGAACCACGACGACGGCTTACACAGACCACTAAAACGAAGTGGGGGGGGGGGGGCATTGAACCTTCTTATGGGGACGTGGGGGGTGTGAAACGATGTTAAATAGCGACACGGTTGAACTTATTGATGGTTCTTATCAAGTAACGTGATGGTTAAAACCTACGGATGGTTCTAAAGGAAATAGTAGGACGATTTATGTGGAAGCTTGAATCAAGATACATGACGTTAAGACAATATAAACTGTTCTGCTAAGAGCCTTCCTCCGCAGACAGGACAAATGAAAATGTAAAAAAAAAAAAAATGGATGGTTCTAACCAAGTAACCTTATCTGAGTGTTCAGCTCCCAGAAAGTATCATTATGATATTAGTGTTAAGCCGATGTAAAGGTGAAAGCTATTGTAATCTAAATCTAAAAGATATTATGATCCAAAGGTGAAAAGCTATTGTGCTCTTTTGACTACGAAACAGGGGGTTCGCTGGTCAACGTCCCTCAAACAATGGCTTGTACCAGAGCACATGAGTACAAGAGGTCAGCAAAGTACAACCGTACGTTTGCACGACTTGGGGCACGGGTTCGGGAACGCAGACAGATTCAATGACCACTAAGACCACTCTCTGGGCCGGTCAAAACGGAAGAGCCAACACAGAGAGTCCCGTGAATTGATTTCCTTCGAACTGGGTGGAGGAAACTCTACACGCCCCTGTTTGGTTAGGTTGTGGGTCCTGCGTGTGCGTGCACTGCAAGGCGGGGAATCACCTTTCCCGGGTAGACCGCCCACTGCAGTGGACACAGATAGTGGACCTCTGGGACAGTCAGGGACCGGTCAAATGGTATTTAATGCCGGATTTCTCACGGTCCCTTTGCCACCCCCCCTCTCCCCCAACCCACCTACCAGTCGTTGGTCATCCGTAGGGTATGACCGTAATTATTTGGACTGTGTCCTTGAATTGAATGCGTTGTCAAAATTGAGATTTTTTTTTTTAAATTCGTATATTTGTAAGTGCCGCCTTGAACCAGAAGACGACCAAGCTGCACACAAGTTTATTTATTACAACATACAACAATGTGAGTCGTTAACGAAGAGGGGTAAAAGAGAGGCGGGAGAAGTTGATCAATAAATTAGAGATTATCAATCAGAAGTGTTATTATCGCTAAATTAGAGGTAATCAGAAATTGATCACTAAAATATAGATAATCAATCATATATTGATAACTAAATTAGAGATAATCAATCAGAAATTGCGGACTCTTGCCGCCAGTTTCAAATCATATTTTCGATTGAACATAGCATGTATATTCACAAATCGGCTTGTTGGGAGCAAAACGTGCCATCCTCGGGAATATCGTGTCATCGCCATCTCTAGAGATTGTTTCTTCTTCTTCTTCTTCTATATATTAAGGGCCCACAATCAATTTATTGATCATTATGGCTCCTATGAATGTAGATGGGATTTGCAATGTCTCTGTGCCTGGTGTTGAGGATATTTCACTGGTTACAAGAGTAACTGTTTGAGGGTATCATGCAATAGGGGTTGGAAGGCCTGAGGCAATAGACGCAAATGAGTCAAGTTTTGTCGCCTCAACTGTTTCTTTTGGAAGCTTGTTCCAGTCCCTGATTGTCTTTGGTAGGAATGAGCAGTTCCTATACTGACTTCTCGCTGGTATGAGCCGGAACTGCCTGTCATGGCCTCGTCGCTGTCTATGGGGGAGAGGGACGAGTTTCTGTTGCCAGAGCAGTGGACTAGCCCATTATTTATCTTGTAAATCATGGAGAGCCTGGACTGTCGTCGTCGTTCCTCCAATAGTGACCAGCCCAGTGTTTCCAGCATGCTGCCAACACTAGAGGTATTCCTGTAGCGGTTCAGGACAAAGCGTGCTGCCCGTCGCTGTACTGCCTCCAACCTGTCGATGCTCTTCTGAGTGAATGGGTCCCAGACCGAAGATGCATAATCTAAAAGCGGCCGGACAAAGGCTTTATAGGCTCTTTCTTTCATTATTTAGTAAAACAAAATAATGCGTTCAAAAAGAAATTTGACGCAAAATTTTAACATGTTAACTAAAAAAACAGATTCGACCAAATTTCCGTCGATGTAATTTCTTTCGATCAAATTTCCGGATACGGTGTCAAACACATCTCGGTGGAAAGAAAGAAGAAACTCATAAATCTATAAATAGATCTACACTGCTATCGATAGGTATATAAATACAAGCGTAACTGGGTTATCTAAACCCACGACGGCAGTTCACACACCCCTGAAAGAGGAGAGGACACTCTCTACCACCCGAGTGCCGGGTCGGTTTATCTGATACCTACCACACAGTCCATAGAAGGGACGGGAGTATCAATATAAATAAATTTTAAAAAAACTTTGGCATTCTTTGACAGACACGTCCTCTGACTGGAATGTCTGACACGCCTTCATTCCTGTTGCCCGACAGCCTACCCGCGAACGAAACCAAGTGTCTGAACCGTAACTTAACTTAAATTGACATTGGGCATCTCATAAGATCGATAAACTTTTAAATCCCTTAGTAATACCAACCCCACCCATTTTTATTATTTTGAAGTGGAAACGCTATCTAATTTTTAACACGGTTAATCTCCATATTTATTTTTCTAGTCGTTAATTTGAAGTTTAGACGTACACATTTCAATGTATTTATTTATACTGATCGGGTCAAATACCGTAATAAGTAGGAAAGAAAGAAAGAAAAAACAACTGCATAAAAGTATACTGAACACACAATTCAAAATGTGCCAGTATTGTATGTAAATGGGGTAAAAACTCCAGCAAGATATATAACCGTTGAGGCGTGAGATAAGGTTCATTCATATCCCAATTGTGCTCCTACCAGAATGTGTTACACCAGCGGTTCTCATCCTGTGGGTCGCGACCCCTTAGGGGGTCGCACGACCCTTTCCCAGGGGTCGCCTAAGAAAATCTGAAAACACATATGCTCTACAGTTATGAAGTAGCAACGAAAATAATTTTGAGGTTGGGGGGTCGCCACAAGATGAGGAACTGTATTAAAGGGTCGCAGCATTAGGAAGGTTGAGAGCCACTGTGTTACACGGATTGGCTTAACTTACTTATGGGTTCAACATCTTTGATCTTGTAGAGCGTGGTCTCTAAACCCTTGTTAATTTTGAAGAGTATGCAAGTATCACGTTCACCAGAGTGTGAACTTAGATCTTTACATGGAAAGGTATGCACGTTGAATAATAGCATATAGCACGCCATAAATTGGACGACAGTGAGTGATATTGCCATCTATATGACCGTGCGCGGGGCTTGCCCATTGGTCATACGTTCGTTCAGACCATGACAGGTGTCTTGGCGGGAAACAAACAACTTGGCTACAGACAGTAAGCTGTTACATCATTAATTAAAATATACATATAGTTTTTTTTAATTAGTTGTTTTTTTAACCAATGGCCATTTGGTTGGGTTGTTTGTGCCAATATTTATGCGTTCTTAATGCCGACCCCCCCCCCCCCCTTTACTGACTGAAGATTGCAACCGTCTCTTACACACACAACGTATAAGAGGAAGATTCCAAGAACGTATTTTGTTAGTATTACGCAACAAGCCCACAATGCCTACTCTCTTCACCCCCGTTATGATATTATGAGACCCGCTCCGACGTAACGGCGTGACGTCGTTAGTGTGCGTACTTGTTACATGTTGCTCCGTCACATGACCCTCCATCATGGACTCCAAAAAAAAACACGCTCTACGCGCCAAGGCTAATGCGACCATTCGTGTTGTTTTTACCATCACAGTCTTGATGTTTGAACTGGTTAGTCGCGAGTTGTAACCAGTTGAATCAAAAATGATTCATTTAACAAATTATCGAGTACATCATCTGATGTCCAGGTGTCAAAAAAAAAAAACAAAAAAAAAATTCAAATTCAATAACCAGGCCTAAATAAGTATACAATTCATCCAAATTAGCGTCAATAATTTTTTTTTCTCCAAAAGAACGCCTCAGTGATAGAAGACGTCTCTGTGTAACCACGAATAGTTGTTCATGTTTTTTTTAAACACCCCATGCCCATGGTGCCGAAACGAGTTTAAATGTCCTAGTTTTAAATTTTGAAAATGTCCTGTTTCATCGGGAACTTCCAGCAAATATTGATGACGCTGCGACTCGAGATACGGGCGTGGCACCAAAAGAGACACTCAAATATCCTCAAACGCATCTTAAATAAAAAAAAAAAAATTGGATTACGGCGAATCGAAAACTTGATTCCATCGCGTGCAAGTGAAATCACGCGAGATTATAGAATTAGGGAACCACGTGAACGGGATATTTGCAAAAATAAACGTATTTATAAAGCAAATGAAATATAAAAGAAAGCTGCAATAAAAATTGTAGGGTTGTACGTGAGGCAAATGTGGTGGGGGCGATTCCCCGTTATCCCCGTATCTTGATTGAAATACTATTGCTGTGACAAATGTTATATACACGTGTATGACGGCAACACGGGTATATAGCAAACTCGTCATGGGAAATTTTTTTAATGAATAGACGAGCTTAGAAAGCATGACCCGTGAACTCGACATCTATCGAAAGCTTCAAGGCTGTCCTGGCATCTGCTAGGAGCCATTAGGATGGCAGCATCGCTTCCCCAACCGTTGCACATATGCCAGTATATGGATGCAGCAACGTACCTTCCCAGAATCAGAACCCGAAATCAAGCAAAGTGCTGTACCTGTCATGTGCAGTGATTTTTGACAGTTTTAAGAACGAACACTTGTCTGAGTGTAGAACTTCTACAATAAGTTGTAGAATAGAGAAGAAACCGATAGGCACAACAGTTCGTTCTAGGATAATTAATCAAGGTTTATCTAGACACATCAACACAATGGCTTGTCCGCAAAAGACGTAACTATTCAATCATGGGCACATCAACACAATGGCGTGTCCACAAAACGCATAACTATTTCACCATGGACATAATATAATGGCGTGTCCACAAAGGACTATTTCATCATCTGGGCCACTGACCACTTTGTGAAAGTTATTACATCCATATAAAATCATAGATACGTCACACTGCGTGGCTGACCCAACATTACCCCATGTTTAGCCGTTTGAAACCATAGCATAGCCAATGAACTGTGCCCTGTCAGCACCATGACACACACCCACGTTTAGCCTTACATTACTTTAACATGGTCAGTTAACCACGCGACCTGTGGGCGCCATTAAGCAGGCTTATGAGTGGCTTATGAATAAATTACTAACTAATCAAACTAACAATAATTAACTATTGCTCCAAAGTGTTTGTACGCCAGAAACATGTCAATATAAACAGCTGAATATGGGCACTCCTTTTACACTGCAAGCAACCAAGGAATCTTGTTTTCAATTCAACTGAAATATTGTCACATACCAAAGTAACAAAAATAAAATGTAGTGGTTTCCTGTAGCTATATTCAAACTGCATTTTAACGCGTCCAGTGATTAGGAGCACATTGTTAACGGACGTAGCAACGGATCAGGGGAACAAAGCCGAACTGGCGGAGAAGGGTTTTAACGTGACAACCATCCAACAGTTGCAGTTCATCACAGAGCTTCCACGTGAATGTCTCCCACCAAGAGCCGTGAATGCACTCGGGGAAGACAATCGTATTCGGTGTCAACTATGAAACGTCGCCGCCTTTGACTGCTAATCGATAACCCCATCTTGAAGACGGAGGTTTAAAAAAAAATCCTATGGCGAGCCCGGGGGCTTAAAGAAATTCGAACACTCTACTTTTGGGTGAAACTTGAGATCTCGGGGATTTAAAAAAAAAAAACGCGGAGTGTTGACAATGTTGCAGGTTGGCAAGTTCGTCCAAAAACCGGCCACTGGTGTATATAATAAAACCGATCTTCGGTTTATAAAATAAAACACATCTACGGTTATAAAATAAAACCCATTTTCGGTATATAAAATAAAAACCAATCTTCGGTGTATAAATTAAACCGATATTTGTTATATAAAATAAAAACAATTTTGGGACCCCGCTTCAAACCGAAAACTTAGTGAAAACTTGCATTAAGAATCGTGATCAACCAATTCTTGAACCCGAGTTCGTAGGCAATGTCCGCCGAACAAAAAAAAAAGAGTAGCCGCCACACCGTGTCATTCATCTTGTGACCTTAACACTTGGTTAATCATTCTCGCGTTAACAATATAAAGTATATATATTACACATTTTACGGTACACTATCATTTTGATATATCAATGCCCGCAAATAATATTAAAGACAGTTCTGCATCATCAGCTGCCGACTGGATTCTACACGAGCATAAATTGTGTGCACAGCCACCACCACCGCCTCTCCTCGACCGGAACACATTTGCGGTGAACACATCCATAGATGAGATAGCAGGGACAACTGGCGGACAAGAGATCAGACAAAGTGAAGACGGCTGCTATCAGTACCGACAATCCCCACTGACACGTCACGGTGACAGAATGGCCGGCATCAGTCCTTTTGGAGGGGATGCCGCCACTGTTTGTGTGAGCACACGGGTGGACTACACATAAACAAAGTTTTGTTATCTCGAAACGGGATTTGTTAAAGTGAAAACAGAGACCCTTTTTTTAATGTCCCAGAGAGGTGGAAAAGGGGGGGGGGGGGGCGACGACGAGAAATGCATTATCCTAAGGAAGGTTAGTGGTTCTCAAACTTCCTAATACCACGACCCCTTTTTTTAAAAAAAAGTTCCTCATGTTGTAACGACCCCCAAAATCACAATTATTCTCGTTTCTACTTCATAACTGTAGAGTATATGTGTTTTCCGATGGTCTTAGGCGACCCCAGTGAAAGGGACGTTCGACCCCCCCCCCCCCCCGAGGGTTGAGAACCGCTGCATTATGTGAAAACTTGTGTAGACATTTGAGTGAATTGACTGTTCAAAGCATATGAGGGGACAACACGGACGGCTGAGGCCTTACGTTCCTAGGCTGACCCTATCCCACAAAAGTGGCGGGAAACAAATTGGATTTTCATAATCATGTCAAACATAACGTACAGACCGTCCCCAGACTGACCAGTGAGTGACATGGACGAATGGATTAGTCGCGCCGGCCTTTAATTAACTGTGGCGTGGAGTTTAATCACGTATCAGTCCACGGTTGAGCTCCCAACGTTGGGAAGATTGTGTTCACTCGGGGGGGGGGGGGGGGGGGGGACTACAGTGTCATCAGTCGAGGAAAGGGTGGGTCACTTTGACGGCGTGACTCTTATTTGAAGTCCGAAGTGACTACACCCCAGTCGTTAATCCACGACTTCTACTTCTATTGAATGGGAGTAACTGGTGGTCAACACTAAAGGCCATCGCCGTTTCATTCAGAGGCGCTAAAGGCCAAAATCACAAACTACCACGAATTGTATATCCTTAGATTTCAGTGAGATAGTCTCTTTTTTAAACAGTAAAGAGAACCCTTGGTCATGGAGATGGTCTTAAGACAAGACCCACTCGATGGCAATGCCTTAGAAAGCGTTCAACGGCTGTACTAAGGCGTAGTGAAGATGCAGGTTGCCTTTGCATCAAAGTGAAGTACTAAGATCTAACACCAGGCAAACTGAACAATAAAAAAAAAAAAAAGTGGCTAAAAACAAATTTAAAAAAAAACAACAGTATTCTAAAATCTATGTCTTGTGACTGATATTTTAGTGTTCATTATTCAGCACTGCAAAATGCCTGTTTGGTTATTACCCGATAAAGAAACTAGATATCAACCTATCGGAACTACCCAGTAAGGTTAACATTGGCATGTTGTTTTTCCTCCTTCTCCTTACAATACACAACTATTATTTTGTCTTCTGCTCTGAACAAGAAAGGCGCTGAGGGTTGATATTGACAGTAGCTGTAAAGAGAAAGTGTGGTGGCTGGCCGCGGCAACAGACTAGATCTCTTCTGAAATGGTTTAAAAAGGAATACCAAGTCTCATTTCTATACCCAGGTCGAATGACATCATCGGAGAGAGACCAGACTGAGGCAAGGTGCTGCAGTTTAGGTGGGACAGAGAGAGCCTTGTGCCACAAAGGACGGCCTGACCCTGACATTCCTGCAGACCATAAAGGTAGTTGGACAACAATGGGTCCACGGGAAGGGGCCATGACTCACCCGTGTATGGCCGACGATAAGCTTTATTATTAACAACCTACAATTTTACAACATTGGTCCTAATATAGGAATTGGGGGGGGGGGGGGGGGGAGGAGAAAGAGATGTAATTATATCAAATTCAGAAATATGCTAAAAAGATCAATCGACGAGCTATCCAAATGTTGAAGGGAGAAGCTTGCCAAGCATAAGACCGAGGGCAACGGCAGAATGAGTGCATGAAAAACAGGTGAAAGCTGAAATAACGAAATACGTGGATTTCATTGAATGACAGGAAATAATACAAATCCAGTCAACGAACTTTCTTTTGAACGGGTTCCTGTGCCTCTTATGTGTTGACCCAATCCAACAAGTCTACCTTACTTTCTAAATGATGGTACAAGACAAAAGGAGTCCGCAGACTCCCCAATTTCCCCTCTTCTAATCCTATCATTGACTATTACCATTGTATAAACAAACTGTTTTCAAAGTGAAGAACCGAATCTTTTCACACACGGTAAACAAGTCAGACAATTGTAAACAAATGAAAAGTGGTGTCCAAACAAATGAACACACACTTTGCTAAGTTCAGCAGACAATTGTTTTTCTTAAAAATGCAGCTATTAACTATCACAAGTATGGTATATAGGAATGCAGGAAGTCAGAGCTCTTGTTTGTTTATAAGCTATAAACTGTTGAATATTTTCGATTATGTGTCTTATGGTTATTTAACAAACTGAAATGAAACAAAATTAGGAATTGCATGTGATGGGATACTGGTCAATAAAATTATAAGAGGGCAGGAGTGCAAGAGGCATGAGAGTAAGTGCCCCAAAAAATTCTTAAATTATTATCTTGGTGGTATTAGTAGATTAATAACACAAATAAAAGATACTGGTAAATAAAATTATAAGAGGGCAGGAGTGCAAGAGGCATGAGAGTAAGTGCCCCAAAAAATTCTTAAATTATTATCTTGGTGGTATTAGTAGATTAATAACACAAATAAAAGATACTGGTAAATAAAATTATAAGAGGGCAGGAGTGCAAGAGGCATGAGAGTAAGTGCCCCAAAAAATTCTTAAATTATTATCTTGGTGGTATTAGTAGATTAATAACACAAATAAAAGATTACAATACAACAAACATTCAGTTTCAAACTATTATCAATACAAACAAAATGTAGCATTAAACTATTAGCTGAGCAGTGGATATTTCAGGACAAATCTCAATCTCATATATTGTAGACATGAAACTAGGATGTGTCGATTTTTGTGTTGATATTTTTAAGTCCCAAATAGCACTATTCTATAATAACATATTTGATGTGCCAATGAGATTAAGCATGCACGACACGTGGTATCAGAGTTGGCACATACAAAGTAAAATGAAATAAATGCACACGCCACTGGACTGTTAAAATTGTTTCTCTTGTCAAGCCCAAACAACCGCGAGAGCCTCAAAATGAGGCCAAGCAAATTATGCAAACAGAAATCACAAAATAAACAAGTGAGAGAAAATATACAAGGGAACAGCCAGTATTTAAACAGCCAGCGCCCCCGCGATCAAAAGCATGTTATCCAATATGGACCAAAGTGCATTGCTGGACAGAAACAAGAGAGCCACTGAGCAGCCAAGTTAGAGAAAACAAACATATTCCTCTCTTTTAAACAATTTAAAAGAAAAGAAAAAGGGAAGACGACACACTTTTTAAAAATACATAGAAATATGATACTCTGGAGAGTGATGATTAATTACTTGTATTTTTTTCAAAACACTTGGCATGCAAATAAATAGGAACATGTTAAAATAGGTTGTTTTTTTCTCTAAATTAATTGATTTCAAATTTTTTTTTTCTCACATTTGCTGCATGACATCATTAAGAAAGACACCATCATACAAATCTCTATACTCCAAAGGATGACCATCATTAGGCTTGAAGGTTTCAACCTGTTTGAAAAATAAATGGGGGGGGGGGGGGAGGGGTGTGATGGAAGAGAGAGAGAAAATGCATGGCTTGTATGTTTTTTAAAGATACATTTATGCCAGGAGCAAGAACACTATAAAATAATATACAGAACTGATTATATGCAAATATAATTGATGCAGTTTCATAAAATAAATAAAACTGCAAAACAAAAAACGCCTTAGTCTAAGTGGCTTAGTTATTAAAAATAAAAAATATTTTTTACCTGACAGGAGGGTGTAGATTTGTTATATTACTTATATCAACAAAATAACTTCTCACATTCAATGATATTATAGTGTTCATCAATTGTACTCTTAGGAATACAGTGTGAAATACTTTAATCTTCAATAAGCAAGTGCAAGGGGTTATCCTCATAATAATTTAATCTTTGATAAGCAAGGGCCTATCAGCAGGCAGGAAATCTACAAATTGTCTTGAGTGGAAAATTTCAACTAAATGCTCAGATTCAGATTAATTACAAATGACAAATTAAATTAATACTTAACTATACATACCCAAAGAACTAGAGGACTTTGCATATACAGCTTTTCTGTATCTGCCATCAGGATTGCAATTGATGAATATGTTGTATCACTTTAAATTGAAAATATCTTTCATCCATAACTTGATGTTAAGTTGCTTGAGCTTGGATGGGCTTGAAATCCAAATGTTTATTTGCAGTATGATAGTGATAGTGACCACCTCTCAACATACAAGATTTTACTTTTAACATGTTATTGGAACATTATCCTTCTTGAACAGATCTTATCCACTCACTTTAAAACACTGTAGGCCTAGATGTTATAAATCCAAATCTCAGGAATGAAAATATTATTGAAAACATGACACCACAAATTTTAATAAAAATGGAATGAAAATGTATGCTAGCACTAGCACGCCTACATATCCAAAGTAACCTCTTAATGAATGTTATAGTCTAAAACTGTAACCACCAGGTTCAATGAATTTTTAATTTTACTCTGGTTAGTAAATGCAATGGGTTGGCAACTACTAGGCCTAATAATATAACCGAAGAACTCTTGTTTTTGTATTTACCAAGCAACTAGATGTGATAGGGCCTCTAATGAATGATTTGGCTGTGTTGAGTTTTCCACACACAGTCACAGAGCTACGAAAATTAACATGCCCACCATCCAAAGTACTGCCCTTTCTTTACTTGAAATTATGAAGTCATGGCGATCAAAAGTTTGATCATGACATATTCATGACCATGATCAACAAAGATTATAAATTCAATCATTCATTTATAATTCCCAAATAAAAAGCAACATTTCAATTATTTCTAAAGTAAATGTCTTGTCAATAGTCTCAATAGGGATGCATTATTATTACTACTAATAAATAAAGAAATACTACACTAGACACTCATAGTGTGTGTTAGTTTAGATTAGACTACTTTAATTCGGCTACAACAATGACTAAAGTCACAAAGAATAAAGAAAGAGACAAAAAACTTGAATAAAGTTTTATTTTAAATTCAATTTCAATGTTTCGCTAATGTAGGCCTGAATTATACTAAACTGTATGCTGCTACACATAAATATCCGATGAAAAACACAACACTTAATTGAAGAATTATAAATTAATACGTTATCGGAATTTAACAAGAAAATACATGTTCCTAACTTGCGTGCCCCGATAACAACATTGATTACACACACTGGAGGGCACGCGCGTCCAAGAGCATAGTTAGTTACACACACGCCATTATTCTGTCAACGACCAATCAAGATACTCGTTGCTCCTACTTTTGGAAACGCAAACAAATGAAAAATCGGATTGGATTGTAGAAATAGAAATTTTTTTTATCCGACTGCAAACTTGCTTTACATCACAGTTCTTGAATTGTTAAATTTTAACGCTGATTGACATATTTTTTATTCATGTTTCATTGTGTACATAAACAAAGTATTTCACTATTAAAAATAAAGTATATCTAATTTTTATTTATAAATGACCATTGGTCATATCATTTTTGTCGATCTAGGTCGTAGACTATAAGTTAGTATAAGTAGGCCTATAATACTATAAGTATAAGATTATGTTTTTACGTTTACTTTTACGTCTTACGTGAACTATTAGTCACATGTAATGTGGTGGTCGCATTTCCTTAATAGCATACAATTCCTTTAAAATAAAACCTAATTAATGCCATCACTAGAATTTTTAAGTCATTCAAATATTTTTTAATTATTTAAAACAAAAGCGCATTTATTTTTATTGCTAAAAACTTTTATATTATGGCTTCTTTTCAAGTCAAAAGTCATAAGAAATCAAATTCAAATAAGACACTCAGCATATTTAGCTACTAAGCCCATCTGTAAACCTATTTGATAATAAGATATTGTTTTTAAAAATAAGATATTGTTTTTAAAAGTAAGATGCGTCCTTCCTTTAATGCATTTAGGTGTTAATTTTTTGTGTGTGTGTTTTTGTTTGTTTGTTTTTGTTGTTAAATGGGTCACAATAGTGAAAAGACAAAGGCAATTTATAACCCCCAAAATATTGCCATAAAGCTTATTAAAGAATCGCAATATTTAAAAGCATGAATTAGCATGTTTTAAAAGGGCTAAAATTAAATTAAATAGTGAAACTGAACTACTTATAAAGTAAAATGGCAAGTCACAAACAGTGAACCAGTTGTCCACAGATAAGACAATGTATGTATTTTTCACTCAGCATTCTGCCAGAGGCGTAGCTAGAGTGTTTGGCGCCCGGGGACAAGATTCATTTTAAAGCGCCATCTTTTCCTTTTCAAACCTATTATTTTCATCAATAAAATAATACCAAAGCACATTTTGGCGCCCCTAACTAGCTGGTGCCCGGGTACATCTGTACCCCCTTGCCTCCCCTACGATACGCCTCTGCATTCTGCTAATGCCCACACACAATTTAGTGCATTTTTTTGAATTACATTTGTTAAATTCAAAATAAACTCAAAGCAACATAAAATAATAATCCCCTAAAATTAATCTATGGTAAAATTTAAATTTCGTTTACTTTAAATTAAAAATGACAACAAACATTTTTTTAGAAAAGATATAACACATTATTTGACGAATGATTTTTACATAATGGACAAAACAATCCGGGCCAGATTAAAACTTGTGGAGGCATCTAGGCATTAAACAGAAACTCGTCCCTCTCCCCCATAGACAACGACGAGGCCATGACAGGCAGTTCCGGCTCATACCAGCGAGAAGCCAGTATAGGAACTTCTCATTCCTACCAAAGACAATCAGGGACTGGAACAGGCTTCCAAAAGGATCAGTTGAGGCGACAACACTTGACTCATTTGCGTCTATTGCTTCAGGCCTTCCAACCCCCAGTGCATGATACCCTCAAACAGTTACTCTTGTAACCAGTGAAATATCCTCATTAACACCAGGCACAGAGACATTGCAAATCCCATCTACATTCATAGGAGCCATAATGATTAATAAATTGATCGTGGGCCCTTAATATATAGAAGAAGAAGAAGTATAATGCACAATCATAAACTGACAAGTGAAATGGCCGTGCGTGTTAAACAGTGATTGTGAACAGTCGCAGATTAATAGGTTTTCATTTCTTTTTTTTCTTTTTTTTTGGGAATGTTGGGGCCTTTAATGTCCAATAATGCCCAGTTGCTTCGTAGAAATTGGATGTTATTTTAATTCATTCATTTACAACGGCTGACGTAGATACACGTCACCATACACTTTCAGTCATTGTTACTTCATATTTCTATTCATATAAAATGCCAGTGGTCTTCCAGTACTCTGAGCCGTAGAGCAGGACAGCAAAGAAATTTCTTTTAAAATTCTGATATTGATGGTCATATTGGTCTATCTTTATATGGATGTCAAAACTCAACAGAGCCTGATCCTAGAACTGATTATCTCTTTACATCTTTGCTTTTTATAGCAATCAATGGCAGCTGAGGTCCATGAGAGACCACACCCCTACATCATTCCTGTCTCAAATTTGAAAATGTTCCTTTATGTGGCCTGATTGTGTGAGAACCTTCCAAACTGACTCTCAGTGGAGATTGTTCTCACAAATCTACAAGACTGTGTACAGAGATGCATTTATTTCATGTGTATACATTTTCCTAACTATTTTTTTCAGTCAGAAGTCATCCCTGGTTAACATATCAATAAATTACATCTTACTCTATCATACTCCAGGCTTATAAAAGTAAATTTAACACCATTTTAAGTTTATGAATTTTCAAAATTAGTATATTAATTACTACAGCTCAAATGTGTAGACACATTGCTTTAATTAGTTATGCAATGTTTAAGAATGGCATAGAAAATATTTTTTCTGACAAATACATTTTTCATAACTTTGAAAAAAATCTTTTTTTTAAATTTAAATGCGTTCAGACACCAATTTAATACAAAAATGCACACAGAAATAAAACCATCAACAGTTCAATCTTTTGTTTAAATAGTTATACAAAGTATTGAATTTTACCAAGCACCATTTAATAAACCGGAGCCATATTAACTGCGCAAAAAATAATAACAAATTTAAAAGGCAAAGTCTCTTTAAAAATTTTATTACTATTTACAATCAATTGATAAGAGAATCAAAATTTAAATCAATACATTTTTTTCTCCCTTTTAGCATTAAGGTTTTTCCGACTGCCAAGAACAAAATGACATAAATATAAATAATGCAGAGTAAAAAACATATTTGAAAATATATAAATTCAATCTGTGTAAACTTAACTTTAAAAAACTTGATGCACAGAAAACTGTAGGCACAAAAATAATTTTTGAATAAATACTTCTTTTATAACTTTGTGAATGACTGCTCAATTGGATAAAAAAAATATGTCATAGGTTGCATAAATATTTAGTACCGGGATACACAATCCAACATATGGCCAAAAAAATATACAGGGTTGGGTTGAAGTTGTGTTACAACATTCAAACTTTGTGTACATTTCCAATGTAAATATTGATGTCTTTTTAGCTTCACTTGCACAAACAATGCAGGTGGCTTAATATATTTTGTAGACAGAAGACTAGGGACAGATGTTTATTTCAGACTGTGTGCATAATAATGAATAGCATAAAGGTTTATATACCAGAAATGAAAATCAAAACATTTAAAGAGCCAAAACCTACTCAAAGAGTGGATTTTTAATAAGGGTTAGTAAAATTTCAGCATCATAGCCCCGCAAAAATGTACCCCCTAGGATATATAGTGTAACTGTTTCTTAAAACATATAAATACACATCTTGTGAGCAACAATTGCCAGCTGATCATATTCTTTAAACATTGAAGGCAATAGTGGATTGGACAGATGGAGTCAGTATGGAATAATTTGATGACCTCATGTGTGAGGAATGAAACAAATAAAATTGCACTCATTTATGAAATTTAAATCATTTAAATTAAGTTCAGAGTCCATGCAGAAATAGGCAAACCCTTTCTGAATTAATTTAATTTCTGAACTGAACTTTGGTATCAAGTTGTAAAAAAACTTAAAATTCTAAAACAACTGCTTTTTAATCTTGCCATTTAATTATAAAGTCATAATTAATCTTCAGACATAAATCAAATTGATAATAATAAATTAAGCTATGATTCAATAAATTATTTTAAAAATATAATTTTTACCAATAATAATATAATGTAAGGGGAAAAAAATCTTTCAAAGCATCCATTATACTGTTTTTTAAGAAATGAAAATGAAAGTAGTCTCCTTCCATGATTTTGTTTAGAATTATTTAATCGGTTGGCCACTGTAAACAAATCTTTCTATTTTTATTGTTTTATTCATATTTTGATTCATAAATGTGATGCCATTTTATGCCATATAATTTATATAAACTTTAAAAATTAATTTAAATATTTTAATATCCATTTTTTATAATACTCTGTGGTTTCTAGCTTGTCCAATAACCCCAAAAAGAAAAAACACATTAAAAAAAATTCACCTTATTTGGAAAAGAGAAATTAAGTAAGAAAACAGTCAATTATCATAGGCTTCAAATAATTATTGGGAAGAACTGTAAAAAGTCATGATACCCTAAGCCAGTATGTGTGAAGGGAGGTCACTAGCAAAAGGAAAACTCTTTTGGGTCCCTGGTTTTTGTACACTCTCAGCTGCTATCTGTCCAGCTCTTTTTATCATTTCTTCAACAGGCAGATCAGGCCTAGTGGTCATGAAAAAAGCCAGAGATCCTATAAAAGAATCTCCAGCACCCTGAAATACAGTGAGCAAAAAATGAACTGATGGATTATTTATAACTATGTTATTAACTGAAAGCTTAGTGGTGATGATAAATTGGTGGAGGGAAGACAATATAATTATAATCAAAGTAGAAAGCAAAAACAAAGCACCTTTTGTTACCCATATATTTATATATAATTATTTGAAGCCTATGATAAATATTATTATTATATGCTGTTTAACAAAAACCAGTAGTTTAAATTAAAGGAAATAGTGGAACAAGGTAAGTGGAAACTTGTAATGTAAAGACAAAAGGACAATAAAAAACGAACGTTTCAGCCAAGAGCGTTCCAGATTGGACAAATGAAGAAACAACAAGAAATAGAAAATAGTTTTTAAAAAATTAAGTATTCGCAATTAATGTTTGGGGAGGCCTGAAATATAAAGACAGGACAAAATAGAACGTTTCGTCTAAGTTTAAATTAAATTTAAGTTGACCATTAGTGTCCCTCCCAGTGCAGCCTGCACTTTTTTATTTCTGCTACTAGAGTGGGATGCTGATATAGATTATAAAATTCCTCTTTGGTTTGTATTCTCCATCCATATACATCCTTTGTTGGTCCATATATTTTCCACAGAACATTTCTCACCCATATGTTTAATAGGTTTTCTGCCGTTTTTGGTTAGGGTCCAAGTTTCACTTGCACATGTTACAACTGGTTTGATTATAGTTTTATAAATATTTTTCTTTGTTTTTCTGTAATGTTTTTACTTTTGAGTATTTTCTGACTACTCAAGTGTGCCCTGTTTCCGGCCGATATTCTTTCTTTTATTTCTTTTAGTAATTCATTTCTTTCATTTAATAAAGGTCCCGGTAATTGAATTGATTCACTTTTTCAAAAGTTGTGGCTTCTAATTTTAATGGTTTTATCTCTCTTTTCTTCTCTTAACATAGTCATTCATTTTGTTTTTTGGTTGTTAACTTCCAGCCCTGCTTGTAGAGATGCATCTTCTAATTTAATAAAAGCTTTTGATATGTCTTTACTACTTTTCCCTAACAATGCTATGTTGTCAGCATATGCAAGATACTGAAGAGGTTGGTTCTAGAAGGTGCCTATTTGTAGTGGGTCTTGGGATTCCCTCAGAAAGTATCCTGTTATTGTTTCTCTAGAGTTAATATGTAATTTTCTTATAACTCTCTTTAATGTTAAGTTAATAGCATACAAGACAGTGAGTCTCCTTGTCTTAGGCCTTGTCTAAACTGAAATTCCCTTGAATATTCTATTGAGTTGTTTTATGTTACATGTATCAGTCTTGTCAGTTTGTTGGGTATGCCAAACTCCTGCATGGTCAGAGTCTGCATATGCTCCTCAATAGCTCTGTTAGCTCTGCGCACAACCGTCTGGGGGGGCTGCCCCTTATGATGATGATTGATAACTTGTATAGTGCATATCTCCATGCTATTCTAGCATGCTCAAAGCACTGTGATGTCTTAAAATCTATTTAAAGAAAAATGTCTTTAAAATATCTCTTCAATAATCTTATATCATTTTTAATTTCCCTAAAATTTTGGCGCTATTGCTTCACAAAAGTGCACTCCATATGAATTCCTTCTGTGTAAAGCGCAGGTAGCTGTAATTTTCAGGTAAATGTTCCCTAGCCTTTGTGCATCCCTCCCTACATGGTTGTAGGTTCTGATTTTGGCCCATCTTAGATATTTTATGTACCCAGTACCCTACCCACCATATCTGGTGGCCTGTCCACTATCCGCCACCTGGGAAGGCGCTCAATGGAAGATCAGTATCTATGCACGAGTGACTTAGTCATAGTTTTCTCAATAAACGCAATGACATGCATAATTTTGAACCCATTTTTTATTATTGCCATCATATCATTTTTGTAAAGATTCATTAAAAAAAGGGGAAAATAGATAAACCCAGAATTAAAAATGTAACATTAGAGAAAAACTAACCGTTGTATCCACAGCTCTGACAGGACTAGTTGGGATGTGCTCAGGTTCAGCATCTTTGCCAGCAAGGTACACAGCTCCCTTCTCCCCAAGGGTAATGATGACAGAGTTGCAGCCCTTGGTTTCAACCAGCTGCCTGCTTGCCATCATGGCCGTCTCAGGATCATTTACAAGCTGATTTAACAACAGGGAAGCCTGTCTCAAGCATAGCAAAAGAGACGAATGTTTACTGTAACTTAAAGTTGCTTACTGTAACTTAAAAATTACTTTAACATACATGCATACAAACATTTCAAAGGTTTATGCTCAAGCTATAACGCTTTAATCAAAAAGTTAGAAGATTTGTATCGAATATCACCAATAATAATAGATAAGAATATCCTGAATAAACTATTAGTGATAACTAATGATAAAATATATCATAAAATTTTAAAATATACTATGTTACAGATTTAACAAATTTTTTGAAGAAATAACCCCCCCCCCCCCCCGTGGCAAAAAAGATTTATTTAAAAATTTGTTGACAAAGTTAGTAAAATATGGCATGCCTCAGTTTCATTTGGACAAAAGAAATCTGGAACTTTGAATAGTTCAGGGTCAAAGTCTTTCTGAGCTGGGGCAGGGTTGAAAATTGTTTTCACTGAAATATAAAATTTTAAATTTCAAAAGAAAGGAACAAACATTTAAATTTAAGTGAAGAATTTGTTATTTATTATAAAAAAATATGAGCATTGTTGACTAATACAAATTAGCAGCGCTTAAAGGCCGTCTCATGCTCTAGGACTAAGCACTAACCTGCCACCTTAGCAGGGTGAGGCAAAGTATGTTGCTATTTAAATTAGCAATGACTCTAAATATTAGCATCTCTAATTTGTGAATGATTTTCTTGCATTTAATGAATTGATAAACAGGAAACTGTTGTAGTTAAACTTCTGTTGTAATCAAATTAAAATGCCCCAAGGATGATGTCTAAGATTTAAAAGAATTTAAAGTGAATTGCTCACTTATTTTAAAGTTCTCCTGTTGCTCTGGCAGATGTTCTAGAAAGGTGTATGAAATCCTAACTATGAAACTGAATGTTTATGCTCTTATTCTGTCAGTCACAAAATCTCATGAACAATGAGCTCTGGTGACAAGAAGTTTGTACAGAGTATTTTGTCAAGAATATCTAGGTCATCACATATAATTTTTCGAATCACTGATCCATTTACTTCCAGAGTTGAATACACAAATTTTCTTTTACGTGCCATATTAAATATAAATCAAGCTGATCATTGAACAAAAATTTGTGCAAAATTTTCACCAAAAATGTTTTTGCATTGTGTGGAGAGCCATGGATTTTGTGGTGGTAGATTTTTTGTAAAGGAACGATTTGATTTGATAACATAAATTTAAGATAATTTAAAATCCATTGACCCTTTTAAATCTTTGACATGCATATCCTCAAATTTGCAAGTCAGATATATGCCATGTTACCTGTTAAAATAAATTAAGATTTTACCCCAACTTATTTTAAGCGCCCCCCCCCCCCCCAAACCACACACACACACAACTTAATCAAAATAACAGGTAGTGTAATGTTTCCTGGAACTGATTTTCCAAAAGCCATGATGCCAAATCAACAGAAAATTGATGTAGCAAGCGGGGTGCAAGCCAAAAAGTTATTGAATCCCTTGGTGTTCTACACATAGATATTTCTGTTGCGCAACTCACCTCCATGTTTTTTTGCCAGCTTTAGAGCAGCTAAAGTTGTCTCCTGGGGGATTTCATTTTGACACACCACAAGCTTTGAAGACTTGATGAGATCTTCTGCATCAGCCACACCTTTGGCATCCAATAAATTGTTGGCACCCGGCACTATCACAATACAGTTGGAGCCTACAGAAAAGAACGCATTTTCATGACGCTGTTGTTCACTATGGGCAATAAGAAAACTATGTGCAAAAAGTTGACCTAAAAAAAAAAAAAGAATTTTAAGAATTTAAGGAGCAAAAGGAGAATTTCTCAGAAGCGGATTGCTCATAGACAATATAGGAACTCATTGCAGTGAAAGTAAGTAAGAAATAAAATTTGTTAGCAAATACTGGATCAGTTTTAAATTGCAGACCACAGTTAACAGTTGTAAAAACATTTTGAGGCATACCATCATCTCCAACAAATATAGATGCCACACCAGAAGAGGCGCCACCCACTTGCTTTAAATGTGCTGCAGCAAATAAAATAAAAATATAACAATGGTTTATGGCTAAGAAATAACAATTGTTCATTTGAAATAATGATGATGTATGTAAGAATGCACATGAGAAGTATAAATGCTTATAAAAACTATCTAGATTTATATATCTGCTAAACTCAAGAGAAAAAATATTGAAAGTTTACTTACTGCAATTAACATTATTGGCTCTCATACTATTAAAATATTGATCCCCAAAAATGTCATCTCCAAGCTGAAACAACCAAGACCGAATTCTTAACCAGATCATTCAATATGTTAAAACAAGTTTAAAAAATCATAAAATGGAAATTAATTAATTTAATTATAAAATTGGTGAGTCTCTTTTTGATAGTTACTTTATTTGCAATATGAAAGCTTTGGTATTTATATGCTTAAACTTAAATCTGTATGCAGACTTAGCTTTGGTATTTAATTGATTAAACCTAAATTTGTATGCAGACTTAGCTGTGGTATTTATATGATTAAACCTAAATTTGTATGCAGACTTAGCTGTGGTATTTATATGATTAAACCTAAATTTGTATGCAGACTTAGCTGTGGTATTTATATGCTTCAATCTGTATGCAGGCTTAGCAGTGGTATTTATATGATTAAACTTAGCTGTGGTATTTATATTTATATGCTTAAATATGTATGCATACATAGCTGTGGTATTTATATGCATACATAGCTGTGGTATTTATATGCTTAAATCTGTATGCAGACTTAGCTTTGGTATTTATATGCTTATCTGTATGCAGACTTAGCTGTGGTATTTATATGCGTAAATCATGAATGCAAACTCATTCATGCTTTTTCAGGCCTCCATGACAATGATTAATTTTAATCATTACTCAGATCTGCACTGAGTAGTGATTTTAACATTTCAGGTGTTTCACACAAAGAGGCAGAATATGAGTATTGTCTATTTGTTGATATAGTAAATTGTGTTAATTGCAAATACTTATGAAATAAAAGTTAAAAATAATACAACTGCAAAATTAAAAGTTATTAGCATGAAATGTAGTACAAATGCTCAGGTGATGGTTAAACAAACTATGCAGTGTTTTTCAAACAAGACTGCAACTTAGAGTCTACAAAAACCCCACTCCAACCTCCCCCCCGCCACACACACACACCCTTGGAGATACATATTCCTGCATCAATTATGTGGTAATTATGTCCTTATTTCATATCACCATTTTGATTTAATGAAAACAGTTACTAACTTTCCCGACCATTGCGGTACGAGCTCCCAGTTTTACCGCAGCAATGCATTGGTTCGCTCCTTTGCCTCCAAATCCTGTTTCAAATTTGTGGCCAGTTAAAGTCTCTCCCTTTAGAGGTAGATGGGATACATAGCTATGGAAAAGTTTTAATAAGTTACTTCAGAGTAGATAGAGATTGTCAGATACTTTCATAGGATTACTTCAGAGTAGATAGAGATTGTCAGATATTTTCATAGGAACTTTGGAAAGCTAATATTATATACATCTCTGAATAGCTTAAGTCATACTCTCTTCGCTATTTTTTTTTATTGTTTCTGAGATGTCAACATTTTTTTACACAAAAACCAGCTGACAGCACATAAAATTACAATTTTTCAGTATGGTGAAGCCTTCAATGACGCAAAATTTTAAAATGTTTTTGCTTGGTTATTTATTAGCTGTTATTTTGGGGTATTTCAAACCGCCCTTGTGTGATATGTCACAACAGTCTCCATTTTAGCTATGGCTGTGATAATTCCCATGGTTACTTTGGTATATTAATTTTGGGTGCACTTTAATCATTTGTGTATCACATAATTGTGACTTAAAATTGGCTCATAATATCAACAAAATTGGCTAGGTACTTTAATTAGGATACTGGATAGGCATGTACTGGTAACATACCCCATAGGGTAGTGTGGAGCATCACTGCCCACAGCTTCCCCCATGACCATTGTTGACAAGGTGGTAGCTCTTTTAGAATGTGAAATATGTATACTTTTTAAAAAAAGAGAATCCCCCCCCCTGATAAGGATAATTTCAAAGATCATAATGTATGACATATGTATGACAGCCATTCTTCAAGAGCACTCTAATGTAATCTAGGAGTTCTAGCAATGTCACTGGAGGAGTCAACATAACTTTTACATTAAATATCTAATATTCTCTCTCTGGCTTTTTTCATCAGCATTAGGTCAGATCTGCCAATATAAAAAAAGAGTTACCTCCCTTCAAATATACTCCTGGCTTAGGATGGAGCAGTTATTCCCAATTTTGAAAGACTATTTGAAGACTGTTAATTGACTTTTACTTTAAAAATACCCCAATGATGGAGATCTCTGCATAGATCACAAATATTGCCATAAATGACAAAAGATGGCTTGAGCTTAATTTTTTTGTTTCTAGTACAATTTGTTAAATTTTAAAAAATTGTACTATTCATGCACAATGCAAAATATATATGCAGATACAATACATGGATAATGCAATCAGCAAACTTGTTAATATATATATAGCACACCTGCAAAGACAAAGTTCACAAAGTGACCTTGCATTTTATCCTCATCATCAGTAGCACTACAGACAATTTTAGGCCGTGGCCTGCTCCACCCACATTCGGATTAATCAATGGCTTTCCGACTGGATGCACGAAACCCCAGCTTGTGTAAGTCTTACTTGATACATCTCAGTCTTGGTTGACCAGTGAGCTGCCTGCCCCTAGGTTTCTGTCTGAAGATCACTTTTGCTGCTCTACTACATCTGGCATTCTCTCAAGGTGTCCTGTACAGCGCTGTCTACCATTTTCAATTGCTGGGATTAAGGGAGGGTCTTTGTATAATTAATATACATCTTGGGTTGTAAGGATTTTCCATCCATCATTGTCTTTCACCGGGCCATATATTTTCCAGGGGATTTTGCTCTTCCATGTGTTGAGCAGGTTCTCTTCCCAAGTTGCATTTAGGGGAGAGATTCCCAGATATGGTGGGTACCGGGGAAATAAAATACCCAGGGTGAAACAAACTGAGAACCTACTGCCTTGTACAGGGATTCACAAACACTAGAGGCCCAACCAAATGCAAAGGCAGCTACCATGAGAGTGCACCAAATTTCACCAATCATTTATTTTGTATATTTATATTATATCAATATCAATCAATAACTATCCTCCGTACACAAAGTACCGACCAAACTTTTTTTATAAAAATATTTAAAAAATAGGTCTAATAATACTAATAATTAATAATGTACGAATATTTTTGAATATATTTATAACAGTTACTATTATTTTATGTATTTATTGCGATCTATCATATTTAATTATTAATTATTTATGGACCATGGACAATGCCATATAAATATAATCATATATTATATAATAATTTCGATCTATTCAAATACATTACTTATTAATTATTACTTACGTGCGGCATGCAAAATTTGCAGCAAAGCAAATATTTTAATTTATAAAACTAAAACAAAATCACTATGAGTGACTATAATTTAACTAAATTACGATTTCACCTTAAAAGGCACCTACTTACTAGGAATGTAAATTTTTTACTGTTTCAAACAAATTTATTTAGTCTACCTCGCTTTAAAAAAAAACAACAAACCTTGAGAAATCTGTATTGCAACTCCCAACTACAACAATGTCCATTTTTACAGTAACTAACCTTTAACCCCATTGCCTCAAAACAGCTCTTACGATTTTTAAGATAAGAATTTATTTTTTTTAACCGGTGAACAGTGAACTTTTTGCACAAATAATAAATTAATAATGATCTGTTCAAAAATATAGCTTTTATTGAAAATTTCATGATAAAGATCTTAAAGATTCAGTAAAAAAATGTTTACATTGTTTATCCTCAAGGATAGTTGAGTAATCGAATAACATTATGCATAAAGAATATTTTAAATATGCATATAAATAATTATTTTTTATAATTAAATAATTAACACAAAAGGTGTTCCAATAAATATATATAACGAAAGCACCATGAGACACAGGAAAGTACAGGCTTATCAGCAAACATATATTAGAGAGAAAAATGACATGGATGCCAATAATTTAATGATTTTGTTACAATACAATTAATTAATTATACAGGAATCATCTCAAATCTGCACTTCCCATTATATATTAAAAATAATCCATTTGTGGATTGCGAGGAAAATTAAAATTAAAAAAAACAACATATGAACCTAAAGCAGGGATCCTCAAACTGTGGCCCACTAGGGGACCTTAGCCAGGCTTGCCCGAATGCCATATGGGTAGACAAGAAGTAGTGGCAAATGTAGAATCAGACATAGACCATCAATTTTGTCAAAAAGAATGCCCATACTTGCCATTGAATTACTAATTTATGTTGATTAAAGTTGTTCTTCATATACAAATAATTTTTCCCCTGTTTTTAAAAAAAGAATACATTTAGAAAGGAAGTGCAAAAATATAGGCTTTATTTAATTACAAAATCAAATTCATTAAAAAAATACTTTTCAATACCAAATATTGACAAATAGACAATATAACATAATTTAATTTTATTTATAAGGACTTGGAATTTAAAAAGTTATTTCCTTCTCATGAATAAATATTTGTATAAATATTGCCAGTAAAAAGGTTTTTAAAAAATAAATTCAATTGAATTTCGTTTTCCAGGTTGGCACATTAAGGCAGTAATTTTGGTATCATCACCAACTATTGCTTTCATCACTGTGGTTTTACTCAATAAATTATGTTATCACGAGATATGTACAAAGTTTTTTTTTAAATCCTCTCAAATTTAGCTGAGCAACTAGGCCCAAACTTCAAAGTATTTGGTACTCATTGATTGTAACCAACAAGTTTTAAATTAAATTTATTGTTTTTCTTAAATCTGTATGCATATATTTTTGTTCCAGTATTTAACACAATTACAGCGCTATTGTAAATTTTTGTAAATTAATCTTTTTAAAATTATAAAATACTTTTAAAATAATTTTGTGGAGCAATGTATAATGCAAGCAGCCACTTAGTATGGCCTGAATAAAAGTAATTTAGGTACAAAATAAAACTATACGTTAATGATAAGAATAAACATATTTATTGTGACATAACAACTTTATGTTTACCCACACTGTATTAATATAAAACTATCATGGTGCTAGAGAGGGGCACATACTTATCATCGTGATGTAATATATCTTACAGTTTTTACTTTTTATTCCTATAAATAGTGACAGAGCTCCCTTTCCCAGGGTCAGCTACTGTATCATCATACAGAATCTGCCACTAAATGTAGCATAATATATTTGCAGAAATAATAAGACCATGAAAATATTGCCATTTGTTCAAATTGAGTTTTTGATATAATAATTGTACAAAGAAAGAAATTCATATAAGCTATTAAATATAAATATTGGCAACCTTGCACATGCCAGTTTATGGTGTCATAACATTTTATATTTATTTGATATTTTGGTTGTCATAGTAAGGATACATTGGTGTGTATTGTTTCATGCCTCTGTTGTGTGAACTACTAACAGAACAGACAGCTACAGGACCAAAAAAGCTTTCTCTGTACTGTGTTTCAGCTGCTGAAAACAAAAATGACACATTCATAATTTTATTATTTTTTCTTTAGCTAAAACATTTTAGAAAAATTAAGATCTAGATTGAAAAGCACTTGTTTTAAAGGGAAATTCTTAACAAAGTTATATACAGTCAGTCCAGTTTGTGTTTTAGCACTATTCTATTTTAATACAATGGATATTGTATTTGTGCTGTCAAGAACACTATTTGCGTTGGAATGATTTCAAAGTAAAAATACTACTTAAAACATTTACATCAAGCTTTGCTCAGTTGAGTTCTCACCCCTTTTGATCTCAGATTATAGATGAACAATGTTTTATGAATATCAAGGTTCAAATTTAAACTTTCAGCAATTTTCAACTGAAAGTTAGTGTTGCATTGAATTTGCAACATAGCCATCTGTCCTTACTTCTGTGACTGAAAAACACTTGGTATACTGGCTGCTATTGTAGATGTTCCCAGAAATGAAAATATAAAACATTCATCAATAAAACTTGAAGAAGCTTGATAAAAATCTCAACACTCACCCTGAACCGATCTGTCTCCTCCTGATTGAGAATTATCATTCCTCACAGATGGAGCTAAAGACATTTCCCTAAAATCTAACGCTTCCCTGTCTGAGCTGGGAAGGTATGAAGTTATGTGATCCTCAGTAATACAAGCTAGTGGAACACTGCCTATGATGATATCCAGGGGAATAGTAAGTCTAGAGTAAGGTCCTGATGGCTCAATGCTTAGCTGTTGGATTTTAACAGGAAAAGAAAATGATTAAAGGCTTGTCTTTAATATGTTGTTTTTTAATCAAGAATTTATTATGTTTTTTTCAGATAATTATTTTTCCTTTGCTTTTAATTTTATATCTATCAGAGGTAAGCTTCACCTGTACAACATAGTTGATGTCAATGATTTTACATCCTGTCAAAAAGGAGGGGGGCAGTGGTGGTATAACCAACTCATCCCCTTTCCAAACATCCTCACTGTGAGACCTGATGCATGGATGTTTACATCTAACAATCTGAGTGTACTCAATCTTTGACAAAGTTGTTGCATGGAATGTTTTCTTCTGTAAAAATAATTTCAATAAAATAAAAATGAAAGATAAGATTCTTTATTGATCCAAATAAATGGAAATGTTTTTTTATTACATTGTAAATATTCATTTTAAACACATAAATAAAGACATATTTAAATCAAGGCAATATTTTGCAATTATAACAATTTAAACACATCTAAAGTATTTCTCTAGTTTAGAAATCAGCCATAAAAAAACTCCTTTAGTGACAATTACTTAATTAGTGATCATTTAGATATGGGAAAGATTCACGATGAAAACACTGTGGTATGAATACATTTTAGAATAAGTTTTCTTGACAAGGAACATTGTTAAAACTTCCTTAACCATTTTGTCAGAGCCATGGTTAACTTTGGTTAAATTTGTTAATTATGAAATGTTGAAAGTGAAAGCTAGAAGCATGTTATGTTAATTTTTAATTAACTTGATAATTTACATCACATTTGATAACAGCACCAGAACACACATAGTATGTGAGTTGAATAAATCTTTTTTTGAAATGTTTATTTCTTGAAATTAAAATACATTGACTGAAAAAATACAATTTTTTAAAGTGTTTGCAGTGTCTAGATAATTTTTATTTCATATAAAACTGAAGTTTATGCATTTTAAAATTGAAAATAAAATGATGTCTACCATAATGATATCCACGTAGGACGATTTCATCTTTCTGTTTGAGCTGTTACTGATCTCTGCATTAAGCTTGATGGCTTCCCCTGGCACAAAACCTTGTCTGTTAATGTGAAAAGTTGCCTCAATTGGTCCTGACTTACACCACAAGCAACAGAACTGTTTCCAGCGAGTTCCAGTTTGCCTTTGCTGTTTGATGGAAACTGATTGATTTATTAATCAAATTAAATAATTTATATGAAAATGATTAAGTAATATAAAATGTTTATTAGAAAATAATAAATCAGGTACTTTTGCAACACAGTTTTAATCACTTCTATTTTAGAGGGTGTTAACAAACAGGGTGATAGGCTTATGTGCAAATGTTTATATACCTTACCAGTAAATTAAATTTAAAAAATAAATTAATGTACTGCCCCTTTTCAAAAGTGGAACAGACCATGCAGTTTGGTTTCATGTTCAAATCCAAGTAACTGGCAATTGTGAAAGGGTGCCAGGTTTTAAAGTCTACTTTCCAAGGTCTGTCTATGGTGCAGCTCACTAGATATCTAACATGACCATTTGTATCTTCAAATGTGGATGGCAGTCCAAGAGGAAGCTGATATTGAAATGGAAATGTGTGCCTGCCAGTTTCAAGTTTATGTTTGTGATTGCCATGTTCATGAGCTGCACTCAAGAAAAAAAAAGATATTTATTATTACTTTTACATAAATATTATTTTAATGTCATGCAGTTTGTAATTCATATCAATATCATGAAAACAATGTTAGTGATTCTAGTCTATAAAAAGTGGTGAAGCTAATCATTTGTATTTTTAATACACATGTTAAATCACAATACTTTAATGAAGATTAACTTATTAAGTCATTTAATTAAAAAAATAATTCACTTAAGTGAATTAGATAAGCAATAGAAATAATTGATGATCACAGTGGCTATGCCTATGATATTTTACTCTAATAATTTTTTTGCTTCCAATAGGCCAACATTTCTTTCCTATTCTGCAAATGGAACATCCTAAACTGTTTAAAACTCAGTTTTCAATGGATTTCTTAAAGCTATCGAACTTTAACTAAATAGGCTATTTAAAACATATAACTTCAATTTTATACATCTTCAAGATTCTTAGAGATTAATTAATTTATTAAAAACTAAAAACCTTTTACGATTTTTATGACTTACTTAAGAAATGAAAAACCTCATCAAAATACTTCTCTGTGTTTGTGTAATCATACTGCTTTGTAAACATATCATCATCATCATCGTTGTCTGTTTTTTTTTCTGACCAATGAACACTTGCTTCTCCTCTGTAGTGCAATTTAATACCTTAAAACACAAAATAAATCAATTATATGATCTTAAATTGTGTAAAGCCTTTTACTTTTAAAACTCTGAGATTTAGGTTTAATTTTTTAATCAAAAGACAAAAAAAACAAACTGTTCGTTTATCCATCAGAATAACTCCACTGTAAGCTTCCTCGCTATCTATTCTGCTACAATTAAAGATCGAAATAATCTCAGACTCATGATTTTCTTTGTAAAAACTGAAAAGTTGTGAACATTTTAAGGATAAAAAAAAAAATCATACTCATTCTCTTTAGTTTCTTGTTGTTTTGTCAACTGAAGAAGGCTTCCTGTCGAAACGTCCGTTTGATTGTCTTGTTTTTGCCATGCGAGCTTTCGCATACCCTATTCTGCTATTTTGCTACTCTTACTGCTCTTACTTTTTTTCGTAGGCAAGACCTTCAGAGTTCATATTTTTCAGCTATGTTAATATCTAAATCTTGTCACAGATAGGCCGATAAGTCTATGATAAAGGTCTCATTTATTGACGTAATATAAGGCCTAGGCATATATATATATATATATATATATATATATATATATATATTTTAAATTAAAAAGAAACTATTTTACTTAATCATTAAGTAAATGTGTCATCCTCTTAAAAAATAATTTTGACTATATGAACTATATGGGAGCTATAGGCCTACCTAAAAACTTTCTTTCGCCCCCATAAATTAACGTTTAATTAAAATACGTTCCATTGTTCTTGTATATTTTTAATTTTAAAAAAAATAACCACTTTCAATACTTTAATTTATATTTAACAAACCTCTCATTTGCATGGGCTTATTTAATTCTAAGATGACTTGACCTTCCAATATATCACCATCGTGATAAACGCCAGTCGAGTTTGTCAAAGTAATCTCAAACACATCCAGCTTCTCCATGATTTTTTTGTGTTTATTTTAAGCTAAAAAAGGGCAATAATAAAAATATTGTAGTTGCAGTGGTTCGATTAGAAAATGAAGAAGCAATTACAGATATTAAAACTATTTAAGAGTCTCAAATAATAGTGTTTGTTGGGGGGGGGGGGGGGGAAGAGAAAGTTTAAAGGTATTTAAAAAGTTAAAATCATTTTAACATAGCAGGCAACTCCAAGATTTAAAAAAAATTATATTTGAGCGTGATAGATTATAAAATGTGAAGGAAGTGTGATGGTGACAGTTGTAACAATGGAATGTTCTTTCTCGGGCGAATAAATGAATGAACACTAATATTGAATTCACACCACGGTAACTGTTGAGAATTCCGTTTCATCAACCATATTAATTTTTTTAATGCTTTATTGTGGTAAATAACCAACAATTAACCAACAAAGTAGGATACCATAAAAAGGAAGAGGAGGTGAATAGTGGCATACACCATCCTCCTGGTTATAGTTGGGGGCGGGGGGGGGGGGGCGTGGTGACAGAGAGTAACGGCAGTCTGGCGGCTACCTCATCGTTCCGATTCAGGGGGCACCGCAGCCTGTTGAATTCCAAAAATAATGAGTAGTATCTTGCTGTTGGTTTCAGATTACCTGGTCCTAGCGAGACTTATTGCAGGATATTCTGGGCCTCTCTGGAGTGAATCATCTAGTGAGCCTTGTTAGTTCAGTGTCACGTGTCTGAAGGGATGTTTGAGTGACATTTCCTGATCGTGTGTCCAACTCAGTGGCGTGTGAGTGGGAGGATTGCAGAGAGGGGCGGTATTTTCGTTTACATACGGATTTTCTTTCTTTTTTTTTTTTTTTTTTTTTTTTTTTTTTTTTTTTTTTTTTTTTTTTTTTGTGGTTTAGGGTGCAAGTGGGGTGGCAAATATCTTGGCTGACCCTGGGTTGCACTAACCCTAACTAAAATTCTGTGGGGCCGAAGAGAAGTTTGGTTGACTTAGGTGTGTGTGTGTGTGAAATACTGAATGTGGTGCCGATATTTTCCTGTAAACAGAGTGCAATGCGTTTCAATCCATCGTAATATTGATGTGATAGAGGCTTTTAACCTATGTCATGGCAGGCTATCAGTGCGCCCAAAACCATACACAAATATTTGAGTTCAGAGTAGATAATGGAAGTTGACATGGGTCTATTGAATTTATATACGAAATAACACAAAACTGTTGATATTAATTTTTTTTAAAAACGCGTAATGCAATAAACTCACAATAAATAAGCGCCGTTATCAATAAACTCACAATAAATAAGCGCCGTTATCAATAAACTCACAATAAATAAGCGCCGTTATCAATAAACTCACAATAAATAAGCGCCGTTATCAATAAACTCACAATAAATAAGCGCCGTTATCAATAAACTCACAATAAATAAGCGCCGTTATCAATAAACTCACAATAAATAAGCGCCGTTATCAAAATAAGAAAGTACCGGCGTTGTCAACAAAAACCTAATATAAAATAAGTCCTAAGTGAATAAAATAATTAAACGAGATATTACGCCATTCCTAAAACATAACTTTAATCAGCACCAGTGGGGTATTAGGGCTAGTACCATCCGGAGCAGGCCAATCTTATTGACATCCCCTTGCACAAACCCCCCTCCCCCCCTTTTTTTTGTTGTGTGTGCAGTTGGCCAATTATGCCACACCTCATTATAAAGAAAAAAGTGCTGCCAGGGTGGACCGCCCCATCCGCACCCCCTTCCTTCCCCACTGGTCGAACCGGATACCCCCGTATATCCTCAGAAAAAAAACAAAAACAAAAAAACAGCAGTGCAACCAACCGTCTCTTTAACCCACATCAAAAGCAAAACAACTTTCCACTAAGCAGGCGAAAGTCCATCCATTAACCTTTAAACTCTTTCCTAAACATAACATCCACAAAACAAATGATAAGCATATTAATATTTAATTTCAAAACATAAAATATACCAGACGATTACAATGAAATACGTAAGCCTTAGTCTATATGCCCCCCCCCCCCTTTTTTTTTTATAACTATATACATTTAACAAGTCATTAAATTAGATGAGTCTATTTTTTAAGGGAGGGGGGATGGGGTTGGATAACTCCCTAAGAGTGAAAAATAAACAAATATGAAATGTAATATAACTACAACACCTTTCTGTGATTTCATAATAAAATTACTAGAGTTGATAAAGTTGAATGCTTCATTGCGGGCAATATACTAAACATAAAACTGAAACTAAGTTTTCAATTGAAGGGCGTGGCATGATGCCGAAGCGGCCACTACATATAAATGACATAGTTATGATGAATGAGGATGATAAGCCTATATAATATAGGTTACCAGATTTGTTTATCATAGTGGCATAAACAACATACTACATATTGTTTGTTTGTTTTTTAATTCTTTAACTCACTTTAAAATTTGGGACCTCAAGATGTTATAGTTTTGATTCATCAAATCTATTGACCAGAGCATGTTTTCAGTGCGACATTTTCCGGATAACATATAATAATCTAAACCACAAATATCAAAGTAAATGCATAAACCGTGATAGCTAAGGCCAAGAGTTTGAATAAACACGTACTGACGGATAATTTATGATATTTTCCATGTTAGGAAGAATACGTACAGTGCGTTTAGACGAAATTATCGATTTAGCTTCTCTTTCTTCCACAACTGCAACCACAGCAACAATGACTTCAGCAGACTACGTCGTGATTTTAAGCACTGCCTAGTAGAGTGCGGTAGTTTTCTCAGCCTTCGCCGCGGTGGTTGATTTCTCGCAGTAGTTAGTATTGATCTCAAAATCTTTACAAGCAATTTAAAACAGCCCACCTAAAAGCTATTGTAACAGACTCACACTTCTAATAAAATGGATGAGACAAAACAATAATGACATTCTTTATTCTGCACCAAAAAAAAAATTAATTAAAAAAACACATCGATTAACTTTCTAATTACGCCAATGCATTGTGGGTTTAGCAACGAGAGACTACTCTTTAAAATCGCAATGTTCGTATTTCATAATTCTTATGTCCCATTTTAAACTTGAAAATAGTGGAGGGGGGGGGGAATGCGGGGAGTATGTATAAATAGTGATTTTCAGTCGGGGTGGTGGTGGGGGTGGGGATGACGACTCAAAGTCCGTCCCGTGCGGCACACAGTCTAGCTACGCCACTCCCTATATCGTCGATTGTTGATGGAACGGGGGGGGGGGGGGATTTTCAATCCTTGTCACAGGAGCAGCTTTCCTTTCTTATCTCCTTGTTTATACAACCAAAACCCTTTCCATTCATATCTATAAACCTGCATATCATGATACTCTTGCCATGTTGATTAGAAGCTGGAGATAATGAGTCACGATTTAACCCTACCTTTGACCGATTACAGTCCACAGACAATCAACAAGTTATCGGAAACAACTCTGTTCACTTTTTAAGACTAAAAAAAATATAATTCTATCGGATTAGTCCTACATGTTTTATTTATATATGTATTTGGAACATGTTACATGGCTTTTTGTACCAAGTAAGGTAAATATAAATACCAAAATTTACACCATAGTCAAGTCAACGAAGATACGAAACCTTAAAATAGGTTAAAGAAATCGGCACCATAGGAAAAACTATTAACACATTTGGACCCAGACACTGGCTAGGAAGGGGGATGTGAGGGGGCGGTCCGCCCTGGGTGGTGACAATTTTTTTTTTCCACTTTATATTGAGGGGTGGCATTCTCGGCCAACAGCAGAGTTTTTACGCGAAGAGTGGCGGCAAAGACGTCACCAATCATAGCTGCGCCACTTGGCCCAGACAAACATACACGACACAAACCTTAAGTAAACCCAAAGTAAAATAAATGGGTGACATACAGCAGACGTGAATCAGGAGAAATCTCTTCCCATGTGTTTGGGAACAAGTCAGTCGGGACGAGGCTCCTACTATTTCAAGGAGTAAATGCGTGTCTTTTCATTTCTAACCATCTGATTTTTTTTTTTTTTGAAAGATGGAATAAATACTTTAATGATAACATTTGTTATAATTTAGCTTCTAAATAACTTAAAGCAGCAGAAGTGAATTGGCACTCCTTGTTTCGTGTGCATATTCGCCCCCCAACTCCGCCCCGGCTTGCGGCTCCAAGAATATTTTCTAAGCAAATTGGATTTTTTTAAAATCTGTATTCACTCAGATAATGTTTCGGACCCATGAACTAGGCTTTAAAAGTGTATAATCTAATGCATACATATAAACTTTAGGCCACATGTGAATCTACGATAATATATATATATATATATTGCATTGGTATATACCGAGTTCAAAGATTAGTGGAGCTTGAGGATCGAAAGGCTTGCTTCACTTTGTATAAATAATGGTAACCTTACGTCAGGGGTCGGAAAGCGTTTAAGTGAAGAGCCATTTTTATAAATTTTATGAGGTAAGAAAATATTTCTGGGAATCGCAGACGGAGGCGGATTGTTCAAATGTAATTTTATATTAGTAAAAAAAAAAAAAAAAGGAGAGAAGTTTTAAAATGAAAAGAGCTGCATGCATGCATTCGCTCAAAGAGTCGGATTCGGCTCCCGTGCCACAGCCTGCCGAAAGCTGCCTACGCCAACCTAGATTCCATTATTTTGTTTACTAGGCTTATACCATGCGTAAATATCGGCGTACGGACGGCGCCTCTAAATGCAGGTCACAAAAGCGTACACCAATGCTCGGTTCGCGATCATTAATGCTACATATGTTGCTACGTGGCTGAGATACGGATCTTTACCAAGGCAGCCGAAAACCTTCTCAAAACCTGGGAGACGGAAACAAAAACTCAGAAAAAATACACGGGCCTGTACAGAATAATGATTGATTGAGAATGCGAACAAACCAAGAATAAACTTGCTGTACAAAGATCCAATAAACTAGCTGTACAAAGATCCAATAAACTAGCTGTACAAAGATCCAATAAACTAGCTGTACAAAGATCCAATAAACTAGCTGTACAAAGATCCAATAAACTAGCTGTACAAAGATCCAATAAACTAGCTGTACAAAGATCCAATAAACTAGCTGTACAAAGATCCAATAAACTAGCTGTACAAAGATCCAATAAACTAGCTGTACAAAGATCCAATAAACTAGCTGTACAAAGATCCAATAAACTAGCTGTACAAAGATCCAATAAACTAGCTGTACAAAGATCCAAACATAGTCATGGCAATTTAAAAAGACAGGCTGCTCTGGACAGGGCAGCCGCAAGAGAATAACAAGCTATAGAGGAGCGAAAGTGGTTTAACAGACAGAGGCCAAGGGGGCAGACCACTTTGGGAATCACTGCTGTAGAGTCACTGATGATGATGATGACAGCTGCGTAACTTGTACATCATTAAGAGCCCAAATCCAACCTGCTGTTAGCGGTTCTGGCTCTTGATCTTTAGACACAGCGCTGCTCCCCCCCCCCCAACCCCACTCACCTCGAGTAGGATTCTGCTACCGTAACACACAAAAACAAATAGGTAGACGCCAACATAGTGCAACAGCTCTTCGTTAATGCCCCTAATCTAAAACAGCTCAACAACCAGTGTGCCGTAGCGACCGTTAAAAGTTGTTCCTTTCGCTTTAACCTAAGGAGTCCTTCGAAAATTACGTCACGCTCAAGGGGGGGGGGAGTGGGGGGTCAAGAATTTGTGACACTTGTGACAAAGGGGGGGGGGGTGATCAAAAATTTATGACGTCACAAAATATTTTTTTTTTTTTTTTTTTTTTTTTTTTTTTTTTTAAAAAAGCAACCATTTTCCTCTCCGTTTTTCTTGAATTGTTGAGCGTTCCGGCAAAGTAAATCTCGCGGACCTGTGGCGGTCGGCGGACCACCACTTTGGGAATCACTGCTCTAACACACTGGTGGATGATGATGCTTGCCCTCTTTTCTTTCTCGGTGACACATTTTTTGGTAACTTATGGATGTGGACCGGGAGAGGCAGGGTGGTGGGGGGCGACCGTGTGACTTATACAATACATGAGATTGAACATTAAAAAAATATATTTTCTGTGGTAATCCTGCATAACTTATTTTTTAAAAATTAAAACTTTAATGAGCAAAAAAGCTGGATTTTTTTTTTTTTTTAAATTTTTCAATTTCCGGAAAAGGCATTTCTACAACTTCTGTAAAAACGAAAGTCAAAGAAAACGTTTCAAAATATAACAGAAAACACTCTCCAAATAGGACCATTATGAGCATTGTTAAATAATAATAATAATAATAATTAAAATTACTATCTCTATTTCACTTGTAATGTAAACTGCCGACATCTGTTTAATTCAATCTCAAAGAAAAGTAGATCTCAGCGACTTGAATCGCCGTTAGGAAAAAAAAACAAACCAACAACAAATGCGAGAAAAAGCTTGGCATGCCAGGTGTCTGAAATCGTGATGCTTAAGAAAGTGATTCTTTATATCTCCAATTGGTTTTTAAGTAAAGAGTTTACCATTATGACCTCTGACCTCTAGGGTATATAAGGCTGTGAGGATAGAGTTCGAGTTGGTCTTATAGCTACAAGTCTGCTTCACAGTATTGAGGTAAGTTACGCCGTTCAGAAGTACATGAAAGCCTAATATTAATCTACAACCACGGTAGATTCGGGCGTAGGAAGAATATGGGATGGGGCGGAGGGTTCCATCCTTCAGGGGCGGCACTTTTGTAGGGGCCCCATTCTTGGTTCAGGTCATACACTTTATATAGCTTATATTTTTTGTATTATAACGTGTGTGGTTGTTTGTTAGAGGCGGCAAAATTCAAGGACCGTATAAGTACTAAATAGATCGTTCTTACTAGTACTTACGCGTGCAGACTTGTTTACCCCCAAACTCTTGAAATCGTACAATATCATCACAAAAGCGTTCAATACATTATCTTAATAGTAAAACAATAAACATACAGTATATAAAATTTATACACCTCAAAATCGTACAGTGTACACCAAAATCGTAAGAGTAAACAGGTCTGCGCTTAGGAGGGGGTCCAAAATTGTACCAGTGGAACAGGCCAACGTAGTATATGGATGGCTTTTAACGAATATATGAATGGGTTTTAAAGATATGAACACAATATATGTGAAGATGGGGTATACATCCATACCAGATCTGATGGTAGACTGTTCAGCATCGCCCGCCTTTGTGCAGAGACCAAGGTAAAATAAAAGGTGCTAATTCGTGAACTGCTGTTTGCTGACGATGCCACTTTAGCATCGCACACAGAAGAAAGACTTCAGCGCATAGTTAATCGTCTATCATACGGATGTAAAGAGTTTGTAATGACCATTAGTCTTCAGAAATCAAATGTAATGAGGCAAGAAGCAGCGTCCCCTACAATCATATCTATTGAGGACCATAATCTGTCGGTATCTGTAAAAATGTGTAGCATATTCTCCGCTCTTAGCAAGAGGTGCCTTCGCTGGTTAGGCCATGTAAGGAGAATTGAAGAAGGCCATATTCCAAAGGATCTGCTATATGGAGAGTTGGCAGAAGGGGCAAGACGTATTGGACGACCACGGCTGCGATTTAAGGACGTTTGCAAAAGGAGCATGGGCGAAGCCAACTTTGAAATCAACGAATTGGAGATTCAGCCAAAAAGGCAGAAGGTGCGCGAAACGAAGCCCTTGTGACAAAAACAGCAATACGGAAGGCCAAATCTAACCAGGGGTCAAGGTTCTCCTGCTAGGAGTGCAGCCGAGACTGTCATTTCAGGATCGGCCTAGCAAGCTATTTGTTGAAGTGCACATAGCTACCCCGTTGTCTGTCGAAGACTGACGGTTGCCATATATAAATATAATTATTTATCTACGATTCGGTCTTTCGAAAAATATATTTATTTTACTACTTTAATTTTTCTTCCGCTTCAGCAAAACGAGAAGCTAAAGATGATTGCTCCAACGTTCCTCGTCTTGCTCATCATTAGCTCCATCTCGGCATTGCCACTGATCCCCATTGGGGTGAGTACTAGAGCGTACATGTTGTGAGCGTGTCCCACGCTACGGGGGGGGGGGGGGGGGGAGGGGTGTGCTATTTTTGACCCATCTCGATATTTAGAACATTCTCACTAAAAAAATTTACAGAGTCTATGAAATATAAGAGGCAAGCTGCCGTAGCCTTTTTTTTTTATTTTCTTTTGTTGTGGAAGCATTCAAGCACTAACGATCTAAACACTTATCTAAAGTCGCAGACGGGAGCGATATGAAGGAATAAACTTAAAGTCGTATTAAAAGAATCCATCAGATTGTATTATTTTTATGTCTAATACTAACTCATCATGTAGGGATACACACACACACACACACATATATGTGCAGACACAAAAAAATGAAACGCAACATTATTTTGAAGCTCTACCTAATAAGCATGTGAATGACAACTTCGATTCCAACTTTGCTGAAACCCTGAATGAAATATTGTCTTCTAGCTCGATGGCCATGGGCGTCATTTGGGTAGGGCAGGGTGGGGCATTTGCCCCACCCCCCACCTCCATTTTCAGGTTTTATTTAAATTGCTATGTACTTTTGGCGCCGGTACTCCGGTAATATACAACTTAACAAACCGACCAAGTTTTGGTTTTGTCTCTACCCCCCCCCCACCCACCCTTTTTTTTTAAAATAAAAGATAAAAATTAATTATATTATTTCATCCCCTCTTTGAAGAGACCTTAAATGACGCCCTTGTTTATGGGTATTCAAGAACCTTCACGCCAAAAAAATTAATCTCAACTAGCATTACATTTTTATCAAATTTTTCGGTAGTTCGTTTATCAAATACAACATATGTCATTGTTCAACCAACTTTTTTGTCCTTTCAAATTTTTCAAACACTAAAAAGTCCGATTCTGTAACTGCATTTCTACGAACAATAATACCATAATATCCTACTGTGTAAGCCAACTGCGGGGCAACATGCAAGTTATCTTGTACACTTGTACAGTACAGGTCAGCTACTTGGCAGCACTTTAACAGTTTTCCAATTAACTGAAATTATTCGTTTTTTTAGCGCACTTCATTAAACAAGGATCATTAAACAAAGATCATTAAACAAAGATATTTAAACAAAGATAATTAAACACAGATCATTAAACAAGGATCATTTAACACAGATCATTAAACAAGATCATTAAACAAAGATCTTTAATCAAAGATCGCTTAACAAAGATCATTAAACATATAATCATTAACCAAAGATCATTAAACAAAGATCATTTTAAAAAAAAAGACAATTTAAAAACGATCAAAATCATATGTCAAAAGTCAAGATATAAAAATCAACAACAGCAAGATGAAAAAAAAAAAACGAAAAAAAAACAAACCAAACAAAATACATTGCACCGGAAATTAAGGCCGCTGCTCACCTTTGTACCGTATTCAACGCACGTCTCGGGTGTTTTTTTGTTTTTGTTTATGCTTTTTTTTATTTTTGTTTTTGTTGTTTTTTGGTTGCATGTGCGTCAAAATGATCATTTTTTAAATTATTTCCCAAGTGATTTCCCCGTGTAAAGAATGGAAATTTTCAATGGCTAATACAATAATACAAAACCAGGGGAAATAAAAATGTACATCTCTTTGCTCAAAACTGGCAAATTTTGTGTCAATTTTGTGGTATTTTTTCACACTTTGCTTCCGACTCAAACTCATTTGTTGTTAGAAATGCTACTTTTAATATTATGTTCTTACATTAACGCTGCAAGTTACTTTGCAACTCATTTGTAAATTAAAACTGACAAATATAACTAAAAATTGCCCTCCCCCCCCCCAAAAAAAAAAAGAAAAAAAAAACACCAACCAACAAACAAAACAACAACAAACAAACAAAACAACAACAAACAAACAAAACAACAACAAAGAAACAATATAAAATAATAACGCATAAACATATTCACAAACTGCTACGCTCAAAGTCGCTCTCATAAACCACTACACCACATAAACAACATGCTCCGACTTATTTCCTACTACTATAAGAAGAATGTCTACATACTTACTGCTGATCCATATCAATCAAAAACGTTATCTCTTACCCCCCGCCCCCCCCCCCAAAAAAAAAGGCCGTCGCCAATACAAACCACGTATCAACATCTATACAATAAGGACACATTTAACATATTCATCATATCTCGTTAAACATTTTCACATCCCAAACACTTCCTTTGGGCCATACGGAACTCTCGATCCGTGCATTTCCCATGGCCCGAAATGCGCTTCTTCCATCTTACTCAATCCCCCCCCCCCCCCCCCCCCCCCGAATCATCAGAATCTATAAAAAAAAATATTTAAAAAAAATGAAAACATTCCACAACATCCTTCATAATAACCGACATATCCCCATATGGGACAAACAACATCGGATTACAACTAGGATGCAGGTATACATTTAATTAATAATACAACTAATCAAATATCATTCATCCAAACTGGCATCCCCTCCTGTCAGAGTTCTCCGCTGTAAACTTAATAATTTTGTGACAATCTCGGAGAAAATGTATTTTTAAAATAAATCTGGATTTAAATTATAAAATGGTCACGTTACTTTTAATAGCTTTACATTACAATGACAACCGGGGGGGTGGGGGGGGGGGGTGGCATGTAATGTTCCTTAGCCTTTTCCGGAGCATAGATTTAAAAAAATAATAATTAATTACTAAGATTTCAGACACATTTAAAAAAAAAATCATAATTTCAGTTTGTATTTAATGTAAATATATTTAATTTTTTTTGCCTTCAATTCACCAGGCTCAAATTGAACTGAAAAAAGATTTCAAAATACAAGATAATGCTTTCATCAAAGACCTAGCTAGTCTCATCAGCAACCTGGATGGAAAGAGAGACATTACCCAACAAGATTTAAATATCATTGATACTCTTCTCACCCTACTAGGAGGTGGAGTTGGAAAGAGAGAAATTACCCAACAAGATTTCAATATCGTTGATAATCTTTTCTCTCTTTTGGGTTATGGCGCTGGAAAGAGAGAAATGACCCAACAAGATTTAAATATCATTGATACTCTTCTCACCCTACTAGGAGGTGGAGTTGGAAAGAGAGAAATTACCCAACAAGATTTCAACATCGTTGATAATCTTTTCTCTCTTTTGGGTTATGGCGCTGGAAAGAGAGAAATTACCCAACAAGATATAAATATCATTGATACTCTTCTCACCCTAATAGGAGGTGGCGTTGGAAAGAGAGAAATGACCCAACAAGATATAAATATCATTGATACTCTTCTCAACCTAATAGGAGGTGGCGTTGGAAAGAGAGAAATTACCCAACAAGATATCAACATCGTTGATACTCTTCTCACCCTACTTGGTGGCGTTGGAAAGAGAGAAATTACCCAACAAGATATAAATATCATTGATACTCTTCTCACCCTAATAGGAGGTGGCGTTGGAAAGAGAGAAATTACCCAACAAGATATCAATATCGTTGATACTCTTCTCACCCTATTAGGAGGTGGCGTTGGAAAGAGAGAAATTACCCAACAAGATATAAATATCATTGATACTCTTCTCAACCTAATAGGAGGTGGCGTTGGAAAGAGAGAAATTACCCAACAAGATATAAATATCATTGATACTCTTCTCAACCTAATAGGAGGTGGCGTTGGAAAGAGAGAAATTACCCAACAAGATATCAACATCGTTGATACTCTTCTCACCCTACTTGGTGGCGTTGGAAAGAGAGAAATTACCCAACAAGATATAAATATCATTGATACTCTTCTCACCCTAATAGGAGGTGGCGTTGGAAAAAGAGAAATTACCCAACAAGATATCAATATCGTTGATACTCTTCTCACCCTATTAGGAGGTGGCGTTGGAAAGAGAGAAATTACCCAACAAGATATAAATATCATTGATACTCTTCTCAACCTAATAGGAGGTGGCGTTGGAAAGAGAGAAATTACCCAACAAGATATCAATATCGTTGATACTCTTCTCACCCTACTTGGTGGCGTTGGAAAGAGAGAAATTACCCAACAAGATATCAATATCGTTGATACTCTTCTCAACCTAATAGGAGGTGGCGTTGGAAAGAGAGAAATTACCCAACAAGATATAAATATCATTGATACTTTTCTCACCCTAATAGGAGGTGGCGTTGGAAAGAGAGAAATTACCCAACAAGATATCAATATCGTTGATACTCTTCTCACCCTACTTGGTGGCGTTGGAAAGAGAGAAATTACCCAACAAGATATCAATATCGTTGATACTCTTCTCAACCTAATAGGAGGTGGCGTTGGAAAGAGAGAAATTACCCAACAAGATATAAATATCATTGATACTTTTCTCACCCTAATAGGAGGTGGCGTTGGAAAGAGAGAAATTACCCAACAAGATATCAATATCGTTGATACTCTTCTCACCCTACTTGGTGGCGTTGGAAAGAGAGAAATTACCCAACAAGATATAAATATCATTGATACTCTTCTCAACCTAATAGGAGGTGGCGTTGGAAAGAGAGAAATTACCCAAGAAGATATAAATATTATTGATACTCTTCTCAACCTAATAGGAGGTGGCGTTGGAAAGAGAGAAATTACCCAACAAGATATAAATATCATTGATACTCTTCTCAACCTAATAGGAGGTGGCGTTGGAAAGAGAGAAATTTACAAACAAGATATCAATATCGTTGATACTCTTCTCAACCTAATAGGAGGTGGCGTTGGAAAGAGAGAAATTACCCAACAAGATATCAACATCGTTGATACTCTTCTCACCCTACTTGGTGGCGTTGGAAAGAGAGAAATTACCCAACAAGATATAAATATCATTGATACTCTTCTCACCCTAATAGGAGGTGGCGTTGGAAAGAGAGAAATTACCCAACAAGATATCAATATCGTTGATACTCTTCTCACCCTATTAGGAGGTGGCGTTGGAAAGAGAGAAATTACCCAACAAGATATAAATATCATTGATACTCTTCTCACCCTAATAGGAGGTGGCGTTGGAAAGAGAGAAATTACCCAACAAGATATCAATATCGTTGATACTCTTCTCAACCTAATAGGAGGTGGCGTTGGAAAGAGAGAAATTACCCAACAAGATATAAATATCATTGATACTCTTCTCAACCTAATAGGAGGTGGCGTTGGAAAGAGAGAAATTACCCAAGAAGATATAAATATTATTGATACTCTTCTCAACCTAATAGGAGGTGGCGTTGGAAAGAGAGAAATTACCCAACAAGATATAAATATCATTGATACTCTTCTCAACCTAATAGGAGGTGGCGTTGGAAAGAGAGAAATTACCCAACAAGATATCAATATCGTTGATACTCTTCTCAACCTAATAGGAGGTGGCGTTGGAAAGAGAGAAATTACCCAACAAGATATAAATATCATTGATACTCTTCTCACCCTAATAGGAGGTGGCGTTGGAAAGAGAGAAATTACCCAACAAGATATCAATATCGTTGATACTCTTCTCACCCTAATTGGAGGTGGCGTTGGAAAGAGAGAAATTACCCAACAAGATATCAATATCGTTGATACTCTTCTCACCCTACTTGGTGGCGTTGGAAAGAGAGAAATTACCCAACAAGATATCAATATCGTTGATACTCTTCTCACCCTAATTGGAGGTGGCGTTGGAAAGAGAGAAATTACCCAACAAGATATCAATATCGTTGATACTCTTCTCACCCTAATTGGAGGTGGCGTTGGAAAGAGAGAAATTACCCAACAAGATATCAATATCGTTGATACTCTTCTCACCCTAATAGGAGGTGGCGTTGGAAAGAGAGAAATTACCCAACAAGATATAAATATTATTGATACTCTTCTCAACCTAATAGGAGGTGGCGTTGGAAAGAGAGAAATTACCCAAGAAGATATAAATATTATTGATACTCTTCTCAACCTAATAGGAGGTGGCGTTGGAAAGAGAGAAATTACCCAACAAGATATCAATATTGTTGATACTCTTCTCACCCTACTTGGTGGCGTTGGAAAGAGAGCTGACAGCTGACACCATTTACCTCCACCAAACTTAGAAACTGAAACGAAGAAAGAAGTTTCAAATTAGTTTTGATCGCTCATCACTCCAGTTTTGTTTGTCAAGGACCTTGGATTTGACTTGAAGAAATGGCGATGACTGTAAACTCGAAGTGAAAAAAATAAATAAATAAATAAAAACTAGCATTGAATCGAACAATCATGCATTTTCTTTTTCTTGGCGATAATCAAATTGAGCCCAAATCGGAAGTTTAGCGTTTGTTCTAAAGCAGCGCTTCTCAAACTTTTGTTTTCGTGACCCGGTTATTTTTTTATACATCTCCTTCATGACCCATTAGCATGTTTATCGTCTTCATTGGACTATAGGTCATAAATAGCAGATATAAATAATGTACGCACAGTTTCCCGATATAATAATAAAGCATTTTATCATACAAGACTGTAAAAAAAATCAAACTTAACCCCCCCAAAAAAAATTATGAATACGTCACGATAGTCGAACCTAGCTTTTTAAATCTTTTTTTTTTCTTTCTTTTTGGACGACACCGTGATTTTGCTTTTGGGAAAGCGCTGTTTCAAAATAAACAACTCACAAGTGCAAACATTTTTGGTCACGTCGATCTTGATCTACAGACTGCAGTTTTTATCACAAATGTCTTCGTGCATTACCCCGACGCGGGAAACTAAACGTAGTTGATGGACTGCATAGCAAAAACAAACGGGACTTACCGAGTTTGAGAATAAAATTTTATTTTTTAAAAAAATGGGATTAAAACAAGACTAAAGAGTGAGAGTCCTTGTAGTCAAATAACATTGAAAAATTATGCCCCGTCTCTAATATTTGGCATAGAAACTAGATGTAGAAACTTAATTAGTCAATCTACACATGATGCGTCTCATTGAGCACTGCCCGCAGTGGAATCTACATTGGGTTCTATGCTGCTTGTCCAGACGGATCCCCTGAATAACAATACGAAATGTCAGGGCATTTCTGAATCTCGTTGTCTAGGGCAGCCCTGCACATCACGCGGCCCGCCAGCGCCCACTTTGCTGCCCGCGAAGTAAGGAAGAATTATTTTTTTATGATTATTTTCTCAATAGCTCTCCACCCATGTGCACCCTGTCCTATTTTCTTTCGACCCGAACAAGTTTTTCATAAAGTTTTACGGCCCGCCTTGCATTTTGAGTTGTGCAGGCCTGGTCTAGGGTCTACAAACAGCACCCTTCTACTCTTCAACAGAACGCCAATAAATGTACCACATAATACATACATTCTGTATACACGCGAAGGCAGATCCGTCAGGTTCACAAAATAAAGTAACTAGCAAAAATAACCGCTTTTTTTCTAGGGTTAGCATTGAGGGAAAAAAACAACCTCTAAAGCGTTATCACCGTACATGTAAGTTTAGAGTCTTGGTACTAAGGTACGAATTGAAATGAATCTTTTTCTCCTATTAAAAAAAATATGCAATTCATAATAATTCTTGTAAACATTGAATTTTGGGCCCACTACCTTTTCAGTTGAGACTCAATCTGGGGCACAGCCACAAAACCAAGATTTTAAGACAAATACAATTTTGATAAGATGTCATTTTAAACACGGTATTCACGAATGCCTAAGCCAGCGGTTCTCAACTTGTGGGTCGCGACCCCTTTGGGGGTCGAATGACCCTTTCATAGGGATCGCGTAAGACAATCGGAAAACAAATATACCTACAGTCATGAAGTAGCAACGAAAATTATTTTGTATTTGGGGGTCACCATAACTTGAGGAACTGTATTAAAGGGTCGCGGCATTAGGAAGGTTGAGAACCACTGGCCTAAGCGATAGTGGTCATTTATCGATTAAAATAGGATCCACGTCATGAAACCAATTCCTTTTAGTTCCCGTTAACACAGGGGCGCTATTAAAATCATTTAGATAAATATGCACGTTATTTTTTTTTTTTTTTCAAATTCATCCGATTTGAAGCTGAAGGAATTTTCAACGATGCTGCCTTTCAAGAATTTTTTATTTTGTGTGCGGGTGTCAAAAAGAATCTCATCTTCAATATTTTACAGCAGTGAGTGTTGTAGTTTGGAAAACAAAACGTAATTTATTTTTAAAAATTGTCCCATTAAAATTGGTCGAGAAACGCAAATGATAAATCCTTGTGGATATTATTAGTTTGAAATCCACCGATATTTTATAAAGGATTATGGGACGTATGGCCAGAGGCGTAACTGGGTTTTTGACGCCCTTGGCTAATTTATTTTTTTTCGCCCTTGATATTTAAATAAAAATTAAAAATTAGAGATTTAGCGGCGCCCTTTTCAACTGGCGCAGGCCGGCGCCCTTGGCAACTGCCCCAATGCCAAGCCGTTGTTACGCCTCTGCGTATGGCTACCAAGCTTAAACCCAGAGGTATATATTCACCATGAGGCTTGCCATGAAACCTAAGCATTCGATTGTCGTTTTGGGGGCGCGTTCTCTTAACATTGCCTTCTCCGTTAGACTAAATTATGGCAGAGATGCGATCTGCCACCTTGGTAATATCTATCGCTCAATAACCTGGTCAGGGTATTTTAAGATGGGTCCGGGTGTTACAAAAAATCCACGAAATTGGTTTATGAGTTTGTTATGCTGAGAGAGAAGGGAAGGGGGGGGCAAACAAAATGTACACACAATTACGTTAAAAATGTACTGGTACTGTACATGCACTTTTTTATTCTCCCCCCAAGGGATGGAACACTAATAGAAAATGAGAATATAATTCCTTTTTTTAACCACCCGGACCCGGTTACAATTTTTGCCGGGTCCGGGTGTGTGCTAATACTCGGTATTGCCGGGTATCCGGGTCAGTAGGTAGCTCAGTCCTAATAATTACGTTCTGGAATGCTTATTAACGTTGGTTTAATCAGCTCTATCTGTATTCTTTTCACCCCGTGTAGTTGATTAGCCGTAGCGCATTACCAACAATACAATATCCTTATTGTAGTTCTAGTTATGCGATGTTGTTAGTCAGAATTGGTGTAGGATGAAGGATGTTGTGAATTTTTTTTTTGGAAAAGTCTATTCCTGAGATTGTGTAGGGTGGAAGTAACGCAATTCGGATCATGGATACAAATTTTAAGGATACGGCGCGTGTTGTTTGCGTCCCCTCGCAACATTAGTCAGAAGATGGACGCACCACGGTGCGGCACTTCGCGGGGGACGTCAGGCGCGACTACTGAACTCCCTTTCTGATATGCGTCTTCTCTTACAAAATGGATATGACCCTGGATGTCAATCCCCCCCCCCCTTTAGACTGTTCTCAAAACTTCTTATGTTGCCAGCTTGACGCCCCGTGCTAGTCATTTGTATCTAAATCTCAACATATTGAAAATCACCTCGCAATTGATAGAGCTAGACCACACAAGGAAATATTCTGTTGTTTTTTTTAATTCAAACATCCCACACCCAATTCGATTCTGGTACACCAAGGCTCAAATTAATTTGTTTTTCTTTCTAAATGCCTCCTTTACATTTACACTCACGTCTCGATTTCATACCGAGTTGAAATGAAGCATACATTCAAAGCTCTAGTTATTAGGGGGGGGGGGGGGGGGTCATCGCAGTAATAGTTTGAATACGAAACTAACAATGAAAAGTCGACACAAGAACAGGGAGACAACCCAAGTGTTGACCTTGTTGTTGATTTCTTTCATCATAAGATCAAATACGCATGTGCAAAATACCAAGATAAGACATTCAAGAGGAAAACGCCTCATTTAAAAATACACCTTCAAACAAGTTCAATCGCAGATCTCACAAGGAATCCGAAACAAAATTGGGAATATATTTTTTTTGGGGGGGGGGGGGAGGGGGGGGGGTCCAACATTTGTGACGTCACGTTTAAAAAATATTCTTTTTTTAAATCTAAAATATTATAATTTTGAAAAATCTCAATTTAATTAATTTTAAAAACATTAATTTGAGGTCGAAATTGCCTCATGTATTATAGGTACCATGAAACTCAAACGTGCACACCTTCGGCGCATATCGAAAAATGACGCAAAAACTGTTGTGGCCATTTTACATTCGGCTTGTGGATGTCTTCGTTGTTTCGCGTCACAGCTAATAATACAACATCTCAATCCATTATGGGAAAATGTTAAAGAGTAAAATAAAATATTAGTTTAGTTATGAAAATTGTATGTATGTTTTGATTTTTTTAATGTGTGTCGTGACACGGGGGAGAGGGGGTTTGGTAAAGATTTTTTTGGTCCTTTATGACAGGGGGGGGAGGGGTTATAAAAGGCTAATTTTTTTTTGCGTGACGTAATTTACGAACGACCCCTTCACGAAATCAAGACCAATTACACAAAATTTAGTTTAAGATATACACATATCGAAGGGCGAGGGACCAAGCCTGAAAGTATTCTTCTACATGCCTTGATCTCGTACAATTACGAGCGGACGGATGAGCGGGCAAAACGCATACTAAGCTCATGGCGCCGTCTCGCTATAGAAGTGGCAGCGGTGTTTTGCCAAATTCGTAACAAAGGGCTCGCAGTTAGTATGTCCCTCTGATACCATACCGGTCACCGCCACTTTCAGTCGTATTTATTATTTTGAACTAACGGTTCACACTAACCTGACCGAACCGGCTCCAAACCACCGCTGAGAAGTGGGACTTTCAAGGGGGTTTAAATCAATGAGATCTAGACACGACTCGCCGGCGGGTCATCTGTTGTCATTTCGTGGACGTGGTCATTCGTGGTCATTCATCTGAGTTCAGATAGTGAACCCTTGCAGCCAATGAAGTGTCACTCAAGTTTTTTTGTTTTTTTAAAAGTCATTGATTCGTTCTTCAAATGTAGCTCTTTAAAAAAAAAGAAAAACAGAAATGGACACGACGAATCTTATTTTCAAAGTTCATGTCTAAGATTACGTTCGTGAATGTAACTTTTCAATGGGAAAAGTGCGATGCTTAATTCACGGTCAAGGCCTGGTGCAATGAGAAAAACAATGACACATATTCTGATAGGCAATCGTGCTGGCATAGTTTAAAAATACATATATATATATATATATATATATATAAGAATGAGCTATAGGGACATAACGCCAAAGAGCCGAAAATATTTTGATACGAATAAATTTACATGCGCAAAAATATTATATTTCCGCTTTTATTTTAGCAAAAGTTTAAGTATTATTATTATAAATTACAAATACATATAAAGAAACAACTAAGGAACTATCTTAAGCATTTTATATGCGTTTAAGAGTTATAAAAAAAAATTAAATAAAAAAAATATGATCAAAGAAATACACAGTAATCACATTTATCGGGAAAACCTAAACATCAGTTGTTGTTAGTGTGTTCTTTAGCGCGTTGTAAATAAGTCCAAAATAAAATTAAAATTAATTAGTTCTACATAATTGTGCGAATTGTCTATTTAGCCAAAGCTAAAAGTTCTCTGATTTAATAAAAGAGCGTGACAAAACTGATGATGTACATTACCTTTCTTATAATTAAAATTAATAAATAGCATTGATTGCTTTTTAAATTGCTAAACTTAAATACTAATTTAGCTTTGTATTATTAACATTTAATAAGTTTGTTCTTTTTATTAATTCCAAAAATAAACTTTTATGAAATTTATAAAGTAGTAAAAACTCTACATTTGAAAATAATTTTAATAAGAATATGCCTTTTAATTAAAGTAGCAAAACTAAATAGCCAAATAGCATTTTTAATGCACTTATCACTGATCTAGATAAGAAATAAGCATATTAAATGCAAAAAAAATCTTCTGCGTAAGTAAGGGGGCTACAATCCAGTGGATGATTTTTTATATTTTTTTAAAACTCTGTGTAGCCCACTATACATTATACATTCATTTTGCCCAGTGCAGCACAAGATAAGCCTCAGAATAAATTTGATCAATAATTAACCTTCTTCGATACATTTATATCGATGGTAGGAAATTGAGTTCATGCATTTTACTTGGATGACAATATCTTTCAATCCAATGACATTTCAGTTGTAAAAAAAAAAGAAGCTATATTCTCATTTTACATATGAACATATGTTAACCAATTAAGAAAATCAATGACTTTAACAAAACATAAAAATAATTTCATAATTATCCCCAGGGATATCAAAACACAATCACTTTACACAAGTGAAAATTTAATTGTAAAAAAAGAGATTTTATTAGATAGAGAGATCGAAAGACAGACAGACAGGCAGACAAATACACATATAGATGATATATAGATAGAGATGTAGATAAAAGATAGCTAGACGGATGGATGGATGGATGAAAGGATGGATGGATGGAAGGGTGGGTGGTTGAGAGGATGAATGGATGGATGGATAGATAGGTAGGTAGAAAGGTAGGTAGGCAGGTAGGTTGGTAGGTAGGTAGACAAATATGTAGGTAGGTAGTTAGGGAGATAGGTAGATTGATGGGTAGATAGATTATTTAGATAGTAGCTGGATTGGTAGATAGTTAGGTAGATAGGTAGGTAGGTAGGTAGGTGGGCAGGTAGGCAGGCAGGCATGTAGATGGTAAATAGGTAGATAGGTAGATGATAGATAGGTAGATAGATAGGTAGATAGATAGATAAACAGACAGACAGACAAACAGGCAGTCAGACAGACAGAAAGACAGAAGGAGAGACAGAAAGAGAGACAGTCAGAGAGACAAACAGACAGACAGAGATATAGACAGAGAGACAGACAGAGAGACAGACATAATTAAAGAGAGATAGACAGAGCGACAGAGACTGACAGTGAGACAGACTGAGAGACAGCTTGAGAGACAAACATAGAGACAGAGAGACAGACAGACAGAGAGACATATAGACCGGCAGAGAAACAGAGAGACATACAGAGAGAAAGAGAGACAGAAGGAGAGAAAGAGAGATGGACAGAGAGACAGACAGAGCGACAGAGAGACAGACAGAGAGACATAGAGACCAGCAGAGACAGAGCGACAGACAGATAAGGAGACAGACATAATGACAGAGAGACAGACAGAGAGACAGACAGTCAGACAGACAGACAGATCATCATTGAATAATTGCAAAAAAGTTATCTTTATTCGGTAAACTATATCTATACATATATAAGTATATCCCGTATGTGCTTCTATACCATCAATCCAAAGTGATGAAAATTGTGTGAATTATAAAAAAAATGCAAATGTTTCTGAATTATTGCACACATTTTACAATATTCCGTTTTGGGACCGGGGACCTACATTTTTTTTCTGCTTTTATGAGCTAAATATAATTTTCGTATGCGTTCCTATACCATTCATCCGATTGCGATAAAACTTTGGTAAGTTGTTGTGCGCACTAATGGTTTCTGAATTAGGTTATCCATTTTGAAATATTCCTTTTCGGGCCGGAGCCCCAAATTATTTTTTTCTTATATGAGCTATACAAATATAATTTCAATCAGTTCTATTGCATGGGTGGCTAGAAATCAATCAAATACAAACGACATTTCATTTTGTGTGAGACACAAGTACAACCATTTTAAAATTTACGTTTGGGGCCGGGGGCCTTATTTTAAAAATAATAAATATTTGAGCTATATAAATATAATTTAAAAAAGAGCTACTGCGTGTGTGGATCAATCGCTACAAGTGTGTGGACTAAATTAGGAAAATCCATGCTTCTCACGTGGACAGCTATATGTTGCCTGCTCACGCGTTGGAAAAACTTCTAATGCATTTGTGTACGCACTAGATGGAAAAACAACAATAAATATTTCCTATTTAAAAATTACTTTGAAACTTAATTAAAACACAAACACTTTTTTCATTGAGTGGCATGCAACGCATGCCGGGTTCTCGCTAGTATATAAGAATGAGCTATAGGGACATAACGCTTAAAACCCGAAAATATTTTGATACCTTCAGACTCTTAAAAACAATCATAGTTATTTTCTATTATTTTACGGAAATCGAATAAATTTACATGCGCAAAAAATATTATATTTCCGCTTTCATTTTAGCAAAGGTTTAAGTATTAATAGTATAAATTACAAATATATATAAAGAAACAACTAAGGAACTATTTTAAGCATTTTATATGCGTTTGAAAGTTATGAAAAAAAAAATAAATAGAAAAAATATGATCAAAGAAATACACAGTAATCACATTAATCGGGAAAACCTAAACATCAGTTGTTTGTTATTGCGTTATTTAGCGCGTTGTCAATAAGGCGAAATAAAATTCAAATTAATTTGTTCTAAATAATCACGCAAATGACGTCATAGTGAGAATTGCCTATTTAGACAAAGCTAAAAGATTTCTGATTTTATAAAAGAGCGAGACAAAACTGATGATGTATATTCCCCTTCTTATAAGTAAAATAATAAATAGCATTGATTGCTTTTTAAATTGCTAAACTTAAATACTAATTTAGCTTTGTATTATTAACATTTAATAAGTTTGTACTTTTTATTCATTTCCAAAAATAAACTTTTATGAAATTTATAAAATAGTAAAAACTCTACATTTAAAAATAAATTTAATAAGAATATGCCGTTTAATTAAATTGGCGCAGCAAAGCTAAATAGCCAAATGTCATTTTTAATGCAATTATCACTGATCTAGATAAGAATAAAGCATATTAAATGAAAAAAATATCTTTTTGCGTATGTAAGGGGGCTACAATCCAGTGTATGATTTATTTAATATTTTTAAAACTCTGTGGGCGGGGAGTACACTATACATTCATTTTGCCCAATGCAGCACAAGATAAGCCTCAGAATAAATTTGATCAATAATTAACCTTCTTCGATACATTTATATCGATGGTAGGATATAGAGTTCATGCATTTTTCCTTGGATGACAATATCTTTCAATCCAATGACATTTCAGTTGTAAAAAAAAGAAGCAATATTCTCATTTTTCATATGAACATATGTTAAACAATTAAGAAAATCAGTGACTTTAACAAAACATAAATATATTTACATTTACTTACCCATAGATATCAAAACCCAATTACTTTACACAAGTGAAAATTTAATTTAAAAAATAGAGATTTTATTAGATAGAGAGATGGACAGAAAGACAGACAGACAAATACACAGATAGATGATAGATAGATAGAGATGTAGATAAAAGATAGATAGACGGATGGATGAATGGATGGATGAAAGGATGGATGGATGGAAGGGTGTGTGGGTGAGAGGATGAATGGATGGATGGATAGATAGGTAGGTAGGTAGAAAGATAGGTAGGTAGGTAGGTTGGTAGGTAGATAAGTAGGTAGGTAGATATGTAGGTAGGTAGGTAGGGAGATAGGTAGATAGATAGAAAGATGGATAGATAGATACAGACCTGTTTACTCTTACGATTTTGGCGTACAATGTACGATTTTGAGGTGTATACATTATATATAGTGTGTTTTTTACTATTAAGATAATGTATTGAACGATTTTGTGATATTATACGATTTTAAGATTTTGAGGGTAAACAGGTCTGTAGATAGTAGCTGGATAGGTAGATAGTTAGGTAGATAGGTAAGTAGGTAGTTAGGTAGGTAGGTAGGTAGGTGGGCAGGTAGGTAGGTATGCATGTGGGCAGGTAGGCAGGTGGGCAGGTAGTTAGGTAGGCAGGCAGGCATGTAGATGGTAAATAGGTAGATATGTAGATGATAGATAGATAGGTAGATAGATAAACAGACAGACAGACACACAGACAGGCAGTCAGACAGACAGAGAGACAGAAGGAGAGACAGAAAGAGAGACAGTCAGAGAAACAAACAGAGAGACAGACAGACAGAGAGACAGACAGAGAGACAGACATAATGACAGAGAGACAGAGAGATAGACAGAGAGATAGACAGAGAGACAAAGACTGACAGTGAGACAGACTGAGAGACAGCTTGAGAGACAAACAGAGAGACAGACAGACAGACATATAGACCGGCAGAGAAACAGAGAGACAGACAGAGAGAAAGAGAGACAGACAGAGACAGAGAGACAGGCAGAGAGACAGAGAGATAGACAGAGAGACAGACAGATAGAGAGACAGACAGAATGACAGAGAGAAGACAGAGAGACAGACAGAGAGACAGACAGTCAGACAGACAGATCATCCTTGAATAATTGGAAAAAAGTTATCTTAATTCGGTAAACTATATCTATACATATATAAGTATATCCCGTATGTTCTTCTATACCATTAATCCAAAGTGATGAAAATTTTGTGAATTTTAAAAAAATGCAAATGTTTCTGAATTATTACACACATTATACAATATTCCGTTTTGGGACCGGGGACCTAAATTATTTTCCCCCTTTTATGAGCTAAATATAATTTTCGTATGCGTTCCTATACCATTCATCCGATTGCGATAAAACTTTGGTAAGTTGTTGTGCGCACTAATGGTTTCTGAATTAGCTTATCCATTTTGAAATATTCCTTTTCGGGCCGGAGCCCCAAATTATTTTTTTCTTATATGAGCTATACAAATATAATTTCAATCAGTTCTATTGCATGGGTGGCTAGAAATCAATCAAATACAAACGACATTTCATTTTGTGTGAGACACAAGTACAACAATTTCAAAATTTTACGTTTGGGGCCGGGGGCCTTATTTTAAAAATAAAAAATATTTGAGCTATCTAAATATAATTTAAAACAGAGCTACTGAAAGGGTGGATCAATAGCTACAAGTGTGTGGACTAAATTTTGAAAATACATGCTTCTCACGTGGACAGCTATATGTTGCCTGCTCGCGCGTCGAAAAAGCGTCTAATTTATTTGTGTACACAGCAGACGGAAAAATACAATATTTTCTATTTAAAAATTACTTTGAATCTTAATTAAAACACAAACAATTTTTTCATTGAGTGGCATGCAACGCATGCCGGGTTCTCGCTAGTATTTCTATAATTAGTGACTTAGATTAGCCTCGTTTTGGAAGACCTAAGTATAAAACGACTGTGAAACAAAAATAATAAATAAATAACAATTTAAAAAATGTGATTTTAAAAATAAAACAAGGAGCGAGGAGCCATTTTTATATAAAAAATCTGCTAAGAAAATGTTTTGAAAGTTACACAAAGGGACGGGTTATTTAATGTCATGATTCAATGGGAAAAGTCGCATACGGCTCCGGGGCCATGGATTCTTGAACACTGACCTAGGCCAAAATTAAGCCATGTGCAGATCGCTGATTATATAACTTGGACGGCATAACTGTGTCTGTGCGCGCGCGAAGAGAGAGAGAGAGAGAGAGCGAGAGAGGATAGAGAGAAAAAGAGAGCTGTAGCATCACAGGAATTGATTGTCTGAGTGGAAGGAAGTAGTGAGGCAGGCCAAAGCCCTGCATGGGCTGTAGCACCACAGGGATGGATGGATTGGTCTTACTAGAAGGAAGTGGTGAGGCAGGCCAAAGCCCTACATGGGCTGTAGCACCAAAGGGATGGATGGGAGGTCTGAGTGGAAGGAAGTGGTGAGGCAGGCCAAAGCCCTACATGTGCTGGACGGCCAGTAAAACATTTGTTTTACCAATAAGTAAATGTTTTTTTTAAAAAAACAACAACCTGTAAACACATTTTCCTACTGCCATAATCTACTACCATAATCTACTACCATAATCTACTACCATAATCTACTACCATAATCTACTACCACAATCTACTACCATAATCTACTACCATAATCTACTACCATAATCTACTACCATAATCTACTACCATAATCTACTACCATAATCTAATCTACTACCATAATCTACGACCATAATCTACTACCATAATCTACTACCATAATCTATTGACTCCACAAAAATCGCATCCACGGATCTGGTTGACTTTAAATATAGCAAGACAAAGCAGCACACAGCAGCTGGCGATAGTGAGAGTCACGATGTACGTTTGCATTGACCATGTTACCGACCAAATAAACTTAACAAGGTGTCGCAAACTTGTGGTCAGAAATAGTGACACATTTCGAAAAACGTGAGGGGGGGAAAATCTCATTTTAAATCGGCTAAAAATATATAAAAATATCATTAATATCAAAGAAGTAAAAAGTATCTGTAAAACTATTGATTGGGAAACCCTACTTGATAAATAAATATCCTGGGCGTATTTTTTAACGGAAACACGCAAGAGTACCAACAATTTAACAAGTGATTAAAAGTATGGAGCTAGGCAAACTAGACCAAACTTTACAAAAACAGTTTGATGTGCAAGGGAAATAAATGAAGAGAAGGCTATTCCAATGGAAAAGTCCACTTTACCAAAATATACTGTAAACAATTAGACACAGTTTTCTGGGCCCAAATACCTTTCACAAACATCGTTTTAATAGATGTCCTTGGTTGTTGTTTTTTTGGAGGGGTAGTATTTTGCACCTGTCCAAGTGCTCAAGCTGTCCACGCTACGTCTGTCCTTGCTACGTCCGACTATGCTTTGTCTGTCCATGCTACGTCTGGCATTGCTACGTCTGACCATGCTTCGTCTGTCCATGCTACGTCTGGCCTTGCTACGTCTGACCATGATTCGTCTGTCCATGCTACGTCTGACCATGCTTCGTCTGTCCATGCTCCGTCTGTGTCCTTGATAAGGCTGTCCTTATTACTGACGACCACACAATAACTGATATTTTAATGACCTTCTTAATGCACGATTTCCCGACCTGGTATGCTCCTAAGGAGTGCGAGGTGGCATTACAGGGGGAGCGAGGTGGCATTTCAGGGGGAGCGAGGTGGCATTTCAGGGGGAGCGAGGTGGCATTTCAGGGGGAGCGAGGTGGCATTTCAAGGGGGAGCGAGGTGGCATTTCAGGGGGAGCGAGGTGGCATTTCAGGGGGAGCGAGGTGGCATTTCAAGGGGGAGCGAGGTGGGATTGGAGAAGGGCGTGTGAAGAAAAGGATTATAAAAAAGGTGGGCAATTAGGTTTTAAGTTATGATATAAATGCTTTTTTTTTTTTCACTTTAGCAACAATTTTTCTATATGTAATATGTTACGAGTTTATTTTCAAAGTTCTGTAGTTGCCTTTGCAATCAAGTAAATTAACGAAAACTACACGATTTTTAAACATGCATAATAACACGTTGCAATGGTAGTGAGACTTAATAACGCAATGATAGTGAGACTTAATAACGCAATGGTAGTGAGACTTAATAAAACAATTCATGGGGGGGGGGGGGGAGGCGTTTTTCGGGTTTTGACCCGGGAGCAACTTTCCCTTCACACGGCCCTAGATGGAGACGAAGCAAAATTACCGCTATACCATTAGTGGGAGGGAAGGTTTCTGTTTCTAGCCTTCGACGCCCAGGGTTAACGAAGTTTTGGGGTTGGTACATGGGCGTCTTCCAAAATGAGCCCGAGCTCGGTCATTGAGCATTACGCCATTTCAGCCGGTCAAACATAAACATTACCTGTCTCCGGGAAATATTTAGTTTTTTAAATTAATTTCTTTTCCTCTCTGGACTCTACAATAATAAAAAAAATGTTGATGCTAAAGTACTTTTAGAGACCAACAAAAACACGAAACAATCTTTGGCTTGAAGTGGAAAAAAAATATGTTATCTCCATTTCAAAATAATCTGTCTATTTAAGTTTCCTTATCTGCCATGGCACAACTCAATGAAACTCAGCTGTTCGGATCATTGTGCACAAAATGAAAAGTGCACAAAAATGGGGGGGGGGGGTGTTGTTGTCCCTTGTGGCACTTAGATCACAGCTGATTCGTGATTGTATTAAGAAAAAAAAATTTTAAGTTTCTTTACGACATCAATTGGGCTAAAAATAAACACTCACCTATCGTGACTTGTAGGGTATATAAAGCTTCAATGAGCGATTCTGAATTTGTCTTCTTTCCACCGTTGAGTTTCTCTCCGCTGAGGTAAGAAATTTAATAAAAGAGGATTTTTTTAAGTTGTTGATTTCCCCCCCCCCCCCCCCCCCCCCCCCCCCAATAATCAAATAGTGTAGACTGTAAAAGTCCTTAAGTATTTGATATCTAAACGAAAGTACCTTGTGGTACGGACTGCATTTAACTTCACATATACTGGCACGCTTGGATGAAATTGGGTTGAGGAGTAAGGACCCGACACCCTAACACAACTGACGATGGTCGTGTTATCGCTTATAGAAATGGACTCAGCAGGACGATACGGCGGGGGTCGCGACGTTTGTAGAGTCCGTAAGGATATACGAGTCCGTAAGGATATACGAGTCCGTAAGGATATACGAGTCCGTAAGGATATACGAGTCCGTAAGGATATACGAGTCCGTAAGGATATACGAGTCCGTAAGGATATACGAGTCCGTAAGGATATACGAGTCCGTAAGGATATACGAGTCCGTAAGGATATACGAGTCCGTAAGGATATACGAGTCCGTAAGGATATACGAGTCCGTAAGGATATACGAGTCCGTAAGGATATACGAGTCCGTAAGGATATACGAGTCCGTAAGGATATACGAGTCCGTAAGGATATACGAGTCCGCTGCTAAATGTTGAGCTCTCCGCTTGCTCACCGTTGCCACAGTCAAGAGTGATCTCAAACCATAAGCTCATGCTCCACCCCCATTACATAATATGGAATAGCTAATTATTGGTCAGAACGTTTGGTTTTTTAAAATTCTAAATTCAATTAAAAAAAAAAAATTTGCAGTTTTAAGGTAATGAGATGAATCTTTTTTTTTTTTAAAATTAACGAAATGTGTATTCCTTACTTTGACATCAAGTCGTCAAACGTGATAGTAATTACGAGAAAGATGAGAAGCGAGATCGTTTTCCAATAGCACTTTGCGACCATTTTTTTTTTGTGGAAATGTCTTATAAGGCAATCTGGGAGATTTTATTATTCTCTCTCGATTAGAATCATAGATTGAGTGATGCATCTATACCAGCGGTTCTCAACCTGTGTGTCGCGATCAATTTGGAGGGTCGAACAACCCTTTCACGGGGGGTTGCCTAACACCGCCTGAAAACACATATGCTCTACAGTTAGAAGTAAAAACGAAAATAAGTTTGGTATTTGGGGATCGCCACAACACGAGGAGCAGTATTAAAAGGTCGCGGCATTAAGAAGTTTGCGAACCAATGATCTATACTATCATGATTGGTGCAGTCTTCGTTAGGGATTGGGGCGGACTTATGAAGTCCAAATTTTATCGAACATATAAAAAAAGTTTTAAACTGGCAATGTTAGTTTTGGGCTACGGTATGACGTTTTCGTCTTATATTAAAATTTTGAACAGAGAATTTGCTAAGAAGTCACTTGCAGCATTTTCACCACTGCATTTGGTGGGAAGTGTTTCTCGTGCGATCTTTCGGCTTTGCTAAAAGCGAAGACCTCCGAACCTAGCCACGAAGTTGCCATCAAGAGACTTAAAACCATGACGTTGAAACAAGACAAGAACTTTAAGAAGCCCGTCCATTAATTGACCAGGCGTGACGTAAGATATCTAAAGCTCTTGGTAAATAATCATACTAAGTTTAAAAAGCTGATGCATCGGCACGGCACTGAAATTTGCAGTTACAAAGTTACAAGAGTATCTGGTTAATGTTGAAATCTGTTACACTTAAACCATGGCATTGTGCACTTTACCTTGCACAGATAACGTGCAAACTATTGTTACAGAACGCTAATGATCGTGTAGGCCGGATAGGAGTGCGCTCAGACTGAGTTTATGGCCGGAACACAACAGTTTGAGAACCACTGCTCTAGCAGGTCTGCAAGCGCACACGAGCGTCAAGGGCGATAACTTTCCAACTGAGAGATTCGGTAGGGTTGACTTCGCTCCCGTGGACCTTCCCTCTTAGCGTGGCAGGTGGTTGTTGCTTTTCTTTTCTCGAGTTCTTTCCGAAGCTGAAGTGTCCATTTGTTTTTTTTCCCCACGGCAGGCAGGTTTTGAAATGTCATCGGGGGATGACAGGGTTTGGAATGTCGTCGACGACTAAATTGTGTGCTACACACATCTCAAGGCCACGCTCGACACAAACCTGCGACTGCTTCTTCTTGGCCCCGGGGTGGGGGGGGGGGGGAGACCTCACTCTTCTAAGCCTTAAAGGGTGTGATATTTTAAGTGAGGTGAGGCGCTTCGAATTCCTTCTTGATATCCTCCTAATTGTAGGACCCTTTAATCTTCGGAAGGGGGGGGGGGGGCGCATCGGCTTCTCCCTATATAGTGTAGCCGATTTTGCGGGCAGTCTGCCGGGTGCTGTTTCTCACACACTTGAGAGCTTGTACGCTACTGGCGCTAACTTTTAAATGTGGCTCACTTTTGTCGTCTGGAGCATAACTTGGATTAGGGCCTCCCGGTAGGGGCGAGGGCGATATTTTTGCCACTCCTTCAAGACAAAACCTCTGCATACGGCCTGAATTCTCGCCACTGAATAAATAGAAGAGAAAAAAATCCAGCCCTATACCACTTCCTACGCTAGTGATAGCCGCCATTTTAAACGCTTCTCTTTCTCGAAAGAGGTGATAACACAGCCACAAAGATATGAATTAACGGAACGCGTCTCAGCCATATACATTTGAATTATTGCAGTGTCTTTATCGTCTCCAGCAATACAAGTGACTAAGGATGATTGCGCCAACGTTTTTCGCCCTGCTCATCGTCGGCTCCATCTCGGCATTGCCACTTGTTCACATTGGGGTGAGTACACATAGGCGGTCCGTTTGTGTGAAATGGTTGTGTGTGTGTGTATGTGTGTGTGTGTGTGCGAAGTGGGTGAGGGTCTGTGCTCTGACGTGAGATAGGATTAGACATCTCAGAATTCCCATGCGTTTATATTGCGAGGGATCGCTCAGTGGGCCAAATTTTTTTATTTGCTTTTAAGTATTAATTATTTTGAATGGTTAACCCAGTGGTCGGAAAATCGCGGCTCGCGAGCCGCATGCGGCCCTTTAACGACCTGAGTGCGGCTCGGCCGGTCGGTAAAAAATCGGTTTTGACTCCGAAAACCCTTGTTCTTGACAACTTCTTGAAAATATTTTTGTCTCTCAGAAAAGTTTAATCGTACTGCTGCTGATTTTCGGCTCTTTGACTAATGAGTTTGCCGACTACTGGGTTCACCATATTCTATTGCCCATCATATTTAATTCTATTTAAAGGTTAAATTTTAAAAAGTTTATGCTTTATTTTAAAGTAAAAAAACGATCAATTCTTGACACGAATATTTAGTATATCAGAAAGTGTATTTTTCCATAAATCCTCTCCAGTCATGGGGCAATTTACATCTTAGGATTTTAGTCTTAGGACTTACGAACTTTTAGATCAGTAGTATTATTAATATTAACTAAGATAAGCTAAAAACACATAAAAATAGCTTAATAGCTGCATGGAGAATATGAATTCTTTTATTTGTCTACAGATTCCACAAACTCAAAATGTTGATTTCCAAGATAATGCCTTTAACGATCTGATTAACATTGTCACTAACATCCTAGGCGGCGGAAAGAGAGATCTCGCGCAACAAGAGAATGCTCTTAACGATCTGATTAACATTGTCACTAACATCCTAGGCGCAGGAAAGAGAGATCTCGCGCAACAAGATAATGCCATTAACGATCTGATTAACTTTGTCACTAACATCCTAGGCGCAGGAAAGAGAGATCTCGCGCAACAAGATAATGCCATTAACGATCTGATTAACTTTGTCACTAACATCCTAGGCGCAGGAAAGAGAGATCTCGCGCAACAAGATAATGCAATTAACGATCTGATTAACTTTGTCACTAACATCCTAGGCGCAGGAAAGAGAGATCTCGCGCAACAAGAGAATGCCATTAACGATCTGATTAACTTTGTCACTAACATCCTAGGCGCAGGAAAGAGAGATCTCGCGCAACAAGATAATGCCTTTAACGATCTGATTAACATTGTCACTAACATCCTAGGCGGAGGAAAGAGAGATCTCGCGCAACAAGATAATGCCATTAACGATCTGATTAACATTGTCACTAACATCCTAGGCGCAGGAAAGAGAGATCTCGCGCAACAAGATAATGCCATTAACGATCTGATTAACATTGTCACTAACATCCTAGGCGCAGGAAAGAGAGATCTCGCTCAACAAGAGAATGCCATTAACGATCTGATTAACATTGTCACTAACATCCTAGGGGCAGGAAAGAGAGATCTCGCGCAACAAGAGAATGCCATTAACGATCTGATTAACTTTGTCACTAACATCCTAGGCGCAGGAAAGAGAGATCTCGCGCAACAAGATAATGCCATTAACGATCTGATTAACATTGTCACTAACATCCTAGGCGCAGGAAAGAGAGATCTCGCGCAACAAGATAATGCCATTAACGATCTGATTAACATTGTCACTAACATCCTAGGCGCAGGAAAGAGAGATCTCGCGCAACAAGATAATGCCATTAACGATCTGATTAACATTGTCACTAACATCCTAGGCGCAGGAAAGAGAGATCTCGCTCAACAAGAGAATGCCATTAACGATCTGATTAACATTGTCACTAACATCCTAGGCGCAGGAAAGAGAGATCTCGCGCAACAAGATAATGCCATTAACGATCTGATTAACATTGTCACTAACATCCTAGGCGCAGGAAAGAGAGATCTCGCTCAACAAGAGAATGCCATTAACGATCTGATTAACATTGTCACTAACATCCTAGGTGCAGGAAAGAGAGATCTCGCGCAACAAGATAATGCCATTAACGATCTGATTAACATTGTCACTAACATCCTAGGCGGCGGAAAAAGAGATCTCGCGCAACAAGATAATGCCATTAACGATCTGATTAACATTGTCACTAACATCCTAGGCGCAGGAAAGAGAGATCTCGCGCAACAAGAGAATGCCATTAACGATCTGATTAACATTGTCACTAACATCCTAGGCGCAGGAAAGAGAGATCTCGCTCAACAAGAGAATGCCATTAACGATCTGATTAACTTTGTCACTAACATCCTAGGCGCAGGAAAGAGAGATCTCGCGCAACAAGAGAATGCCATTAACGATCTGATTAACTTTGTCACTAACATCCTAGGCGCAGGAAAGAGAGATCTCGCGCAACAAGAGAATGCCATTAACGATCTGATTAACTTTGTCACTAACATCCTAGGCGCAGGAAAGAGAGAACTCCTCCAATAAGAAAACGATATCTTAACTAATCTTATTATTTTTCTAGATTGTGGCCATAAATTAGCTTGACAGACATTTTGTGTGTGTGTGTGTGTGTTATAAGATGGTTGCAAAAATAAACCACTGTCAATTTTTCAAAATTTTAAAAAAATATTTTTGTGTGAAGTTGAAAAATTGTGAACTGTAATAACCTTACATAAATTTCCAATTTACATTAAATTACAGCACTATTTACGGCTATGCACTTCACTATGTTCAACGCTTCGCGCTTTGTTGACATCCGGTTTTATACGCGACAGATTTTTTTTACCACTTGTCTACAGAAGTCTTGCTGTTAAAAGAGACACTAATATGTGACAAAACTAAGGTTGTCTTGATAAAAAAATAATTACTTTTTAATTATTTAAAAAAATGTAATTAAAGAAACACATTTTGTGTCTTACTGTAAGGAATTAAAGACCGCCGTCATGTAATTTGGTAGAAGAACTGGCTGTTATTGCTAAATATCAAGTCGTCATAATTTTACTGATTTAAATTTAATCGCCAAGATTTTATGTAGGAAAAATAAAATAATTTTACGAAATAATCGATGAAGGAAGAGGATAAATAAATAGACATACATTGGCTTGCGAAAAACGGAAATAAAACGAATATCTGAGGGCTGTGCAAAAATAAAATATGTAAATAATATTCAAATCTTAAGCTCAGTTCACACGATCAAACTTTCGTCAAAGTTATTTTTGAGCGCAGTGTGCTGTAACACAAAATAATGCGGTCAAAAAAAAAGAAATTTGAAGCAAATTTGATCGGGTCAACTGAGCTTTGATCTTACGCAAGTCAACACATTCAATCTGGCAACTCAATCGAATCAAATCTAAGGCCTCACGATTATGATTATATCAATGCAACTGATTTGCATACAAGTGCAAGTGAAGTTAACAGCTTTGCACTGAAAGATACTGACTCGTTCAGATGAATGAATAAGTTAATTAGTTAAATAAAGCTGTCAAAGCAGTGAAAGAAAATACAACGGTCAAATAACAAAGTATTTAATCATACTTTATTGCAGTAGTTCATCACTACATTTACTCACCCACGAAACATGTTTTAAAAAAAAATATAAAAAAATCCAGTTTAAAAAAAAAAAAAATTAGGCCACGATTTAGAATAGTATAAAAATATAAAATGATACATGTTTAAAGTAAATCCAAACAAATAATTGAATGACATTACGCTTGTTTTAAGGACAGTGAAATTTTTTATGAAGGGAAGAATTTTAAAAAGTACAAATTATTTTCTGATATTTCTTAAAATTCATTAAGAAGTAAAAAGCTTTGCAGAATATATTTTTAGAAAAATGACAAAAGCATTAGAAAAACATGAATTAGAAATAACCCCCCCCCCCAAAAAAACATAAATAAATGTCTTCGACATTTAATTGGAATTCTTTGGCTTGCTACCTAGTCGCACGGATGTTCTATTCGCCAATAATTTTTAAAAAAAATGTTAAGATCTTTTTATTTATTTTTTTTCAAGTAAGTTTGAAATTGTCTTCTAAAGTTGTCTAGTGACGTAATCACTTGAAAGGTGTTGATCGTCTCGCCGCATCTCAATTGTGTCAACATTGCGGAAATCTATTAATAGAACATAATGGCGTACAGTCTGGTCAGTCTCAATAAAAAAATATAATGAAACATCCGGGTATTTCGTTTGGCCAATATCTCAACAGCTTTTTCGTTAATATTGAGCCAGCACAGTGGCGGGTCTTAAAACCAAGACGAAAACATGTTTACAACTGGCAACTGTATTTTACGAAAGATTTGTTCAAACAAATTGTCACTGCTAAATTTATGCAGAAATATATTGTTAGAAGCTATGTTTTACGTAACGCGATGTGACGTAGTGACGTAGTGACGTATTCCGGTCTTGGGAAATGACAAACCCTATTATCGGAATATGCTCGCTGTTCGTTAACGCGACTTGAAGGGGGAGATAAAAAGTTTAATAACTTGAAACAAAAATCTAAATTACGACCAGTGGTTCAGGCTATTGGCCCCTTGTGGTGCTACATTATTATTATACATTCTTGTACGCTTTTACTTAAGCTGTTCTCTCCGTTTGTTAGTGTGGTGTTTTTTCTTAGTTTGTGTGTGTGTGTGTTGTCAAATCTTGTGCCTCAAGTTTGACCCACTTCCTGATCTCCAACTGAGCTGAAACTTCGTACACTTTACCCACACACAATGATAATACAGTCATTCATGATGTATGTATGTATGTATGTATTACGGACCGTTATAATTGGAGAATTTAATCTCTTAATTTTAGACTATGGCTCGTTCTAGAAACAGTCCATAATAAAGGACGATACCAACGTTTAAAAATAATACCAAATACAACGACAATCAAGGCCAGAGCTAATTACAATTAATAACCTTTTTAATTTGTGAACTTCAAGTAAATAATAACAGCAAGAGAAATATTATTAAAATTATAAACTTACAGATTTTCTGGTACCGGTACTGTATATAAAAATACAATGAGCACAAAATTGTATGAGGAAATAGAAAACTCTACACACAACAAAGTATGACATAGCATCTCGTGATCAAAACAAAATCTCTCCTCCTCTCTATCTGTCAGCCCTTTTTATAGGCATTTCCTACTAAGGTCTCTCGAACCACCTAACACATTGTTTTGCCTTCCCGTTTTATCCAGAATCTTCTATTATTTTCGACAGTTCTCCTGACTAGAATTTATGTTGTAAACAAGGTTTTTCTAGCCACACTTCAAAGGCGGTCACGAGAGTTCACGAGGGGTCATGCACGTGGGACGCGAGATAGGTGTGCTAAGAGCACGTCATCCTTCATAACAGTATGTATGTATGTATGTATGTATGTATGTATGTATGTATGTATGTATGTATGTATGTATGTATGTATGTATGTATGTATGTGTGTGTGTGTGTATGTATGTATGTATGTATGTATGTATGTATGTATGTATGTATGTATGTATGTATGTATGTATGTATGTATGTATGTATGTGTGTGTATGTATGTATGTATGTGTGTATGTATGTGTATGTGTGTGTGTGTGTGTAAACATTTAATTTAGACTTATACGATTTGTTTATGAAAAAAAGGCATTCTCCGAACCATTTACATTTCTATTCTTTGTAACCATAATTAAAGCTTAACCCATTTTGTTTCACGTGAGTAAATCGTTTTGTGTCTCATTTATCTGCTTGAAAGTCTCATCGTAGCCAATCACCGAGTTTGAAAAAAGTGTGGTGAATAAAGAGAGACAACTCTGTTCTTTCATTTTCTTACATTCCATAACTCTAGTCTCATTTGAGCAACCCTTTTGGCATCACTTCATCCTTCAGAAAGGGGGAGTAATTAAGGACATGAGGATGAATGTGTAAAAAAAAATCATCCCCAACCCCCCCCCCTCCCCCCAACCCCCTCTCGTCAACTGAAATGCTGACATCGCCGTTCCAAGGCTATTGTTAATTATTAGGTTACGTTAACAGTTTCACTTTTAAATGTTAACATACGTAGCCCGTCAAAAATGACGGAAACTATCGGAGTAATTTTTTTTTCTATCTAACAATTCTAATATATATATATATATACAGGGTGGCCAATAAAAGTGAGAACATCTCGTAAAATGTGATTTAATCACATAAAAGTAGTTTAACTATACCCATACTAGATTAAAGTTCTTTGAAAATCAAGGAGGACACATTGAACATGATTATTGATTAGCTAAATATTTCGCAAAAAAAATGTAAGAAGAATTATAATTAATTAAATTATATTTTGAAATAACTCATATACTACGAGATGTTCTCACTTTTATTGGCCCTCCCTGTATATATGTATGTATATATATATATATATATATATATATATATATATATATTAATATATATAAAATAGATAATCCATAGTCCATAAGACTTGAATGCATTACCTTGTTAAAATGGCTTTTGTTTTTTTTCCCCCCTTCATAAATTAAACATAGTCTATACTCTAGATTTCGGCTTTGGAAAAATAAATATTAAAAAATATTTTTTTTTAAATTCTTGATATAGCGAAAACTTGTTTTAAAGAATTGTAAAGGGAACATATGCATATTTTGACAATGTAAGTGTTTCAAGGATTGTCCCTCTTGTTTTTTTTTTTTTTTTTTTTTTAAATCTTAAAAAAAAGAAAAGCATTTATTTGTGTTCATGAACTTGTTTATTTTACAAGGGATCTAGCTTCGTATTCTTAAAATGTAACGTTCTTCCACGGGTTGTTTCTCTTAGCCTTAACGTTTCGGCCCATACCACCATAGCTAGAGAATTATTGGTGTTGATTATGTTACACTTTGTTTTGTTTATCTTGCCTTAACGTTTCGGCCCATACCACCATAGCTAGAGAATTATTGGTGTTGATTATGTTACACTTTGTTTTGTTTATCTTCCTTAAACGATCGTGTGAACTAATATTTTATAAATTCTTTTACCATGGACACCTGAAGTAAAAAAAAAAGTGAGTTTTTTTGTTTGTTTGTTGTTTTTTTTTTTTGGGGGGGGGGGGGGGGGGGGGGGGGGGAAGCATGTTCTCGTTTATGCAAACCGAGTGCTTGGTCGGGAAAAGTTTGAGGACCACTCCTTATCT